>JAWNOR010000314.1:600000-980000 GCA_035045885.1 Drosophila borealis
CAAGTTTTATTTTGGTTTATTTTTGAGCCCAATTGGCTTGGCTATAAGGGAATAGTTTAGTATTAACTTTGAAGACTTTTAAACAAAGTAAATTATTAACGGTAATACTTGACTCAAGCGTGAAAATCGTATTTCAAGTAGTTAAAAACTTAATTCAAGTTTTATTTTGGTTTATTTTTTAGCCTAATTGGCTTGGTTATCATAAGGGAATAGTTTAATGTTAGTTTTGAAGACTTTTAAAGTAATTCAGTTCAGTTTAAGAGCATCAATATTTAATTGATTTTCTTTTGACTAATTTTGTAGGCTAATTGAGCTTATTTTAGAAATGGAATAGTATAGTATTAAGTTTAATTTAAGACCATTATTACTTAATTGATTTTCTTTTGGCTTATTTTGTAGGCTAACTTATTAAAAAAAAAAGAATAAAAAGATAAAAGAAAAAGGAATAGGTTGATATAAGCTTAATTTATTCTCGAATCAAGAACTGACTTATTAAAAAGAAACAATCTAATCTTATCTTTTTCTCAAAACGAATTACACTTAATTTCAGCTCCAAAACTTAAGAATTTTGTATTAAAGAGTTAAATCGAATTTTTTTTTACTAAGTCTCCCGCTTTTCTCTCTGTGTAGGTTCCGTGCGGGAGGCACTTCTCTGGCGCACTTTTTGTTTACGTGCGTCGAGCAATAATCAACGACAACGAGAATAAGCAGAGAATCGGAATGCGAATGTAAACGTGACGGAGAGAGTGAGAGAGGGTGAGAGAGAGAGAGAGAGAGAGAGAGAGGGGGAGGGCGTAAAATAATTAGCTAAATGAATTAATTTTATAGCTGCCGCCTCGAAGTATGCTTTAATTGCAAGTTAACTTGGTTATTTATGCATAATCCAAATGGAATTAAATCGAAACTTTAATTCTATTCTGATTTATCTTTAATTAACTACCACTAAAAGAAATATATAACTATCGCTGACAGTGAAGGCTTGAATATGGGGATAGTTCGGAAATTACAATTTGCATTAGTTTTGTTTGTTTATCAATATATCGAATATCTTTTAATCTCTGATAACTCTTGAAAGACTTTTATATGCTAGTTTCTGCAGTTCAATTCGATGTCAAGACTTTCTTAAATAATTAAAAATTAATCATTTTCTGTTTATGAAAATCTTTAAAAATCTTGATTAACTTTGCTTATCGATATAAGGAAAATCTTTTATATGTCATTGAATAATTGAATTCGATTTCAAGAGAATTTCAACTTTAATGCTTAACAATAATAAACATTCAAAATTCGTCAGAAGATTCACGAATGGTAATCAGGTCTGCAGCTGATTGTGTTCCCATTAGCGGGCGGCCACTGTACTGCTTCACATATGCCGCCCGAGAGTATGCAACGCTTTTCGCAACCGTATTCATGTGCAGCCCGAAAGCATGCAATGATTTTTGATCAGCTCTTTGTATTCGCTGCGAGCAGAAGGAAGAACTCTCATGCTTAGCCATTGTTTGAGCCAAAGCCAAAGCGAAAGGCAAACAAGCGTCAGCTGCTGGCCATTAAAATTTTAATTTTGTGCACCATTTGGCGCGCTGCCATCTTGGCCCAGGCAAAGCCCCAACGAGTCCGTCGTGGCCCAGGCAAAGCCCTTGGCTTGAGCGATTATGTTGATGTTGATGACTGGAACGAACGCAGATGGGCGGCAGCGGCAGCGGCAGCGGCAGCTTACCTGCAGTTGCCTGCCGTCGATAATACGCTCAATTCAATTTGCATATTCAGTTGTCCAATGAAGCGAAGAACAGCAGCAGCAGCAGCAGCACACGTAGAGGATCTCCACATCCGTTTGGCCAAACAAATGCTTTTTTGCCAGCCTCTTTGGCCACTTGCAGCAACCGGCAGCAACTGGCTCCCGAATGTGCCGCTGACAGCACGGGGCACGCATGAGCTGCAACGAGCTTGTGGCAAAGGGCAACAGCAACTGCACCTGCTGCTGCTGCTGCTGCTGCCTGCTCCTCACCTGCTGTTAGTCCATTACGCTAGCAATTTAACTTGCGCCACGTAAACATGATTATCATCTTGAGTGCAACGCGTGGATTCGTGTGGAGGCGCCACGCCCCCCTCACCCACCCAACTACAGTCTGCGTGTGCGTGCAATTGAAGTCAACCTTGGCCAGGCGGATGTTGCCACCAGGCAACGGGGTTTGGCACTGGCAACTGCTTAAGCTGAAGCTATTAGCGCTCGCTGTGTTGCTGCACTCGAAGAAAAACCCGAGCAATTAGAAAGGGACTCAAGGAAAAACGCTGGAAAAAATTAAAAAAAACCTATTCGAACCTTGGCCTGACGGTTCAGAGCAAACCAAGCTGAAGCTTCGATTCGTTAAACTGATTTTTTCACATTTAATAATCCAGTTTGGGATTCGAACTTGAAATCTATTGTAGACTAAGAATAAAAATTGTCTTAACTTTTCCTTATTTAACTAGTTCGCTCTAAAGCTCAAAATTCAGCCAAAATCTCAATTACTTTAAAATTCTTCTTTCAAAAACATTTTTCAAGCTCCAAATTTCCAACAATCACAGTTAGTTTCTCAATCGAAGGACTTGTTTTTACGCTTATTTCAAGTCTTTTCTACTCCATGCAAATAATTTCGCTGCTTTTCTTCTAACATTAAAGCTTCATTTCGAAATCAAGTAAATCTTAATTTATGATTTTGCAAGCACGAAAAGAAGTAAGATTATAAAAATTAAATGTTTTGAGTTTAGAATTTAGAGCCGCGTTTTTCATGGGGTTTCGGAATCGAAAAGGTTTGTTTTTTAAAATCATTTTTAAGCCCTGATCAACATTCTGTCAAAATCGGAATTTCTTAAAATTTTTCTCTCAAGAACTTTTTTTTAAGTTCCAAAATTTCCAACTACTTGATTTCGTTTTAGTGCTCAATCCAAGAACTGAATTTCTCAATCCAAATTTGGAATATCTTAAAATTATTATTTCAACAACTTTAGTTTAAGCTAAAAATTTCCCAATACTTGACTTTGTTTTAGTGCACAATCTAAGCACTTATTTTTAAGCTTATTTAAAGTATGTATTTTTTTCTATTTTCTACTCCACTTAAATAATTTCCCTTCTCTTCTTGTAACAATAAACCTTCAATCAGAAACCTTCACGAAATGAAGTTAGAAATGAAAACTTCGTGTTTTGAGTTTAGAATTTAGCGCCGCGTTTTTCGCCCAGTGTATTGTTGATGTTGCTCAGCTCCTGCCTGGCTGAGCTGTTTAACAGCTTGCAATCTGCTTAAAACTGCAATTAATTTAAAGGTTTTTTGTTGTTGTTGTTTTTGTTTTTGGCCCCAAACCAATCTCGGCTCGAATCTGAGTGCATTTAAGCGCCCAGCTTTGACGTGCCCGCCTCTAATTGAGCTTGTCAAATTCAGCTATAGTTGGGCCAAAAGGCTTAACCGGGCGAACCAAGACACACAAATTCCACAATTGGTAGCTGTTTAAGCAGCTGCACAAGTGCCGTCGTCCCCCCCTGCTGCCGTCTCCCCCCGGTTGCCCGCGGCAGTGTCACGTACAGCGCCGCCCACCAAAAAAAAATATTGTGTCTGCGCTGCGGCAGGTGGCAGAGGCTGAGTGCAACAGGGAAGCAGCCGTTGCCCCAAAAAATGACAGCAAACGAATTACAACAGAAGTTTGATTAATTTCTGGGCGTGTACTTGCTTAAATTTGTGGGCGTGGCGTGAAGTGAAGCAACACCATTTAAATATATGTATATAAAATGGCATAAACGAGCCGGGCAGTTCGACGGGGCGACAAAATATGCGACTGTAAGGGGAATATGAGCTGGGAACTAAAGAGATGAAGTATGGTTAAATATGACGGACCAAATCATGTATTCAACTGATGTAGTTATTACAATTACAGGGTATCTACTATAAGTAGTCCAAGCTTATTGAGAGCTCTAGCTTAAGTTTAGAGACGTAGAATTGCCGGAGTCCGATTCCCGAGGAGATCGCGAACGTCTCTTCCAATCGATTTCTCAGATCGGCTTATAAAATTACCCTATCCTTGTCAATTCTTATGTTAGACTTAACAGTAGAATTGGTTGAATTGTAAATATTCATTTGATTAAAATTGTTACCATAATAACATGACAATAAAAAAAAGCAAACAAAATAGAACATATAAAATTATGGAAGCCGGAGAAAGCAATTAATTATTTATAGGGTTTATATAGGAAAGTAGGGACTCGATAAAATTTAGCTTTGATCTTTATATGTCTCCGATTTACTTTTCATATATAGACTTACATAAACTTCATCTTGAAGCTCCAAAAAATTCCAACACGATCTGATAATAAACACAAAAATTCTTTCAATATGAAGTTTTCCAAAACTATTGCTTAGGAAAGAAGAAGCACAGCTTCCGCTTTGGCTAGTGTGTGTATTCTACTCCAGCTCGAAGCTAGCTACAGGGTATCTGCTAGTCGACTAGAGCACTTGCTCGCACACTTGCCCCTTTCTCTTTTGGCATTGCAAAGTAAATATCAAATACGAACGCAGCCAACATGCGGCCAGGTCGGACAGACACAGCTACAAATGCACACATACATATATTAAGATAGCAGCACACACATACACACACACACACACTCACACACATATATAAACGAGCACACGTACAGATAGACAGATGAACTCGTACTCAAATAGAGGACCTCACAAAGTAGCGTTGACAAACCCATTATCAGAAAAACAAACCGGAGATTAACTTGGCAAAATGTCTGTAGATGCCATAAAAAACGCAGCCGAGGGGAACACACCGAGAGGGGAGGGCGAAAGAGAGAGAGAGAGCGAGCGAGCGAGAGAGAGAGAGAGAGAGAGAGAGAGTGCGAGTGCGAGTGCGAGTGCGATAGCTAGAGCAGGAAATCCACAAGAGCAGGCAAATTCTGAATAAAATATGAACAGTGCAGCAACACACACTCACACACACATACACACACACACACACGCACGCAGAGAGCCGCATATGGTCTGGCAGCACTGTAAAAGTGACACATGAGCGTAATAACCAGCTAAGACCTTGCAAAGCATCAGGCAGTCAACAACCACTTGCCAGGCAGACGGAACGGAACGGCACGGCACGGTTCAGGGGCGGGGAGGGGGGCGAGGCGGGGGTATGTACCGGCCGGACAACCCCCTTTTTTGGCCATCGTCGCCGTCGTCGCCGTCGCCGCCGTCGCTGCACTCAACATGATTACAAATTATAACGTCTGAGCAATCGCCGGCAGTTGTGTGTGCTGGAGGCGGGCCTCAAAATACCGCCCATAGGAAATATAATTCCACGACACGGCGGGTCGGGCAACAGGAGCAGCGGGGGCAACCGGCTCCGGCACTGACTGCGTCCGGCGTCCGTGAATGTAGTCAGATTTTCGGTGGCACGCATCGCCACGCCGTGGTGGTTGGCCAGACGCAGCCCAGCCAGACGCAGCCCTGCAACTGGTTGGTTGTCGCTTCTTGTTGGTTGGTTTAACCCCGCCCCCCCTCGCAGCCACCCCCTCTTAGCCGCCGCCACCCGCTTCCGCTTCAAGCTTAGATAATGCTGTTGGCATTTACTTTTCTTGTTGCAGTCACAATAACTTAATTATGCATTGGCTGCAAATTAATGCGAAATCAAAATGGCTGCCGTCGCCTTTTAGCGCAAGCCTAAAAGCAGGCAACACTTTTTCGAGACGAACATTTTGCGCTCTAAAGTAAATTGGCTTTGTATCTGTATTATTGGAAGGCATTATAATATTGTTCGGGAACGTGTATCGAAGGTATCGAAGAACACATCCCGGAACTAATAAAGTGTATATTCTATATCAATATTAACAGTCTTTGCCTGTTTATATGCAAACGAGTCTCTCTGTTTTACATGTGTCGGAGTTGGCCGGATCGGATCACTATATCATATAACTGCCACGCGAATGATTGGACAAATACATATATATTTCGTGTATGATAAACATATTTTTAACTAATAAACTTAATTAAAGTCGGCATTTCTTAATTTCACCATGTTCCTTACATATGAACATACTATACCATTTCCCTCTTTAGGAGGAGCCAATAGTTTTTGTACGGCAAGCATTTCTATTATGAAATATATTGTGACCAAACTGTGGAATTACAAACCTTTTTTTTTGCCTAACACATTTGAGAATCCATTATGGACCTATTGCATGTGTCTCCTATAGGAGCAATCCGACGGAGCTAAAGCTTAAGTATAAAGCATTTCTACTCCATACAAGTCTATTTAATCTTTGACTTCATTTTCTTTCCCATTTTAGTTTAAATTAGAGCAATGAGCTGATTGCTTCCAGCTGAGGTTAATCAATTCTCGACTGCATCCAGCACCTCGACAATCTCTCTGTGATTAACCCGTTTACTGCAAAATGATTTAATTGAATGCCCTTTACATTTTTTGTTTACAGCCCAGTAATGCCAGGGCATAAGCATTCTTTACTACCCACATATTACTACTTATATAGTAGGAAGTAGCATTTCTTTATTTTTATAGCCAATTCCAGGGACGAGCTTCTGGCACGTGGCAGCGCGGAATTTCTTTCAAGGCGCAAGGTCAAGGCAGTGCAACCCATTTAGCTCAGTGGGCTAAGCTGGAACCCTACAGCGACTACACACGCACACACACACACACGCGCACAGCAGCAGCGGTAGCTAAATCCTTTTTGATTAAATTCAATGTTTTATATATCCAATACGATGGGCGGCCATGTGGGCTGTCCCATAGTCTTTTGGTCATGTTAACATTTTATATCTCTTTGAAACGCATTTTTCTTAACACAATGCCATTTTTATACCCTCAAATGATTAAAGAGGGTATGCTGGTATTGGGCGAAGGTATGTAACGGGCAGAAGGAGGCAGCTTGGGTCGATCCAGCCATGTCGATCTATCTGCTCGACTGTGTCGATGCGGGAAACAACAAGAGGTAGAGAGATACATTTATAAATATATATATTTTCCTAGAGAGAATGAGATTATAATTTCTTTACCTATTTATATATTTATAACATCGATAAATATCGGTACACTCTCGATCAATGTCGGTATGTTATCGATAAATTTCGGAATACTATCGATTAATGTCGGTATATCATCGATAGATTTCGGAATACTCTCGATTAATGTCGGTATATCATCGATAGATATCGGAATACTATCGATCAATGCCGGTATATTATCGATCGATTTCGGAATACTATCGATAACTATCGGGTTTGATATAATATCGATAAAAGTCGATTTTGAGACATGTGCTTTAAAGCCTAGCTGAAAAATTAGAAGAACTAAATGAACAAAACCTGGTAAGTAGATTTTTGTTTAGTATATACATATGTTTCACTATATGAATATCTTTTCCATTCTCGCACTCACTTTTCAAGGTGGAGCCTTGCGATTTGGTCATAAGAACTTTAGCAGGATCGGACTGTAAGCACCGAAGGTAATCAGGAATATATTTTCCTCATAGGGACAAAGGGAGTAAGATTGAGAATGAGAATAGAATGAGTCTAAAATTTATTTCTCTGTAACATATCGCTGGGTTCAGGGTATCTCCTAGTCGAGCACTATAGACTAGAGAGTTCTTGTTTTTTGCTCATTTCACCCACACACTCACACACACCCACTTATACGCACACACCCACAGACTCGGACTGTCAGGCGAGCAGACATAAAACAAAATGGCCAAGCCAAAAGCGAGAGAGACACCGCCAGAGTAAAATAGATTGAAGTGTAATCATGGTTTTGAACTGCGGCTCGGCCATAGATTTAATCCGAGCAAACGTAGCAAAACACAAAATGGCCAACGAAATGAGAGAGAAAGTGAGCCTTTACCCTCGCTGCGAGTCAAATATATATATATATATATATATATATAAAACAAAAGGCATTGTAATTGAGGCGGGCGAGAGAGGGGCTGGATGAGGGGGGGGGGTGGGGTCTACCCTATGTGTAGGTGGAAAAGTTGGCTCAGGCCGTAGACGATTGCTCGTGCGGCGCTGCTTATTTCGCTTGACTGATTGAAGCGTCTTTGTCTCTGCCACAGCCACAAGCCCAAGCAGAAAGTAGACAAGTGTGTGTGCGAGTGTGCGTGTGTGTGTTATCTAAGTTTGTTTGAATAAACTTAAGCGAATGTTTTGTAAGAAGATTTCCTTTATTGCCAAAGAGTGAGTCGACTCAACTACATGCACGACAGTTCGTGGACTCCTGCCTGAATCCTTGTGGCATGCAAACGTTGACACTGCAGCACTTTACCGGGCGAACCCCCTCGCCCCTCGCCCGTCCCCGTCCCCTCCCCCCACACGTGTAAGACACTTGACATCATTCGCCGCATTCGAAGCCCTTTCAAGTTCACTTTGCATGCTGCTCGACGATTGCGTTGCTCTTGCAAAACCGAAGCGAAGCTCCAGTTCCTTTGGCTCCGTTTCCTATAATGCCACATAATGCCAAATCGATTGTAAGCCAAGAGGCGGAGCGGATCGGAGCGGAGCGGACACACACACAGCACGCCGAGTGCCAGTTACTGTATCATAATAAAACGTCTAATTTTACCAAATTCACAATTTGGCCGGACATTGGAGTTGCGAATTTTAGTTCCAGTTTTGTGAATAAGTTTTGTCGTTCATTTGAACGAGAGTTCTCTAAATTAAAGTTTATTTATTCTCCAGCTTTACTTTATAGATACTTAAGACATTTTCTGGATCTGTATGTAGTTAAAATTATGATTTTGAAACATTTATTAGTCGTTCATTTATGAACTGTAAACTAAATTCAGTTCATCAGCCGAGCAATAAAGTCTCTGAACTGTCTCAATTCATTTATCAAGTTCAGTTCTCGAAATTCAATTTGATGTATTATATATACTTAAGGTATTCTCTTTACCTAAATGAGCCTTAAAATTATGATTTTCAGCTGTGAACTATGTTCAGTTCATCAGCTGAACAATACGTGCCCTGAACTTTCTCTGTTCTTTAAACCAGTTCAGTTCTCTGAATAAAAGATTAATTCTTTTCTAACTTTACTTTATAGATACTAAAGGCATTTTCTTTACCTATGTGGACGATCAAATTGTGATCCTTAACATATTTGAAATATCCATTAGTCGTTCATTTGTGAGTCGTGAACTAAGGCATGTTTAGCTCATCAGCTGTTCATGTACAATATATGTATGAACTTGTTCAGTTCATTTCATTATCAATTAAGATCTGTAATGTTATCTCCAGCGAGGGCTCAAGAAGTCAGTGCTATTTGAAGGTAAAGTATAATAATATCAGTAAACATGCATGAATAAATATCCTGTTTTGTTCATGAATAGAACTAAACTGGTTCACGATGAACTAATGAGATTGCGATAGTCAAGAACACATGAAAAGCTGAATGGAATGTTAAGTTTATACACAACTGAATAGATAACTGAAAAGTTTTGTTTACTGAATTAGTTCACTTGTTCATTTTAGTGACTCGCTCATTTGAACTTCTGCTGAACGAAATGGCTCAACTCTATCGGAGATGAAATGGACCCAGAGAAAAACAAACACAACCAAGACAAACCGAACAAACAAAGGCTTAAGTTCTCAGCCGGCTTGCGTCTTCGATTTTGAAATAATATTTAATGACCGTAAAATTATATAGTATGCTACATTTGAATTCTGTTGCCTCCACTGTTGCGCTGTGCATTTGTTTTGGCCAAGCGTTTAGTTTTTATGGCCAGACTTTGTGCAATAATCGTTTTGTGGTCGTCGGTTGACATTCGGATGCCAAAACTGATTAGCAATGAGATTTAAGGATTCTAGCATTCCATGGTCTTAAAGAGCTGCCAATAAATGTACGAGTCGAAATGGATTCATGAGAAGGCAAATCAATTGAGTACTTAATGCTAATTGTTCGCTTAAATGATGGAATGTATTGAGAATATTATTTGTAGCCCAAAAAGATTATTTTTCATTTGTGCAGTTCTTGGAGGATGAGTTGTCTACGTGAGCTGTCATTGGGGCAACTGAAGAGGATTCGGTTCCGAGTATCAGGCTTAAAACTTTGCATGTATTGTCTTAGCCGAAGGCTGCTAACCATTAGCTTGTAGAATGAATATATGTATATATTTTCCATGCTTTTTATTATAGTAATATTTAAAAGGATTTTTTTCAGTCTTTTCTGTGTTCTGTCTGATTGTTGATCAACACGCACAGTTCAACACGTAAGAACTGGAAACCCGATATTTGAACACAAACATCCTTCTGGATCGAAAGTGAGTACTAAGAGAAGATTATGGAAAGTTTACAGCCATAAAAGAGGTGAAGTCGTGAGCGGGCATAGCTAAAGCGTCTGAGCGGCGGACTAATAACTTCGAGGTTGCCGGTTCAAACTCAATGGCAATGATTAACTCTTATACTTGTTAATTATATATATTATTATATATATTTATTATATTTATATGATAAATTCAGTAGCAAGCTTTGTATTTTCGTCAATAAAGCGCGAATTACACGAAAGAAACTTAATTTTCAATATTCATCATTGGACCCGGGCGAGCCCGATTAATTTCCTCTAGTTTGATGTACATATATCTATCGGTAGGGTTTTATTAATATTGAATGAATCTAATTAATTTCATAATTTTCATACTAAAAAGTCGGCTAACAAAACACCCTGAACAGAAGTTCTCATCAAACAATTACCTTAATGAGCTCTCAGAGAAAGCAAACTTTGTCAGGTTTAGCCACATGAGTGTGAATTTTGCTTCAACTCCTGCTTGAAGGCTGTCTGAGAGAGGGAGGGAGGGAGGTTCTGGCCAAGTGTGTTGACTATTTTCAATAAATTCAACTTGTTATTGCTGTTGTTCGCTTGGCACTCTTTATAAGTAACATATATAATATATTCAACGCACACATCGGACAGACTCTTAAAAGTGGACATAAAGCAAATTGTGAAAAATTATTGTGTATATAAAATTTAATGACATGTCAAAAAGGATATCCGGCATACGGCCATTGCCGTTGACGGGCAGCGCAAATGGCGGCGAACTGGAGCAACTGCTGCAGCAGAGAATGGGCGTCGCTGCCAACGTCAACGTCAACGTCGTCCTCGTCGTGGTCTTGGTCTTTGTCCTTGGGGTCCTGGACCTTGTAGTCGTGGGCGGGATATGTAATGTGCTGTAAGTCCTGTTACATATGATGCTGACAATTTTAGTTTAGTTGTCGTATTTGGTATCTGGTATTTACTTCTTACTCCACAGAGAGAGAGAGAGAGAGGGGGAGAGAAAGATGGAGAGCGCGCGGCACCAACACAAACATAATCAAGCACAACTTTATTATTTTGTCGAACAACAAATGTTTTTTCATACCCTAAGCCCATTGGAAACGGCTAAAAAGGGCATCATACTCTTGTGCAAAAATATGCAACAGGCGAAAGGAAGCACCTAAAGAATATATATATATATATAATATATATATATATATATATATATATATATATACAATAAGTCGATCTAGCCGTGTCCCTCAGAAACAGACTTTACATTCTATATAAATATATATATATATTCAAATAAATAATTTTTTTTTTCAATTTAATTTGTTTTTTTTTTTTTTTGCGCTGGAAATTTGATAAATATATATGCTCCCATGCCATACTTCGATCTGTTTTATCGTATATTTTTCCATATATTTTTCCATTTCCAAATGTTGTTAATTATCTTTTTGGAGACCTTGGTTTTATTAACATGACTCGAAAATTATAGCCAGATAGATCAAAATTATTGTCTAGATATTCTTGTGGAATATACAGATAAAAACAGTTTCACTTGTTGGAAAACCTATTCCACCCATTCCCCCACCCCAAAATTAGACGAAGCTTAAAGCTATCGCCATGTCCTTTGTATTATACACACTTTTCTATGCCATATTTAAGGCCCAACTAAATTTGATTATTGTCTTAAGACAGTGTGTAAATAAATTAAATTGCAAAAAAAACAACAAAATATTTGAGTCCATAAAATTCTACTTAAGATCGGACCGAATTAATTCAATGATTCTTTTCCCATATACAAAGTATGGGGAAAATGGAAGAAGTGCGCAGCTTGGGCATATTTTAGGCTACTTAGGGTATCTGCTAGTCGTGCCTAGACGACTGCAGCGCGCTTACTTGTTGTGTATGTGTTACTTTTATGCCCCCAAGCCAGCTCTATGCCCAGTCTTTGCCGCACCGCGTCTGGCCCACACGCTGTTGTGGTCTTTATGGCCGTCATCATTACGCCTTGCCTTTGCCTTGGCCTGGCCGGTTTGTTGTGGCCTGTTGTATGGCTGAGCTGCACATTTTATAGTTTTCAAAAGTCACAAAAATGTCAATTGCTTGTCATCATGTGCTGTGCACCCCGAACGCCAAATGGCATTGAATAAATTATATTGTGGCCATAAAGTTGTTCGGCTGCAGCGTCCAGCACGTCCTGGCCATGTCCGGGCTTACATAGTAATGGCAGCTGCAACAGCAGCATCCCCTCAGCCCCCCCTCCGAACTATCTAGCAGCAGATCCCCCTGCTTATTTGCATGTGCAGGCAGCTAATCAGCGAGCTGAGCTGCTCAAAATTGATTTTCGTGCCTGGCTGCCGAAAAGGGGGGCCATGGCCAGAGGGGACATACAGTGTTGCTTATTAGATCGCCCTCGGCATTTGTGATAATGATGCCATAAATGCTGAATTATGGCTTAAAGCAGCAACAACAAAAATTCAAGCAATTTTGCCTCTATTGATAGTGCACGACTAGAAGAATACTCTGTAACAAATACTAGGCTGGAGAATAAGTTAAATATTGCTGTTCTTTGAATACTTTTTTAAAAGACCATAACGCAAGTCTGGAGACTCGCAAGCTGGGAGATATTTTGGGGGAAAGAGCCTCAAGATCGATATTTATCGATTTACTAAAGAGTCTCAAGATCGATATTTATCGATCTACTATGCAGGGGAATAAGCTAAATATTGCTGTTCTTTGAATACTTTTTAAAAGAGCACAAGTCAAGTCTGGAGACTCGCAAGCTGGGAGATATTTTAGGGTAAAGAGTCTCAAGATCGATATTTATCGATTTAGTAAGCTGGGGAATAAGTAAAATATTGCCGTTCTTTGAATACTTTCTTAAGAGACCACAAACCAAGTCTGGAGACTCGCAAGCTGTGAGATATTTTGGGGGAAAGAGCCTCAATATCGATATTTATCGATTTACTAAGCTGGGGAATAAGTTGAATGGAGACACGCAAACTCAGATATATATTTTAGGGAAAAGAAGCTCAAGAAACATATTTAACAACTTCGATGAATCGAGCCGAGGGCGATACGAGGTAATGTATTCCAAACATGCTCGCTGCTTTACTATCCGGCTATTTTGACTCAAGTAAATATATGCTTTTCACTTTTTCCACAATATTCCCCTTGTGCTCACTTTCACTGGGTGCTGGGCATAGCATGAAAAAAAAAAAACAACAAAAAACGTTGCTTCGGTTTTTGAACTTAAGACCTTTTGAATTTTAATCAAGCTAAATATTGGAGCAGTTGCTGTTGAGCGCACATTACGAGACTCGTATTTTCACTTTCATTGCGCTGTTTATGCAGTCAACTTCGCCCAGCTTCTTGTTGGGAGGATGTGTTAATGTTCCACGCTTGAATGGCGCATAAATTTCTTTATGCGGTTTTTTATGCTCCTCCATTTGTCTAACTGGGGTGACTGGCGGCTATTGACTGTCGGTTGTCGACTGTGGACACTCGACCCTCGACTGGCGTTCGAGTAATTGAAAATATTTGAAATAATTCATAAAATTTTATGTGATTTCCGCTTTGAAGTTCGCATATTTTTCCCAAGGCCATTAAAATAGTTTGCTCTTCAGATCTCTTGCCCAACCTCAAGCTATCAGGCGCTTATAATTCACCATTGATAATTGCTTTAATGATGTCATAACGTCGCCTTTGATAGGGCCCTTTAATTTACGAGCATATCTCCCCCTCCGGTCTAGCCTCTAACTATATATGCATATCGTCGCACGATTTTTATAGAAATGGGTAACCCGTCTCTTTGGCATTGCATGATAGAAAACGAAATGTGACCGTCTGGGCCACCTGAGAGCTGCTGGGCACACTTGTCCCTGCTGGGTAGAGATGGGCGCGGTTTGAACTTTTACGGCACGGCCCAACACGAACACGAAACTAAACTTTTTAGATATTTTTAACTGGTTAGTTAATATTTTTGTCCAGAAATAAGAAATTCTTGATATATCAAGTCCTAAAACGTGTTTGTTGTTGGGTAAAAAACCGTTACCAAGGTACCGGGAAAACTCGGAAAATCGTGTTTAAGAATTGAAGGCAAGGTTCGATTGGATCCGCATGGAAGACGCAGGAATTAGAGCTCGTCAGATACCATTAAATATGATATTTGGTTTATGTTTTTGTTCAGAAATAATAAATTCTTAATATTTTAAGTCCTTAAACGTGTTTGATGTTGGTTAAAAATTCGTTCCCCAGGCAGCTGCAAAACTCGGCAAGGCAAGGGGCCTGAGCGGACTCGCATGGAAGATAGGTAATAGATAGGAAATAGATCTTTGCAGCACTAGCCCGTCGTGCCACGACTAAAAACATGTCCATCTCCTTAGCTAACCACTTGAAAAACGTTAAATAAGTTGTCTAACCACACATTAAACCAATTTGGTACTGCGCTGACCCACCCGCTGCCCCACAGCCCTTCCGTGCGGCTGTCGGACTGCCTGGCACCTTGGTTCGGCTGAGTTTGTTTTCAGGCACGCCCACACACACACACACACACAAACACACACACAGGCGCCTGCGTTGGCGGACGCCATAAATCATAGGGAGGACCACGTATGTGACTACTTTAGCTGGGGGATCGATAAATTATTATTAGTTGGCCGGTCGCTGGGTGCGCTGTGTGGAGGAAGTTGTTAGACCCGAAAGGCGCGCTGACCGAAATCCTGGCCGCTGTGGTTCAAATGCCTTTTAACTTAACAACTTTTTCTGCCAACACCAAACACCACACACAGACACATCGACACACGCACACACACCCACACAAATCAATGGGCGACTTTGTCCTTGTTAGCCATGTTGTGCGGGGTCCGAACCCTTAACGTTGTGTGTAAAGTGGACTTGACATGAGATTAACATCTTCAAAAGCATAGCTTAAAGTATTTGTTAGAGTTCGTTGAAGTTCCCTGGACTAAGGCGCGGTCCGACCCAGTCCCGGTCCCAGTCCCAGTTCCCGAGTCCTTTTTACTGCCGTCGCCTTTGGATAATTGCGTTCTTGTGCGCTGAGCCATGAGCTTAACTGTTGCTGTCATAACTAAGCGAAAAGGTATACAATTTATGAAAACGTCGAGCACTTCTGGCCAACTGGCGGCTTCCACCGACAGGTGTGTCCGCTTGGAACAAAGAACGACCCACGACGTGTGTATATTATAACAATTTTCGTTGGATTTATTTCGTTGATTTCAATCGTTAAATAATGGCAAAACAGGTTCCTTACTTACGTCCTAATAGGAGTTGGTGGGGCTAAACGGTTCTAATCGTATACAGGCAGGCAACAGCTGGCGCGCTCACAAGGCACGACGATGACGCAGCTTCAGGCGACGGACAGTCTTGTACTGGTAGCCATCCACACCGAGAACAGCGGAATCCTGGGCGACTTCCTCAACGGGAACCTCAGTGGCTACTTCCTCGGATGGAGGTAGGTAATCGTTGGCAATCTCGGAGACATCCCGGCGTTGACGATACTTCAGACGACGGACAGTCTTGTATTGATAACCATCATCTCCGAGAACAGCGGAATCCTGGGCGACTTCCTCAACTGGTACCTCAGTGGCGACCTCCTCCGAAGGGGGCAGGTACTCATTGGCAATCTCTGAGACATCGCGACGTTGACGATACTTCAGACGACGGACGGTCTTGTATTGGTAGCCATCTTCACCTAGAACAGCGGAATCCTGGGCGACTTCCTCAACTGGTACCTCAGTGGCGACCTCCTCCGAAGGGGGCAGGTACTCATTGGCAATCTCGGATACATCGCGGCGTTGACGGTATTTCAGGCGACGAACAGTCTTGTATTGGTAGCCATCATCTCCGAGAACAGCGGAATCCTGAGCGACTTCCTCAACTGGAGCTTCGGAAGCAACCTCTTCCGAAGGGGGTAGGTATTCATTTTCAATCTCGGATACATCGCGACGTTGGCGGTACTTCAGGCGACGGACAGTCTTGTATTGGTAGCCATCTTCACCTAGAACAGCGGAATCTTGGACGACTTCCTCAACTGGAGCTTCAGTAGCGACTTCCTCGGATGGAGGTAGGTAATCGTTAGCAATCTCCGAGACATCACGGCGTTGACGATACTTCAGGCGGCGGACAGTCTTGTATTGATAACCATCATCTCCGAGAACAGCGGAATCCTGGGCGACTTCCTCAACTGGGGCTTCGGAAGCAACTTCTTCCGAAGGGGGAAGGTACTCATTGGCAATCTCTGAGACATCACGACGTTGGCGGTATTTCAGACGACGGACAGTCTTGTATTGGTAACCATCATCTCCAAGAACAGCGGAATCCTGGGCGACGTCCTCAACTGGAACCTCAGTGGCTACTTCCTCGGATGGAGGTAGGTAATCGTTGGCAATCTCGGATACATCGCGACGTTGGCGGTACTTCAGGCGACGGACAGTCTTGTATTGGTAGCCATCTTCACCTAGAACAGCGGAATCCTGGGCTACTTCCTCAACTGGAACCTCAGTGGATACTTCCTCGGATGGAGGTAGGTAATCGTTGGCAATCTCTGAGACATCCCGGCGTTGACGATACTTCAGACGACGGACAGTCTTGTATTGGTAACCATCATCTCCAAGAACAGCGGAATCCTGGGCGACTTCCTCAACTGGGGCTTCGGAAGCAACCTCTTCCGAAGGGGGCAGATATTCATTGGCAATCTCTGAGACATCGCGACGTTGACGATACTTCAGGCGACGGACAGTCTTGTATTGGTAGCCATCATCTCCGAGAACAGCGGAATCCTGGGCGACGTCCTCAACTGGAACCTCAGTGGCTACTTCCTCGGATGGAGGTAGGTAATCGTTGGCAATCTCGGATACATCGCGACGTTGACGATACTTCAGGCGACGAACAGTCTTGTATTGGTAGCCATCTTCACCTAGAACAGCGGAATCCTGGGCTACTTCCTCAACTGGGGCTTCGGAAGCAACCTCTTCCGAAGGGGGCAGATATTCATTGGCAATCTCGGATACATCGCGACGTTGACGATACTTCAGGCGACGGACAGTCTTGTATTGGTAACCATCATCTCCAAGAACAGCGGAATCCTGGGCGACTTCCTCAACTGGGGCTTCGGAAGCAACCTCTTCCGAAGGGGGCAGATATTCATTGGCAATCTCGGATACATCGCGACGTTGACGATACTTCAGGCGACGGACAGTCTTGTATTGATAACCATCATCTCCGAGAACAGCGGAATCCTGGGCGACGTCCTCAACTGGAACCTCAGTGGCTACTTCCTCGGATGGAGGTAGGTAATCGTTGGCAATCTCGGATACATCGCGACGTTGACGATACTTCAGGCGACGAACAGTCTTGTATTGGTATCCATCTTCACCTAGAACAGCGGAATCCTGGGCTACTTCCTCAACTGGCGCTTCGGAAGCAACCTCTTCCGAAGGGGGCAGATATTCATTGGCAATCTCGGATACATCGCGACGTTGACGATACTTCAGGCGACGGACAGTCTTGTATTGATAACCATCATCTCCGAGAACAGCGGAATCCTGGGCGACTTCCTCAACTGGTACCTCAGTGGCGACCTCCTCCGAAGGGGGCAGGTACTCATTGGCAATCTCTGAGACATCGCGACGTTGACGATACTTCAGACGACGGACGGTCTTGTATTGGTAGCCATCTTCACCTAGAACAGCGGAATCCTGGGCTACTTCCTCAACTGGAACCTCAGTGGATACTTCCTCCGAAGGAGGCAGATATTCGTTGGCAATCTCTGAGACATCGCGGCGTTGACGATACTTCAGACGACGAACTGTTTTGTAGCGGTAACCATCTTCTCCTACAGCGGTGGGGTCTTGGGCGACGTTCTCAGTGAGAGCATCGGTCCCAACTTCCTCCAATGGTGGGATATACTCATTCACGATCTCGGAGACATCACGACGGTGCCTGGCTTGTTCGACAGGAATCACTGCAGCCGTCGCTGCGGCAATAAACATGCACGCAATGAAGAGTTTCTGGAATAAGGTGGAACGAATGGGATGTAAGATGACGGCCTGATAATCCTGATGGGGTAATCCTTGGCTACCTACCATTTTGGTATAGATCTCCAAAGCTAATTGTGTTATCGATGGAATCTATGGGTCGAATGATTAATAGTCGCAATTTGCCGCAATATTTATACGCTCTAATGTTTGCTAAGCAGCGCATAAACACACAACAAACCAAACAATGACCGACACTTTGTTTGCCCCGCTCTCGAAATAGCAACAAAACACCCGGCAACAGCAGCATCAGCATCAGCCACAGCGATGCTGAAGCCCAACTGTGCTCATTAAGACAAGTCGGAGCATTTGCAAGCCAAATGCTCGCACATGGTGCCCACTTAGGGCCTCAAGTGCCCGTGCCCGTGCCCCTATTGCCCCGATTCCCCCGGCTGCTCGTGGCTTGGAAGCCGGTTCGCGCCTAGGCAGAGCGGAACTGAATACATTGTTTCGCTTTCGAATGTTTCACGGTCAAGATACCGCATATAATAAGATTTAATGCAAAAAAAAAATAATAATATCTACGATTTTAATGACAGCAAGTCTTTCGGCGTGATCTCTATTGTCATGAGAGTATCTTATTATACCCTCAATCCGTTTTAATTGGGTGGGATGGGTATAATGTTTACGTGCACGTGTATGTAACTGGGAGAGGAAGCAAAACCGAATCAATTAAGTATATAAATTGGGTCCGTTCGTCTTTCTATGTCTATGTTGGAAGCTACAAAAGCTGGATACTTGAATAAATATAGATTCCCGTATATTCCCTTTTATAATATCGATCTTGAGTCATTTCTTTTTAAGCGAGATTCAGATTATATAAGACGCATTTGACTTAGGAAGTAAGCTCTTGTATAGTATACGCAGATTTAGGTCTTAAAGATCGCACTGTAAACATCGAAGATAATCACGAATTGATTTCCCGTGGCTTGGAGCAAAGCGGCGTGCTCGAAGCTGGGTTCAGGGTATTCCCTTGTTGGGCACTTCCGACTAGAGTACTCCAGCATTGATTTAATGTTGGCTCTCAAGTCTTGGGTATCGGTAATTTGCGTACTACCATAGATACGGTTCAACGAACTGGCCATGCTGGAGCTTGTCTAGAAAGGTCGCTTGTGGCTCGTGTTTATGTCTGTTTTGTGTGTTGATGATATCATGACGTACATACGCCAAAAAATACTGCGTACATGAGCTTTATCAGCTAATTGAGCGAGCTGGGAGAGTAACTCGGTAATGGCTGGCTTGTAAATCCAGTTAGTGCCAGAAGGATATCAAAGATTCTTTGAAAAAGTAGTCGCAGGCAAATAACGACAACAGCAGCTTACAAATTGTGCGCATGTTTTATGCGTTGGCGAAAAACTTTGGCTATGAAATTCATAAACTTGGCCAAAAACAGGCTGCCTGGCGGCAGCTTGCCAGGGTCTGCTCCCTCACCCTCTTCTGTCGAATGGCGGGCGACAGTTAAAAGTTTTTCACAAATCATGCATATGATGTTGGGCACTTTTTGCACTGGCACAGCTGCTAAAGCAGCGCCCCAAGCGGCCCAATACGGCAACTAATTAAAGGAGACAGAGACAAAGACGAGAGCCGAGCAGAGTTCGCCCCCGAAAAAGTTCTCTCGTCAAGGTTCTTGGGGAAGTGTGTCAAGTGCGCCAAAGAGAATGTGGTAAACAAAACAAATGGAGTGTGCAATCTGTCGTAAACAGTCATAAATTCTGTTTAGTCTCGGCTCAGGCGGCAACTATCGCACCCATCTGCACCTAAACTCAGGCCGAAAATCTTGAGCACCGTTACACAACAGTGGTGCCAACTTTTTGGTGGCCCAATAAGGAAATTCCGGCAGGGAAAACTTAAAGTACAAATATTTGTATATGCAAAAAAATCGCCACTCTTTTGTATATTCAATACTTCATGTATCTAAGATATTAACTATTTCAATACTGCTTGCGCTTACTTAAATGATAGTGTTGTGAAACGCTTAAAGATATATACAGCTCAAGTTTGGCAAGCTTTTTGGATAGAATATGATAGCTTTTTAAGAGCTGCTTAATATTTATTGTTTGATAGAATTAAAAAGTCTTGAATAAAAATCTATTATGCTGTTTTGTATTTTTGTAAATATATTTGGAACTATTTCCATTACTTTAAATATGTATTGGCAGTGTAGTAAAACGCCTAAAAATTAGTTAAGTGTTTAATTACACTGCCAATGCATAATTGAATGCTTAAAATGAAAGAGCAATTATTTTGTATGAATTTGTCAAGCCGAAAATCTAAAGAAACACTATTACCTTAGCCAGATTTGACGGGAAATTAGAGAATTTGGCAACACTGGTTAGCATGTTTATCGCAATCATTCAAAGCGCCACTTGTGAATTCTTGTGCAACGGCTGAGAGTTTTCGACGGCGGTTTTGTTGGCTGAACTGAAGCATGAACAACCAATGACACATTTTAATATAATATAAACGATGTTTTATGACAATCAATTTGTTACAATTCAATAGACACAACCAACATGTGTGTGCGTGTGTGTGAGTGTGTGCGCGAATGTGCTTTCATTTATGTGATTATTTGATTTGTGTGTTTGACGTTGACATTCAGCGACTCGAGCCCGAGTCCCGTCCCGTCCCGGTCCCGTCTCCGCTTCCGACTCTCTGGTCACATAACGAATTTTATGAACTAGAAAGCATCATTAATTTAATACGCATACGCACAGGGATACGCATAGTCAAGGATATGCCGGGACGTTAGTTATGGCCATTGTAATGTAAATACGCGACATGCAATCATAAATAAACATTCGACACAAAAACACAATAAATGTCAGAAAGTTTCGCCATTATCCATTCGCCAGTTAATGCCGGCTCGTCCTGCGCGCTGTGTCCTGCGTCTGGCGAACTCCGACGACAGCGTCTTTCAAGCCATACAGCGCTTTATTATTTTAATGATTTTTCAGCGCCGTTGTGTCCATATCAACATCGACCCCGGAACTCTTCGGTTCTGCCCACCATTCGGTTCCATGGCATTGTGCTTACATTTATAATTCAATTCGCCCGCTCGCCACCAGCGACAGCTCCAGCTCCAGTTCCAGTTCCTGTTCCTCTTCCAGCTGCAGTCCGATTCTTTCGGCTTACCCTTGCCGAGCGAGTATTATAATTTTCTCACACAAAGTGTACACACTTTGATCCCATAGCTCGATATGATATCATAGATAGATGCCGTGCAACTATTGCCGTTTGATTTTCTAGATATTGAATAGCTCTGCCCAGCTCTGCCATTTCGAGCTCCTCTACTCTCCTGTTCTATAGTTCGGCTCTCCACTCGAACCAGTGCCTCGCCTTGAGGTTTCCCAGATTTTGGTTCAAGCGTGACTTCGACTCTCCTAACATTTGAGTCCAAATGTTAACCCAACTTAAATGTTCGAGATTGCGGTTCACGACTCGAACCAATGCCTCGTCTTGAGGTTCGCTTCGTGCACCCATTTTTTTGTTCAAGCGTGACTTAGTTGGTTCAAACCCAACTCTGCAATTACAAGCTCTTCGACTCTCCCAACATTTGAGCCTTAATGTAAGCCCGATATTAAAGTTCGGAAGTTCGATCCCCGCCTTGAAGTTCCCTTTATGCACCTAGCTTCTGGTTCAAGTGTGATTTAGTAGTCAAAAAGAAAGGTGGCTAGTTCAAATTCAGTAACAATTTTAGTTTATTTTGTTTGTAAATTAAAATCAGGAATTCCTGTTTTCAGTCTTGCATAAATCATAGATAGATATCGATATATAAACATATCCCACTTCGGCTATAAGTCCCTCTGCAAGGGTATATTATATTCGGCGCTCCAAGGTAAAATTGTGATTTCTTGTTCCTTTCACTCGCCGGTTATTATTTTACATGTCGTTCGCTGGCTCACTATAATTTATTAGCAATTTGCATAATTTTCTTTTATTAAGCAGTTGCCGTTGCTTTCATTGTGCCAACTTTTTGATTTAAACGCGCTGCTCCCCTCCCTCCCCTGTCATCGTCCTCGTCATCAACTCTTTGGGCAATGTTATGCAAATGTCGCTCGTAATGCCCATAGGGTCTGGTAGTTTATGGCATTACACAGCCCCCCCCCCCCCCCTGTCCACCCTCCACCAACCCGACATTTGTTGCTTATTATTGTCGGCTGTCAAAATTATGAATAAATATGTATGTAAACATATTTGTGAGGCTCTTGAGTCAAGGTCAAGCTCGAGGAGGCAGCACAATTGTATTAGCCCAAAACTCAATTTGTATTCTAGCCGTTTTCAAGCCATATTTAACAGGGCCTTAATTGAATCGCAAACTAGAGTTTAGTACACAAAAAGGATGTGTTTGACTTAACTTTGCGTTGCATAAACAATTAAAATTTAATTTAAAAAACTTTCGACTCAAAAAATAACTAAAATATACCCAGAAGGTAAAAGCAGACGGGCTGCAGAGTTAGCTCATTAAGAGACCACATGCTTGATGGGGCGTGGTGGGGGAGGGGGAGGGGGGAGTGGGAGTGACCGCATCATTACGCAATCTTTATAACGAGCAGCAGCTGCTTTGTAGTCGAATGTTTAAGCGAAACTAAATGGAAACTATTTAAAACACAATTTACTGCAAATCAATCGGGCGGGTGGTTGTAATTAGACAACACAGAGAGAGAGGGGGAGACAGAGAGAGAGAGAGAGATGCATGCACATGCCACGCTCAATTTTGTTAACTAGTGTTTGCGGCTAGCTGGTGGCAAGAGGCAAGAGCCGTTCCGCAAACACAAAGACTCGAACCCAAAACTGCGGCCAAAACTGAGACTCAGACTCAGTCTTCGTCTCCGACTGCGACTCAGAGTCAGAGTCAGTCTCCGACTGCGGCAGATCTGTTTATTTGTTTGTCTGTTGGCCTCCACTGTTTGACTTGAGGGTATTAGAAACTAATTTGTAGAGCAGCCAGAGCGGGGGGAAGGGAGGAGCAGAGCTAACAGGATACAAACAGCAATTGTTTGGCTGTCTATCTAACTCAGAGGCTTTAGCTGGGCCCCAGTCATCAGGCTGTGGGGCTTTGGCCTTTTGTCAGCCCCAAAACACACACACACACACAGAGAAGTAAAAAATCCAAAGGCCAAAACCAAATCCTTGGCAAGAACAAAGCACAGACAACGACTAAATCATATGCTCTTCTGTCCAGAGTCGACAGCCCCCTCGTTTTTAAGTCGCTTGCGGCTTAAATTTTCTTAAATGTTGCATTGTCTTTCCAACTGGCTAAGGCATGATGGAAGGGGGGAGGGGGGAGGGTGCTGCGACCGGGGATAGCTATAACAACGGACAGCACATGCCAAGTTTTTATGGATTAACTAAACAAGCTCATGAGTAAATATTTTCAAGCATATTTTGGCAAACTTTACAATGAAGTTGACGACGACGCTTCCCCCCCCCCCCTCTCTTTCTCTCTTCCTCTCTTTTGGCCAACATTTGGGTTTCAGGCCAGAACAATTTAGCGTTGAAAATTTTGAGCTACGCACTGCAAAATTTGCCACACACACACAAACACAAATACACACACACACACACACACACATATTGTCTGCAAGAAATTCGCACAAATATTTGCACGAATTTGTTGTCAAAATAAGCAAAAATATGCGCACGTAGCGCAATGTTCGACTACATTTAAGGTCGAAAAATACTCGAACTTGCTAGAAAATTTATTACACAAAATACTTTGTCAAGAGTATTATTAATTTTGGATCAAATGTGACACGGACAGAAGACATCTTTGACATATGCTGAAAAGTTTTTAAATAAGCCGGGAAAAAATGCTTTTTATTGTAAAGCGCACTTTAAGCCAAAATAGTTGCACCTATATCGAAACATATTTTGCTCCATAAAATGGTTTATAATATGGTGAAAACCCCCAGAGAGGCATAAATAACTAGAAAGTCGAGCCGTTGTATTTATCTATACTATTTTATATTTTGTAGATGTCAATTTTGGGCAGAGTTCAAGTAAGGTTTGTAATAATAAAAAAAAAACGAGTTGTTTTATTAAAATTTAGAAAAATATATAAGAAAGAGAGCTTAAAATCTAGATCTGGGTTCATTGAGCTGCATAGCCAGGTTCACGAAATAAAACTCAAATCAGGAAGTTGATTTGTTTCTTTTTTTTAATCATATGTCTAGGCAATATCTTATCAGCATCGGATAACTATATCATATAGCTCAAAGAGAAGTTCTTGCAATTGAAAATAAATCTCCGCTTAAGAAACAACTCTGAGAAATTTCATCAAAATTCTGTTACATGTCTGCAAGGGTATTTAGTTGTCGGAATGCAAATATTTGTTAATGTTGTCTTAACAATTTGTTGGCCAGTCTCTTGATAGAAGAATACAGTGCCTGCCGTATGTTTGCGATCTATGGTAATTCCTCAACGCATTTGATAATTTTGAAAACACGGCAAAGGGAGGCCAGTTGAATTTGAAATTGCTGGACGAGCTGCTAGAGTTATTTGCAGTGCATTTGCATTGATGATTGTTGACATTAAAAGCAAATATAAATACAGTTGGCAATTTCCAGCTTATAGAACAGAAATTCTCTTTTTTATTGGAATGTGTATTGTTTTTTTGCTTTTTTTTTTATAGTATGTTTTATGCATAATGAAAAACTGCATTGCAGTTGGAAAATTTGTTTTATTAATGCCATTGTGGGACGGACGCACTTTTCATTATGGGCATTAAATTGTTTGCTGGCAAATACCTTTTGTTAATTTAAATTAAATTTAATTTTTTTTTTCCATATCGCACTTTTCCAAAAGCTAATTTATGATTGCTCAATGCGGCATGTAATTGCATACAAAGGCCCATAATGATAGCCCCTTTGTGTGTGTGTGTGTGCGTGTGTGTGTGTGAGTGACTGTTTATCAAATAATTTTGTATTGTTTTTTTTCTCAATACTCTGTTCAGAATGTGTGAAAGAGTATATAGTCGCTATTGTGGCTAGAGACTTGAAATTTGAAATTGAAATATTCTCATTTTTTTATTTTTATCGATATCGCCTTCTGTATATATAATATCGATAAAATCGATATCGAGATGCATATTTTATACTTTTTAAGGCATAATTTGAAGATTTTAAGAGCTAAAAAGATCGGGTTAAAAAAAAATAAGTGTTGCAAAAGGCAGGAAGCACAGCTGCTGCCCAGAAAGATGAAGGAGGACGTCAGCTTGTATACATATAATCTCCTTGTATATATATATACTATCGATATAAATTGATGTTAAGACATGGTCTTTAAGGCATATCTCGAAGAATATAAGAGCTAGATACGATATATAGCATCTTGTATAATACCTTATGTTTAACAAAATAATAAAGTTTTTTTTGGTTAAATCCGCCATTTTCCCCCAAAATTTAAATAATCATCAATTTTTATTTATATATTACATTCATATTTAAGTACTGAAAACTTCAAAAGGATCGGGTTTAAGAAAACTAAGTTAATCAATACTGCATTTCCAATATACATAGTGTTGGAAAAGGGGCAGAAGCTTTACTTTATGTACATATAGAAGAATGAAGATGGCATCAGAGTATCTGTCAGCCGGGCACTGCCGACTAGAGCGCTCTTCCAGGTATTATTAACCAACCATTATACAAATTTGTTATTTATGTTAATCAACTCAAATTAGAGATAAACTGTTTGAGTTTATGGTTTACACTAAAGAGTCCACACATGCGTACTATATGCAAATGGCGTCAGGCTTCGTTCGTAACAAAGGAACATATCAAAGCAATGCGTTTAACTCGCAACTAACAAAAGACAGAGCTCCGGCTTATGCCCGATGCAAGCCAATTAGCGCCAGGGAATTAAGTGCTCATTAGGCGTTTGCCAAGTACGCAAAGTTTATCCGGAACCGGGCTGGTCTGGAAGTGGAAGTGGGCGTGGGCGTGGGCAACGCATATCTACGCATAATAAAATCCACACAAATTAGCCCGAAGCGCTGCGTCGGCGACAAACTTGGCCAACTGGCGTAACGTCGTAAACAAAATGTTAAATGCGCTCGACATGCACAAATGTCGCTGCGAGCAGTCGCCGTATTATTCGAAGGATCCAGTGCTGGCCGTGGGCAGACTTTGACTTTGGTCGCACGACGATTAATCGTCGTTGCAAATTGTTGGCACGTTTTCAATTGACAGTAGTGTGCGCCTCGACAATGGCCCCGGCTCGGTCGAGCCAACCCCTAATTTGCACAACAGAGTATCCCTTAGCCCGCGCCCAGCTCAGCTCAACCCAACCCAACCCAACCAAATCCCACCCCACGTCAGTTAGCTGCTGTTGCGTGTAAATCACACGGCATTTGCTGCTGACTCCTGTTGCATCTTTTACGTGCGCTCCTGGCTCCTGTTGCCTCGTTGATCCTGCGGCCAGGATGCGCAGCCAGCAGTTAGCAGGCAACACACCCGGCTCAGGCCGTGCGGCTCACGTGTGACAGCCAGTTTTAAAAATGCCGCCCCCGTCGTTTATTTGGGTGTCATTTTTCAAGTCGCGACGTCTTTTACAGTTGGCCATTAATCACGTGGGCGAAATGCGACTCGGCATGCATAACACAAATACAAAATAAAGCGCAAAAGAATGCTAAAGTTTTGCCATCAACATTGTCCGTCTGCTTCTTTAATTACACTCTATTCCGGCGCTGGTCACACCGAACCAACAGACGAGTTTGCCACGCAAGCTTAATAAATACACAAGGATGTGACCGAATTTTCTATTAGGCACAATATATATTCATATATGATCTTAATATATTCAAGTTATTAAAGTAAATGGACTGATAAAGTGGTCTTAATAACGAAAATATCGAGTTATCGATAAGAATCGATAAGCCTATGGACAAGTCTCGGTGAATAGAGTTGCCGTATTTTGCAAAACATCAATGAGATCTTACTCAGATCTGAATTCGAATCTGTTTTGGTTTCTTAAATAGGTCAGTATTTATTTCATTTTAACAAATTTATTGAATAAATTGATTCATCGATTTTATGAATATTTGTTTGTTTTCTTTTTAACCAACTTACATACGTTTATCTTCTCTCTAAGAGCATTTCGTATGTCTCCGGTATCAAAAGTGTTAAGATACAAGGTCGACCTTTTCAAAGAAAAAAACTAAAGAAATCGATTAATCGATTTTCGTATAAGCTCTTTGTTTTCGATTTTTTAACTAAATTACATTAATTATGTACGCCTTCAGTATTGAAAGAATTGAGATACGAGGCTGACGTTTAAAACAAAACATTTGAACAATTCGATTTATCGATTTTCGTATAAGTTCTTTTATTTTGGATGTTTAAACGAACTTTCATTTATCTTTCGTCTAGCTGAGAGCATTTCGTACTCCTCCGATATTAAAATGAGTTGAGTTAAAGAGGTAACAGACTCTTGAAGAGCATTTCAAAGGCGACTTTCCCGTTTCTCTTAAACTAATCTTAAAGCTCTCCGGGAATTGGGCTGGCTGTCTGGTGGATGACACAGCGCCATCGCATTATGCCTGCCAATAAGCCGCTGCTCGTTGACTTTGTTAATAATGATGTTGATGTTGCCGCTGTAATCGCTGTTAGACCCACCTTACGTTCCCGGCCCATAAACTGTCTGTTTTTAGCATTGAGGTCACGTGACTGGCGTGCCTCCACAATTGCCACACTCCGACCCCCGGAGGCGGGCGTATTACAGCCCTTTGTTTAGCCCAATGACAAACTAAACTAAATGCAATTTGATGCGTGTCATGCACATCCGAGGCTCTTGCTGCTGAAAATGCGTGGTAATCATTATTTGTGACAATTGATGAGCTGAATCAATTTGTTGTTGTCGTTCTTTTTCTGCTGCTCCCTTTGGCTGCCAAATGGAATTGCAACAATTTTCTAAGGCAGCCCAACGGCTCGCCGCTCTGACAGTTAATAAATATTTGTCACGCATGGCTTTGGACGCACTGCAGCGGCACGCCGTATTCCCTGTTCCGTTTCCCGCGGCCATCGTAGCCGTCGTCGTTGTCCGTAACACCTGCAAAGTCCGGCTGCGAGCGGCAAATTGCAGTCCGGGAGCTTAGGCACGTGACAGCAGGTCGAGTTAAGTTCAACTGTGCGGTGGGCTGTGCCATTCCCACGGCTTGTCACTGGACTAAGCACAACACACACTCGCACACACACACACACACACACTCGCATTGGTGTATGCTATTGTGCATTCACCACACACATAGCCCCAAACCACAGTCACAGAATTGGTCAAAGTTGAATGCCTTGTAAATGGTAAATAGGATACCGCAACATACACCGACAGCATTTGACCATTAATCAAATTTCCAATTAATTTGCCACAATTAATTGCAGCGATAATTGCGACCTATAGATGGGCGTTTATTTTTCCGCCCCTGAGTTGAAAATAAAAAACTCTTTTATTCAACTCATACACAAATATTTAAGTATCGCTTCGATCTTCCATTTTAAATAGTTCAGTTAACTTTATTAAATATAAACCGATTTTTTTCTGAATGATGATTGATGGCATTGTGGTCCTGGGTGTTAGTTTACATTGATTCTGCATCCAAAATAAATGCAGTTTGTGAATTTAAATTGTTTGTATTATTCTTTGCAAAAATATCATGTTCTCCCCCTTTCTCATTTTTGGAAAAAGTTCTGTTTTTTTTTCAATTACAGCTTTAAAAGTCTTACTTTAAATCGATTGTGGGCGTAAAAATAAATAAAAAAAAGGCTACTTCTGATTCTGAGAGGGCCAATTTTCGGTTTAAAGTCATGCCAATGAGAAAGCAAGGATACGATCGATCCCTTGTAACCCTTTGCCTTCCAATTTTGCATATACAAATGTGAGAAACTTATAATTGCCGAGTAAAAAAGTATCTTGATACAAGGGGATCAACAAAACCTCCTGAAATTCGTATGAGATTTGACCGCTTTATGGGGCTGGGAAATATTGACCTATGTATATATTCGAAACTTGGGGTAAGATCTTGACATGAATTTCAACTAAAAATATGTGTTCAGGTTTGAATGCCAGATTAATCTAGAGGGAACACCATGAAGAAAAAGCCAAACCTCATGAGAATCGGTAGAGATTTGACCGAGTTATAGGGTTGGGAAATTTTGACCTTTGTCTAAATTCGAATCTTGAGGTAAGATTTTGAGATGAATTTCGACGAAAAAATGTGTGTTCAGGTTTGAATGCCAGATTAATCTAGAGGGAAAACCATGAAGAAAAAGCCAAACCTCGTGAAAATTGGATGAAATTTGACTGAGTTATAGGGTTGGGAAATTTTGACCTATGTCTAAATTCGAATCTTGAGGTAAGATTTTGAGAAGAATTTCGACTAAAAAATATGTGTAAAGGTTTTAATGCCAGATTAATCTAGAGGGAAAACCATGAAGAAAAAGCCAAACCTCGTGAAAATCGGATGAGATTTGACTGAGTTATAGGGTTGGGATATTTTGACCTATGTCTATATGCGAATCCTAGGGGTAATATGTTCACATGAATTTCGACTAAAAAATATGTGTTCATGTTTGAATGCCAGATTAATCTAGAGGGAAAACCATGAAGAAAAAGCCAAACCTCATGAGAATCGGTAGAGATATGACCGAGTTATAGGGTTGGGAAATTTTGACCTATGTCTATATTCGAATCTTGAGGTAAGATTTTGAGATGAATTTCGACTTAAAAATATGTGTTAAGGTTTTAATGCCAGATTAATCTAGAGGGAAAACCATGAAGAAAAAGCCAAACCTCGTGAAAATTTGATGAAATTTGACCGAGTTATGGGGTTGGGAAATATTGACCTATATCTCTATACGAATCTTGGGGTAAGGTTTTGACATGAATTTCGACGACAAAATGTGTGTTCAGGTTTGAATGCCCGATTTATCTAGAGGGAAAGCCATGAAGAAAAAGCTAAACCTCGTGAAAATCGGATGAGATTTGACCGAGTTATGGGGTTGGGAAATATTGACCTATATCTCTATACGAATCTTGGGGTGAGGTTTTGACATGAATTTCGACGACAAAATGTGTGTTCAGGTTTGAATGCCCGATTTATCTAGAGGGAAAGCCATGAAGAAAAAGCCAAACCTCGTGAAAATCGGATGAGATTTGACTGAGTTATAGGGTTGGGTAATATTGACCTATGTCTATATACGAATCTTGGGGTAAGATTTTGACATGAATTTCGACTAAAAAATATGTGTTCAGGTTTGAATGCCAGATTAATCTAGAAGGAAAACCATGAAGAGAAAGCCAAACCTCGTGAAAATCGGATGAGATTTGACTGAGTTATGGGGTTGGGAAATTTTGACCTATGTCTATATTCGAATCTTGGGGTAAGATTTTGACATGAATTTCGACTAAAAAATATGTGTTCAGGTTTGAATGCCAGATTAATCTAGAGGGAAAACCATGAAGAAAAAGCCAAACCTCGTGGAAATCGGATGAGATTTGACTGAGTTATAGGGTTGGGAAATGTTGACCTATGTCTATATTCGAATCTTGGGGTAAGATTTTGACATGAATTTCGACTAAAAAATATGTGTTCAGGTTTGAATGCCAGATTAATCTAGAAGGAAAACCATGAAGAAAAAGCCAAACCTCGTGAAAATCGGATGAGATTTGACCGAGTTATATGGTTGGGACATTTTAACCCATGTCTATATGCGAATCCTAGGGGTAAGATTTTGACATGAATTTCGACTAAAAAATATGTGTTCAGGTTTGAATGCCAGATGAATCTAGAGGGAAAACCATGAAGAAAAAGCCAAACCTCGTGAAAATCGGATGAGATTTGACCGAGTTATATGGTTGGGAAATATTGACCTATATCTCTATACGAATCTTGGGGTAAGGTTTTGACATGAATTTCGACGAAAAAATGTGTGTTCTGGTTTGAATGCCCGATTTATCTAGAGGGAAAGCCATGAAGAAAAAGCCAAGCCTCGTGAAAATCGGATGAGATTTGACTGAGTTATGGGGTTGGGAAATTTTGACCTATGTCTATATTCGAATCTTGGGGTAAGATTTTGACATGAATTTCGACTAAACAATATGTGTTCAGGTTTGAATGCCAGATTAATCTAGAGGGAAAACCATGAAGAAAAAGCCAAACCTCGTGGAAATCGGATGAGATTTGACTGAGTTATAGGGTTGGGAAATGTTGACTTATGTCTATATTCGAATCTTGGGGTAAGATTTTGACATGAATTTCGACTAAAAAATATGTGTTCAGGTTTGAATGCCAGATTAATCTAGAGGGAAAACCATGAAGAAAAAGCCAAACCTCGTGGAAATCGGATGAGATTTGACAGAGTTATAGGGTTGGGAAATTTTGACCTATGTCTATATTCGAATTTTGGGGTACGATTTTGACATGAATTTCGACGAAAAAATGTGTTTAGGTTTGAATGCCAGATTAATCTAGAAGGAAAACCATGAAGAAAAAGCCAAACCTCGTGAAAATCGGATGAGATTTGACCGAGTTATAAGGTTGGGAAATATTGACCTATATCTCTATACGAATCTTGGGGTAAGGTTTTGACATGAATTTCGACGAAAAAATGTGTGTTCTGGTTTGAATGCCCGATTTATCTAGAGGGAAAGCCATGAAGAAAAAGCCAAGCCTCGTGAAAATCGGATGATATTTGACTGAGTTATGGGGTTGGGAAATTTTGACCTATGTCTATATTCGAATCTTGGGGTAAGATTTTGACATGAATTTCGACTAAAAAATATGTGTTCAGGTTTGAATGCCAGATTAATTAAGAGGGAAAACCATGAAGAAAAAGCCAAACCTCGTGGAAATCGGATGAGATTTGACTGAGTTATAGGGTTGGGAAATGTTGACTTATGTCTATATTCGAATCTTGGGGTAAGATTTTGACATGAATTTCGACTAAAAATATGTGTTTAGGTTTGAATGCCAGATGAATCTAGAGGGAAAACCATGAAGAAAAAGCCAAACCTCGTTAAAATCGGATGAGATTTGACCGAGTTATATGGTTGGGAAATTTTGACCTATGTCTATATGCGAATCTTGGGGTAAGATCTTGACATGAAATTCAACTAAAAAATGTGTGTTCAGGTTTGAATGCCAGATTAATCTAGAGGAAAAACCATGAAGAAAAAGCCAAACCTCGTGAAAATTGGATGAAATTTGACCGAGTTATGGGGTTGGGAAATATTGACCTATATCTCTATACGAATCTTGGGGTAAGATTTTGACATGAATTTCGACTAAAAAATATGTGTTCAGGTTTGAATGCCAGATTAATCTAGAGGGAAAACCATGAAGAAAAAGCCAAACCTCGTGGAAATCGGATGAGATTTGACAGAGTTATAGGGTTGGGAAATTTTGACCTATGTCTATATTCGAATTTTGGGGTAAGATTTTGACATGAATTTCGACTAAAAAATATGTGTTCAGGTTTGAATGCCAGATTAATCTAGAAGGAAAACCATGAAGAAAAAGCCAAACCTCGTGAAAATCGGATGAGATTTGACCGAGTTATATGGTTGGGACATTTTAACCCATGTCTAAATGCGAATCCTAGGGGTAAGATTTTCACATGAATTTCGACAAAAAAATGTGTGTTTAGGTTTGAATGCCCGATTAATCTAGAGAGAAAACCATGAAGAAAAAGCCAAACCTCGTGGAAATCGGATGAGATTTGATCGAGTTATGGGGTTGGGAAATATTGACCTATGTCTCTATACGAATCTTGGGGTAGGGTTTTGACATGAATTTCGACTAAAAAATATGTGTTCAGGTTTGAATGCCAGATTAATTAAGAGGGAAAACCATGAAGAAAAGCCCAAACCTCGTGAAAATCGGATGAGATTTGACTGAGTTATAGGGTTGGGAAATTTTGACCTATGTCTATATTCGAATCTTGGGGTAAGATTTTGACATGAATTTCGACTAAAAAATATGTGTTCAGGTTTGAATGCCAGATTAATCTAGAGGGAAAACCATGAAGAAAAAGCCAAACCTCGTGGAAATCGGATGAGATTTGACAGAGTTATAGGGTTGGGAAATTTTGACCTATGTCTATATTCGAATTTTGGGGTAAGATTTTGACATGAATTTCGACTAAAAAATATGTGTTCAGGTTTGAATGCCAGATTAATCTAGAAGGAAAACCATGAAGAAAAAGCCAAACCTCGTGAAAATCGGATGAGATTTGACCGAGTTATATGGTTGGGACATTTTAACCCATGTCTAAATGCGAATCCTAGGGGTAAGATTTTCACATGAATTTCGACAAAAAAATGTGTGTTTAGGTTTGAATGCCCGATTAATCTAGAGAGAAAACCATGAAGAAAAAGCCAAACCTCGTGGAAATCGGATGAGATTTGATCGAGTTATGGGGTTGGGAAATATTGACCTATGTCTCTATACGAATCTTGGGGTAGGGTTTTGACATGAATTTCGACTAAAAAATATGTGTTCAGGTTTGAATGCCAGATTAATTAAGAGGGAAAACCATGAAGAAAAGCCCAAACCTCGTGAAAATCGGATGAGATTTGACTGAGTTATAGGGTTGGGAAATTTTGACCTATGTCTATATTCGAATCTTGGGGTAAGATTTTGACATGAATTTCGACTAAAAAATATGTGTTCAGGTTTGAATGCCCGATTAATCTAGAGGGAAAACCATGAAGAAAAAGCCAAACCTCGTGGAAATCGGATGAGATTTGACTGAGTTATAGGGTTGGGAAATTTTGACCTATGTCTAAATTCAAATCTTGGGGTAAGATTTTGACATGAATTTCGACGAAAAAATATGTGTTCAGGTTTGAATGCCCGATTTATCTAGAGGGAAAGCCATGAAGAATAAGCCAAACCTCGTGAAAATCGGATTAGATTTGACCGAGTTATGGGGTTGGGAAATATTGACCTATGTCTATAATCGAATCTTGGGGTAGGGTTTTGACATGAATTTCGACTAAAAATTATGTGTTCAGGTTTGAATGCCCGATTCATCTAGAGGGAAAGCCATGAAGAATAAGCCAAACCTCGTGAAAATGGGATTAGATTTGGCCGAGTTATGGGGTTGGGAAATGTTGACATTAACTCTATACGAATCAAGATTTTGGTATGAATTTTGACTAAAAAATATGTGTTCATATTTGAATGCCAGATTAATCTAGAGGGAAACCCATGAAGAAAAAGCCAAACTTCGTGAAAATAAGATTACATTTGACCGAGTTATAGGGTTGGGAAATTTTGACTTTTGTCTAATTTCATTTTAAGAAGCATTTAACTAAGTGTAGTAAATATTTCTGCTCAGCACTTCCAGCTAGTTTTAGCGGCTTTTCCGCCAAGTTGCGCAACACTGTCGGTAATTGCACACGCTGCAAGGGATGGCGCGCGTTTGGCTTATTATTATTATTATATTTATTATTGAGAACATATAATCAGGTTGAATGACGAGGGCGAGTACGTTGCCTGCCGTCAATGTGTTGGGATAATAAATACACAGTGAGCCAGACGGAATGGGAGGAGGGGGGGCAAAGAGCAGCTGTAGGTCCCGGCATAAAATGGTTGGCATCGGCAACAGGAGCAGTGGCAGGACGTGTACGTGTATCCTTCATAGAGTCGGAGTTCTCATATTTGTTGTGCTTTATTAAAAAATGTGCGCTATTCAAGAAATGCTGCCCGGGTTACCTGCAGCCGAAGCAGTTGCCTGGTTGCAGTCTCTATACACAGCACACACAAGTATCAAATGTTATTGAGCTGAAAAGGAGCGGGCGGGCTTTGATGGAGTGTCAGCTCCAGCTCCAGCTCCGTCACCATCAAAGCGCTCCTCGCCAGCTGCTGTTAGTCAAACTCCGATAACCACATTTGCAAGCCAGCCAGCCGTAGTCGCAGCTGGAGTTTGGGTATTTGCTGGTTGCGCTGGCAACGTTGTTTGTCCGGGCTGTTGCCATTGCCTCCGATCCGAAGTTTGTTTATAAACATTTCACGTATATCAGTGAGCGCGCCGGCCACACAAATGTCCGTGCTGTAAACTTTTATTATTAGAGTTTTTTTTGTTTTTTTGTTATTTCAACGTGTATTTTGTCTGGCGAACAATGTCAGAAAAAACAGTATAGGACCCCGCCCCAGCAATAAAAGCAACAAGAGCAACATTTTTTTGGTTTATTTCTTTGTTTCCCATTTAAACTACAACAAAACAAAAAAACCTTGCAAACGTGCCGTCAACGTCGCCGCCCCCAACATGTCCTCCAAGAAGATCGGGCCCGAACGGCGACCCTTTTGTGATCCCCGCCTGGCCGATGCTAACTTTCGCAGGCAGCGAACGCTGCACCTGAAAAAACCTGTCGTCGAGGTGGCCAAGAAGAGCGGCAAACGGCCGATCAACGATTGCCCCTTTTTCAGTATGGAATACGGATTCGATGAGCTGCCCCTCGATCCGATCAAGGACTTTCTACAGGAGAAAATCTGTAAGTCCGTTGATGCAGACAGCAAGAAGGGGCATGTAATTCGGTTCGCCGGAGTTGGGAATACATTTGCAGACAATTATATATATATTTATATATATATATATATAAATCGTCCGATAATTAAGCTCATGATGAGAATATCTGGGTAACGAAAATGAAACTATCAAGCGATAGTTATTGTCGGTCGGATTGGTTTGACTTGGGATGGAGACAGCCCAAACCTCTTCCAAATTGAGAGACATCCCCTTTAATGCTAACCCCCATTTGTATAACTTTCTAAACATTTTCTTTATTAATCCTTTAAGCCCACATGCAAAACGATACGATTGTTGGCCGCTGCAATCGGGAGTTTGACTTTCACAAGTACGATCTGGTGAATGTCAAGGCAGTCTACAAGGAATGCGACGATGACAGCTTGCAGGAGCTGGAATTGCAGGATATTGTGATGCCCGAACAGTTTGAAATGCTGCGCGATGCCAAACATCATGAATACAATTTTGATTCAACGGGTGAGTTAAGGGCCAGAACAATATATAAAAAGTGTAGACAAATAACAAAATGGCCTAACAACATTTAATAAAATTCAATATGCGAAAACTTTACCACAGTTACATAACACTTAATACTTTATTAAATGTGAAAAACATGCACACAGCACAGACCATGCCCACGACCGCGCCCACGACCACGCCCATGCCCATGCCCATGCCTAATTTTGGCTGCCTCCTCGCAGGGCCGCAGCGTGGCAGCTCGTTGGAAAATTGCTCACCTGCAAACATAAAAATTTCAAACATTATCCTTTAAACATAAAATTTTATAACCAAAAAAACCAAAAAACAAATGCGTATGACATTTATTTGAATATCCTTTGGGAATGTAGTCCGCACCAGGCTCCAAATGCGAGAACTGCATGGCAACCATGGACCTTGTAACATGTTTATCATAGTATTTTATTTAACATTTACATGGAATATATATGTATATTTTGCATCTACTCTTAACAGAGTGAAGTACGCTCCTTCAATCAATAGGTTGGCATGTTGAAAACTTGTTTAACTAATAATCATTTTAATTAACTTTCTCAAATTTTAAATTAAATTGTTGGCTAAACATTTGATGTGCTCTTGACAGCATTTTCTGTTGATGCTCTATTAGAGAAGTGTGTACATTAGTCGCATACGATTAATTTTATACCCAGAACCCATGAAATAAGTGCCCAAAGGGGTATAATGGTTTCTTGAATATGTATGCTACAGGCAGAGGGAAGTATTTTCGAGCCAGTAAAGAAGATATATATTTTTGATCAGGTTGACGATCTAGCCAAGTCCGTCTGCCCATCTGGCTGTCTCTTTGCTCTCGGAACATTCAAATTCTATTTGAAGATTGAAATATGTCTTCTCTTATTTTTAAATTATATATACTAATCGATTTTGAGGTTGGGTTTGGCATTACACAATATACATATGCAGATAACAAATATTTTAAGTTCTTGAACTTCCCCCAATTCCTATCTAAATTGAAAGAAAGCTTAGCGAAGTTATTCAAGAACACCTATTCCACTCTGTAAGGCTTTCTGTAGAAGAATGTTAGCAAGTCTTCAGAGGTAGCTCAGGCTTAGGGTATCTCCTAGTCAGGCATTCCCCACTGAAACATACCTACTTGTTTTTTTTATAATTTTAACTTGTTTGGCAAAAGGGTGACTTTGTCGTTGCTCTGTGATAAAAATGTTTCATTTTACGTATAGTTTTTTAATATTTAATATCAGCCATGGATAGATGTAAATGCAAACAGAGCGCAGGGAGAGCGGGGAAGGGGGGTTGGTGGTGTGATTGGGGGCGGTTAGATGGGTCGGTGGGCCACTCACACATGCAGCTGTATAATATGAGGTATAAAAGCATGTTGTCGATAAACATTAGCATAAAAATGTGACAAACATCATGATAGCAAATGGAATAGCACCGGGGGGGACATTGAAGAGGAGGGGAGAAGCAGTGGGAGCAGAGGGAGGGAGGGAGGGTACGAGGTCCATTGGCAAAATTACAGCTGGACAAGAGGGATGTGTGTGGGGCACAAACAGACAGAATGGCCGGCAGGAATGAAAATTAATTTGAGTTTAATCATTTTAAAAGCGAACTTTGGCTGCGCCCTGTGACTTTTATTTAAAACAATTTTCATTTGTGTTGCCTTTGAGCGAGCGCAACAAAAAAATGCGATAAAAAAATAACAAGAAAATCAAATATATGAAATGCACACACACACACACACACTCGCACACACACAGGCATGTTGATTGTACACATATCAAGTTCATGTGCAAATATTAAATGCGATTTTCATATTCATTTTTGCGGACTGTTTTTGCTTGCAGCTTGTAATCAATTTCCCTGGATTGACAAATGGATGGCCGGCGGTAATAAATAAATCTTTATATTTACATAGCGACAGCATTATTAAAAATTTGACACAAACACACACACACACCCAAATATGCATACACACGCACAGTGGTACCCAGCGAGAAGGAAATTTATGAAATGACCAACAAACTGCTGGACATTTATTGCAAGAGACGCGTTCGGATCTTCTACTTTGACTGCGGCACACGCTCCTCGCTCTGGTCCAACCATTTGCGCAGGCAGTACGGCACGCCCTCGGAACTGATCGGCGCCTATAATACGCCCACAGCGAGACATTTACGGGTGACGACACTGCAAAAAAAGACCAAGAACACTTCATTCAAGGCGGGCGATCATTATGCCCTGCGAACGCCACAAGGTAGGGTATGAACTCCCCGAAATTAGTTCAATTGTAAAACTCTTTGCCCATTTTCACAGAATGCCGCAACGAGCTGATGCGCGTGGGCAAGCTGATTGACGAGATGATTGATCCAGTTCTAAAGGAGGCGCAATTCAATACGGAGCACGGCTTGCTTAAATATACAAAGGAAGGCGTGTGCGATGAAGAAAAAAGGAAGTATCGCAAACAGGTAAATGTCCCTTGCAAAGGGTATTGTAATTTAAGAGGACATATCTCTGAGGTCATTAAATATAAATATATCGGATCAGTATGAACAGAATAGCTGACGATAGACAAGTCCGTCTGTCTGTTTCTATGTCTTTGAATTTTGAAGATGCATTGATAAAATTTGGCACAGCTTCGCCATCTTTTGCGGGCAATAATTATGTCGCAGTAGACCAAATATCAACACAATATCATATAGCTGCCATAGGAAGAAAAGATTAGCTATATATATATATATATACATATGTATTTTCATGCTGTTTTGACCGAACTTGGCATTTACTATGCTCCTGCGATATGATCAAAGTAATATCAACATCGATCTCGTATATCATCAAGCTGTTCAAAGAATAGGAAAAAAAAGCTTTTTGATTTTCAAGATATCTTGAACAAACTCAGCAATTACCAGCTTCATCGTGAGCTGCATATATCTGCCAAGCCATATCAAATCGAACTACAATATCATATGGCTTTTCTATGAATAATCGATCGTAAGGTTATTTATATTCTTGCTTTAAGATATCCCAACCAAACTAGCCAAATACGATCTCCATTATATAATTGGTCTCTATATATTTCCTCAAAGAACAAACTGCTGAAACTTGTTTTTCTTTGTCATGAACTGCACTTATTTCAAATATCCTTCCAGCACAAGCCCATTTGCAAGGTGGTCAACAAGCGCATTCATCGCCGCAACTTTGCCACAAACGAGGAGTTTTTGCAATGTCTAAAGAAAATGGAGGCCACGTACGTGATTTCCATGCCAGTAAAGTGCCAATTTCTAGTCTAAGCTATCCTTTTTTTTTTTTTTCACTGCAGACGCTTCCCGTACATGTCGCCATTGCAGCCAGTGGATCCGGAGGTTCAGAAATTGAAGTTGCTAACCAAATATCATCGCAAGCTTTCGATAGCCGAGGGCAAGTTTACATTGGCAATACAGAAGCGATACAAATGCCTCGTGGAAAGCGTAAGTAATAGAAAATCAGACAGACTCGAGCTTGCTTCAGCTAAGACGTGTTTGAATAAACGAATCAAACGACCGGCTCAGTGAGTCAGCAACATGTTCGAGCTAATCGGTTGTAAACTCGTCGCAACAAAAGGCGATTAGCTCGAACACAATCGAACTTGTCGAGTCTAAAGCGAGCTGGCAGAAATCGAGTTTAGTCGATAGACTCAACTTTTTGTCGCAACTCGAACCGTTTGAACCGAAAAGTTGGTCTTGACTCGTTCGACCTACTCATATATTCGAATAAGTAAACTTCTTGCCTTCTGCATAGTCAAATTTATTGAATTATGCAACTGACCAACATATGCTTAAAAAGGACATGCCGCAAGTTGACTCTGAGGAGATCCGCAGATGCGACTCCCACAGGCAGCATCATAAAAAGCTCATCAAATATGAGCACCGACAAACATAAATAACTTTTATGCGTTTGCCCGTGTTCAAGTCCATGTCCGTGTCCGAGTGCGATGCCCGCCTCCGCCTCCGTTTCCGTCTCCGAGGTCCAAGTCCGAGACGCACATAAAAAATGATAATAATAGACTTAATACAAAGTAAATATGTGTGCGTGCGAGTGAATTAAGCTGCGTTGGCTTTTGGGCTGAGAAACGTGCTTATAAAAATTATATAATTCATAGCTCGTAAACATTATGGGTGGGCGTTTGTGGCGTGGCCAAAGTTATGAATAACGTGATTAGTTGTTAAAAAAATAAAACAGAAAACAAACAAACAACGAAGCAGCCAAATAAACAGAGAAACTGTCTGAGAGTGTCAAAGGTGACGATTTGTTGGCGCTTTTATGGCTGTTAACTGCTGCACTTGACAGATAGCATATAAGAGATGTAGATACAGATACAGATGCAGATGTAGATGCAGATGCAGATACAGACATATATCTATAGAAATAGATATACAGATATAGATACAGATACAGATAGATACAGATATCGATATAGATATAGACGCAGATGCAGATGCAGATACAAATACAAATACAGATACAGATACAGATACAGATACAGATACACAGATACAGATACAGATACAGATACAGATACAGATACACAGATACAGACACAGATACAGACACAGATACAGATACAGATACAGATACAGATGCAGATGCAGATACAGATGCAGATACAGATGCAGATACAGATACAGATGCAGATTCAAATACAGATACAGATACAGATACAGATTCAGATACAGATGCAGCTTACTATTTCAGTGTAAGCTGGCAGGTATTATCCGGCTTTGCACGGGCCAAGTATTTATTTACTACCCATTTTTCAAAAAGTCCTTAAAAATGAATTTAAAGAAAAAAAAAGAAAATCAATAAACGCCTCATGCAACCGTTTTCCACTAATATTCCACTCTTATTGGCGGAATTTGTTATAACCCTTCCTAGTATTTCCTTACATCACATACGTCCATCATCTTTCGGTCAATCAGTCAATCGTTCAAGACAAACACTTCCATATGTGCAACTTAAGATACTGTCCTTTATTTGCAGATGTCCGTGCTGCAGCTGGAGACGTATCCCTCACGGCTAATACGTAAGGCCATACGGCACATCAATCCACGTAACGCGGTGCTGCAGGATGCCTACAGATTCATACTCCAGGAAGAGGTAAGTTCATGTCAACACGTTGCCAACTAGTCATATACCGACTCCGACTCCGACTCCATCTCCGTCTGGATCTCCATCTCCATCTCCGTCTCTGTCTGCGACTGGGACTGGGACTCGTGAGCGTCAACATTATTAGCAAACTTAACGCGCGCTCAAAAAGTTTTGGCACAAAAGTTTGTCAGCAACGAGAACATATTAAACACGCTCCCGGACGTGAGGATGTCGAGCTCTTAGTGCCACATGAATAGGGTATACGGGGCGTGCGGAGCCGGTAGAGGGGGTAGAGGGGGTTAAAGAAACGCGTGTTGATGTTTTGACGTGTGCTCCGCAGAAACTTTCGGCTTGGTATAGAAGCGCTGCTCAAGTCAAGCACTTGCCATCCAACTGGCAAATCAGTGCAGCCAAGTTAATGAGCAGCAAGAACATGTCTGACAAGCCGAATATAAAATACCCTAGCTTGAGGTAAAATGTAATTGAATTGAATTCGACTGGAACTCTGAGATCTAGTGTTATAAGCTCGTAGTTCCCTAATTCGGAGCTACAATAAATACTTGTCGCAGCAAGGTTTGAACCAGCGACTTTTCGCTTGTTGGTCCGACGCTCAGTTAACGAAGGCCACGTATTAAGCTGCGTTCTTGAGATTTTTCATGCACATTTCGTGCAGCGTATTGGCGATTGCCTTTGCTAATGTCTTATTCACGGCGCGACATATTGAGTATCATAATTATCATACCCTATGCAAGCGTATTAAATACAGCTGCACAGAGTTGAGTCTTGCTTGCCGCAGCTGACGCCGGGGGGGCTTATGGCAAAGTTTATGCTACCTTGTGCCGTCATGATTCACTGCCTAATCAACTCGTTACAGAAATATTGGCCCAAACTGCCGCCCGAGGTTATATTATTGGATTATCTGTTTGTGGGCGAACGAGCGATACGCCTAGACTTTGCCATACTCCTACTCGTTTGCCTTATCGATCTGCAGGAGGATTTTCGCTACCATGTCAAGCGCTCCTTTCTCCGCTATCTGCTGCAGTGAGTGCCGCATTTATTATGACAGCCCTTATGTTAAGTGATGCCCCCCGTTTAATTACAGATCCAACATGGAACGCAAGCGTTTGCAGCTGGAGCCGGAGCCGCCGGAATTTCCTGTACTGACCATAACCTCGCCGGTGCCGTGGCGTTCAAGTCTGTTGCTCGCCAAAAGCCGCATTGGCGAAATGCTCATGATCACGCATCCCGCCGTGCAGGCCCTCAATCTGCTCTGGCATCAGCTCTACGGGGATCTAGTTATTGTCGATCTGTCCAAGTTGCTGCTCACGCAACGACCCCTGGATGCGGACGTCGTGCAGAGCTTTGTTAGGGACAGCTGTGCCAAAATCAAAGATGTGAGTTGATCTAGTCGAGAGTATTTATAGCCCGATCTTTCTAAAATGTCGCCCTTACTTGACAGCTTCTCGTTAACGATTGGCTGCCGCGCTGTGCGGATCTGATGGATCTCATGCGCAACAGCTGGAAGGATCTGGTGCCCATGACGGGCAAGTACGGAGGTCGCGCGGACACGCTCTTCAAATGCGTGCACGCCCTGATGTCGCGCCATTTGGAGAGTCTGATCAATAAGAGTCTGGCGTATTTTTTCAAGGTGCTGTGCGGCTACAAGAATGGCAATCAAATCGAAGAGTATTCCATGTTCGATGCTAAGCTGCGTCGCCGGCCGCTAATGACGCTCACCGTGTCCGTGGTGGGCGCCCATTTTGACAACGATCCAATTGACTTTGGACCCGGCGTGCGGGACGATGAGAATATCTATCAATTCGATGCCGACGATGCGGATCCCTTTCAGGCGCCGGGACAGCCTCAGTTTTTAGAAATAGTAAGATTTTGCAATGGGATGTATCAGCGAATTATTATTATCATTATTAAATAGGGACCTGATATGGACGAAGTGGCCATTTTTGAAATGGATCATGCCTGCAAGCTCTATATCTATCCCTATATGATGGAACTGCCGGCCATTATAAGGGATCTATTCAAATGCATTTTGGCTGTGGGCTACGATATACCACGCCTCGAATATATCATGTCCGGTCGCGGTAAGCTAACACAATTGAAAAATATTTTAAATATATTCGTTTATGTTTATTCACAGTGCCTGATACCTATGGCACCCTCAATTTCATTGATGAGGATCATGGGGACTTTCTTTCGCTGTGCAGCAAAGTCGAGGAAATAGTCAAGATCAATTTTCGTGGTGTAAGCGTCTACTTGAAGCCCATCTACAAGTATTACTATGGCCTGTTCAAGAAGATGATAATGCCTATGGTGGAGAAGATATGGACTGATAATACGTTGCCGGAATTGTTGGTGCGTATAAAATTTGAGTGGCTATTTAAGTTTGGTTTATGTGTGTGAGTGTGTGCGTGTGTGTGTGTGTGTATTTATATACTCCTTTCATTCGAAGCCCGTTTTGCATCCCTGACATTCGGCATGCTCACAATGCCTTTGGGCGCTTGGCTGCGTCTCGCCTTGAAATGAATTTAATTATTTATTTCGATTTGATTATACGCAATGATGCGTAGAATTAACATAAAATTTCATTATGCAATATTAATAAACTGCTGACAGACAGCTCGACTGACTAACTGACTAACTGACTCTGACTGACTGTCGGAGCGACTGGCAATTTGTGTAATTGAACAAGTTGCACGAGTGCATTTATCTGTGTGTATCTGCAGCTGTGTCTATGCTGTTATACACTGTAACCCACGAAAAGAAAGGGTATATAGCACGCGTCTACTACTCGAGGCATGTAAGAGCAGGATACATCATACTTGGTATGCTAGTTCCCGTAAATTCTACGCAGCTTAAGGGACTTTCACTTCTTGGATACCTCGCCCAGAATTTTCTAATAATAGGAGCACTTACTAATCCCTTTTTTCTTTACTATAATATATGCTTAAAGTAATAAATTTTTTAATTTTTTACTATAATATATACTTCTAGTAATACCTCTTTATTTTTACTATAAGAACTCGGACTAACTACTTGATATTCCTATTGCTAGAAGCATCTAATGGTAGATAAAAGTCAAGGATTATTTCATTTTGAATACCTCTTTCGGAATCTCAGCCAACAACAAAATGGTTCAGCCCTGCTTTTTGGTATAGATACCCTCATTGCCCCTTATGAATATGATTAAGAATATAATTATCCAAGCAAAAGAAAGAAAGAGAGAATTTTCTATAGAGAAATAATTGTATAGCATAGCTGGTTACAGTGAACTCTGCTAGTCGTGAACTTTCAGCTGGTTCAGTGTCAACTGTTTCCCTTTTTGGGGTCGTAGGCGCCGACCTTTGCATTGTTGATGGCAGCTGTTGAAGAGGATGGGGGGGGGGGGGGGGGGGGGTTTATATTCGTTTGGCATTGTTAATTAAACTTTGTTCGATTGCTAATTCGAAGACTCTCGACTGCACAAAACTTGCCATGTCATTGGCTGTGCATAAAATATTTGGTTAGACAGCTGCATGCAAAACGTATACTATACGCATATATATATTTATACAGTATATAGAGCTCACAATTAACCCATTCTTGCCAGCCGTTTGCAGTTCACATTCATTAAGCTGAATGCAGCGTGCGACAATTTTTATGCCACATATTCGTTTTTTGCGCAATTTATTTAAAATAAAAATTGCTTCCGATTGCGAACGTTGCTGCAGCTTTTTCATGCATGTAATGCAAGCTTGTGTCTGTTTTTTATGCTCTGCACTCACAAAATGTGTTCAAAAAAAAAAAAGGGGTATAATAAAGTTGCGGCAAACTATGTAACTCGAAAATGGGCATATCGTTTGATATATAAAGTAACAAATTTTTAAATATATAATCGATTTGTGATGAACTTACATTTGAGAATGTCATGTGTGTATATCCTGGAATTAAGAAAAGAGACATGATTATAGAGGGAGATTACAGAGAATATGAAAAGGACTACGAACTATAATATCTTTTAAGTCTTGCAGAGGATATTATTATGTTATATATAAAGGAGATATAGAGTATAATGTATATAAAATATTCTGTACATTCGACAGTCCCATCGATATCGCAAAGTCAGCTATCTAATGAAAGAGTATATAATCTTCGGCTCTTCGCAGATAATATTTCACTCCTGTTACTTATTGTAGCTAGTATACACACTCACACACGCATACACGCGTGCATATATACATTAATTTTTATATGCATGTTATTTTTATTAAATGCATATTCATTTCCAACGATGCATCGCATCGCATCGCATTGGATCGGATCCGCCAACAGGTTGTTCAGGAATTAATGAAAAAATTGAACGCCATCAGCGATTCGACCTATTATCTGCGTGATTTCATACCGTTAAATTTGTTCCTGTTGGATAATCGTCACGTTAAAGAATCGCTACGCATGTACGTGAAAAATATCTACGATTTTATAATTGATTTTTATCGGGCGCTCAACATGAACGAGAATCGCGCGTAAGTAAAACCCCTGGCTATGGCATTCAATTCAAAATTCTGGAAATCATATGGCATTAATTTTTTTTAATTTCATTCATTCTCAGAACAAGTATTTGCATTCTTGCAAATGAGCAAAACGTTCTCAATTGAAGTTCTAGATAAAAAGTAATTCTGGAACTAATTAATTCGCTTTTTACGTTCAGTTTTTATTTCATACTAAATTGCTTCCAGCAGAATGTCGCTTAAAGCTTAAAAATCATAAAAATCTCTTAGAAATACGTTTTCTCAAAAAAAGATTTTGCATACTTAATAGAAGCGAAAAAAGCTTAATATTACCAAGTAGAGTAAAAAATTATCGAGCTAAAATAAAAAATAATAAAAAATTTCCTATAAAATTAAATTCCTTGAAATAAGATTTCCACCTTAGATTGAGCCCAGCAAGCTTTCAAGATCAAAGTAAAAGTTTCCAAAAAGAAAGATTTAGTTTTCCGCTTTAGAATTATCAACCTTTGACTTTGTTTCTACTTGATTTGAGTACAAAATTCTTGGTTTTCTCTTCTCTGAAGCTAAATGAAGTGCAAATTCCTTTCATTCAAAGTTTTTCTGCTGACTGGCATTGGGCAAGGCTTTTACTTAATAGATTACTTTTAATATGCGCTCGCCACTTGCGGGTTTTTTTTTTTTTTGCAGCATCTGCGAGGAACTGGAGGAGATGTCCATGAAGGCTGGCGAGCGGCCAGAGGAGACAGCGGAAGTGGTTGCCCTGCAGAACTATATATCTGAATGCCGTGAGATGCGCATATTTGCCATAAAAGATGAAATCAAGCTTGTGCTGAAACGTGTCGTATTCCTGCTGACACATGCATACCTGACCAGTAAGTGATGATGACCCTATGAGGCAGCAGCCAGGTGGCCGGTGGGGGGAGGCGGGCCGGCGCAGGGGTCAGTTTTTGGTCTAGGGTATGAAAATTTCAAATGTTTGTGCAGCTGGCGTTAGTTTGTTTTAGACTGTTACTGCTTGTGTGGCAAGGGAGAGCGAGAGAGGGGGAGATCGAGGGGCTTGGGGTGCGCTTAACATAATTAACCTTAACTAACAAGCTGAGTCTACTAATTGGTTTTATAATTACTTGCGGTGAGACACCAAACATTGAGCTGCGCTAAGCCCCGAAAATGCAGCTTAATGAGCTCAACAAATTCATGAATGTGTGAAAGTTGCTTTGACAACCGACAAATGCAGACAAAGCCGCCCCCAGCACACACACAAACACACAAAAACACACACACACACACACACTCACACACTCGAACATAGAGCAGCTGCCTAGCCAGACAATTGCGATTTATCGTCAAGTGCCGTGTGTATCTTTCAAAGAGCTACAATGTGTGCAAGTTGTCTCCGACATCTGTCCATCTGTCTGTGGACTCGTCACACCAAATGCGAGCAGGCAAACTTGTCGGTGGGCATCAAAGATGCTCGTGTAGTACACATAATTAATTAGTTTGCCCGAAAAACGCGCGTTGCCAATTAATTAAGAGTTAAGCACAGTTAATTAAGAGCATGCAGAACAGCACAAGAGAGAGAGAGAAAGAGAGAGAGAGAGGGAGAGAGAGTAAACACTTGATTTTACTTGTCCAACAGGCGATGAAATTCATTTGAATTCCCGCACATTTATACTGCCCGGTGAACTGGAAGAGGTCCTAGATCTGAGTGCCGCGCGCCTGTCTGTGGTGCGTGATAACCTGGAGATGGCACTGAGGTAAGTTTACGTACCTCAAAATATATCTATGTATACGTAAAAAAAAACTGTTTCGACTGACTGACAAATTGACATGATTGATTGACGATCAAAGCACATCAGAAACCTTAAGAGCTTAGCTGCTGGAAAATTGGTTGTGTGAAACATTTAAGATTTCCGTTTGATTCGCTTTAAACTCGTTTTCAACTTCGTGAACATTTTTGAGAGACGTGTTTTAGACTTTTCAAAACTCCCCACGACCCCTGGCTAGGTTATAGGGGTTTAATGCCTGATTATAGAAAAGAAAAAATCCTTGACTTTATATATAATGAAAGTACGGTGGCCGGGCAAGGCCGAGCAATACTTAGGAGTGGGAATATATTATTCAAAGACAACATTTGAGGATAAAATTGACTCTTAATTAAATGAGCATACCTTGACCGGGCAAGGCCGGGTAAAATATGATACTAGGAATACATATTTCTGAATACATTGCTTTTTAATGCCACAGAGAACGGCGCCTGCAGTTTGAGAAGCTGCTCATCCAGGAGAAGCGTACCATGGATGGCTTCCGGATCAGGGAAATACGCGATGTGCTCACTTTGGATGAGCTCAAGGAGCGTGTGGATACCGTGGACCTGCTCTTTAATACCATAGAGGTGAGTGCGAGGGGTTTATTTGCGAAAAATAATCTTTTGGTGTGTTGATTGCGCTGGCAGAATCTTAGCCGTGAGGCGAAGGCCATTAACGTGGAGGAGGGTCTGCTGCAAATTGATATCTCCGCCTTTACGCTGCTGGGCGAAATCATTGAGAAAATGGAACCAATTGAGAAACTATGGAAGACATCGTACGAATTCGAAAAGGATTATCTCATTTGGTAAGCAATGGCAACGTTCAAAACGATTGCAATTATTTTAGACAACGACAACGACAACGAAATGGTCTCAGCCTGAGTACCTCTTGGCTCCTTTGGGCACTTGTCGCAAATGACAAAATATTTGAAATTGAAGTGCCAGCCAGGCAGACAGCCAAACAGACAAACAACCAGGCAGGCAGTCAGCCAGGCAGTCAGGCAGTCAGGCAGTCAGGCTGGGCATTTCCACTAGCATTGCCCCTACTCAAATCCGCAATGCAAATGCCAGCAGAAAGTTGACTTGAAGTGCAGCGGAAAATAGCCAGATTTAAGTTGTTGTTTTTGTTTTTGTTGCACAAAACTTGTACTGGTAGCCTTTTTTCTTGTACCCTGTACCAATTGAGAAATGTGTGAAAGGAAGGGTATTATGGAATACTAAGGTCCAGTCAATCAAGCCATGTTCATCTGTCCGAGCTTGGAAACAAGAAGGCTTGGATCTAGCTTATCCTCCTATTCTATTGTCGTTTGAATGAAATCGATAAATATCTATATCGATATCCTGTTTTTTGAATACAACCCGGCGACCTTTCTACGAGGCGAATCATTTGTATAGCTCATTTTCCTTCTTTGTAAATATCCCTCTATGTTTATATTATAAAAGTTACAAGTACTTGTAACTAAACCTTCTACTCTCATTCTATATCTTGGTAGAGATCAGGAACCGATCGCTTCCAGCGCGAAATAAAACAAACTGAATATCTACAAAAAAACAACAGAGATATATAAGCTCGTATTTGCATACACAAATAATAAACCTAGTTTTGGATGTTTGATATATATGCCATATTTGTTCCTCGAAAATCGGACTATACGCCCTTTAGTTATTCAAGAACCAAATTCTTATAATTCGAAAAGGGTTCAGGGTGATTTTCACGTCGGATACTCCCCGACTAGAGCACTTTTACTTGTTTTATTTTCGTTTCACTTTTCTACTGCAGTTTTGTATATTTCTATTTACATCTTTTGCCAGGATGTTCGAGCGCTTCGAATGCCTTAATGCGGATGGCGTGCGGGAGCAGATCGAGACCATGTTCAAGGTAAGTAGTTGCAAGTCGGAATCGGAAGTTGAAGTTGTCATTGCAGTGCCAGGCGGAAATAAAAACGAGCAGCGTGCAACAGTAGCAGCAACAGCAACAGTAGCAGCAGGGGCAAAGTTTGAGCTCTTGTCGCATTTCTGTTGCTTCTGTCGCATTTTGCAGCGCTGGCCAGGCATGTCTCTGTGCCTGTCTCTGTTCCGTCTGTAGCGCCATTTGGCCCCGGTTCCATTCGTAAGCCAATGTAGCAGCTAAAATGCAACTAAAAACCTCAAGCCTCCGGCGGCGGCTACTCTAGCACAAAAAACATGCCAAAAAGTATGCAACGAAAAAAATGCCAACATATTTGGCGGCAACTTGGCCAGCTAAGCGAGCGGCTGTGCCTGTGTGTGTGTGTGTGTGTGTGTGGGTGTATTAGGTGGTTAGCATTGACAAAAAAATGTAGCTCAAAGCGCAAAGGCAACGGCAACGGCAGCTGAATTGAATTTTTTGGCCCAGCTGAAGCAGCAAAGTGGAGACACGCAGCAAACAACTAAACGCATTTCTGTCGGGTATAACAGACTGCATAATACTCGTGAAGTCAGCAAAACGGCTATAGGAGAAATTAAATCGAATGCCAAGCCAAAATATCTATCTAGGTCCATCTAGATCCCAGAACTTATGTACTTTAACTAAAACTACAATATTTCTCTTACTTCTGGAAAACATTTCCATTCTCCTTGTGAATTATCATACGGTGTCTTCGTGCGTTTTGGAGCTTTTGAAAATCGCACGAAAAGAAAAAAAATTCAAAAATCATTTCTGATATACCCTAGAATTTTGGGACTTTTGTGGCGGTTGATCTATTTTAGGCATTTTCGTAAGCAGAAACTAGTCACAATATACTTGTCGAATTTGGTAACTGTGAATGATATAGATTGTTGCAATTTAACAAAAGCGAATATACTCGTTTGCACTTGTTGAACAGCGTATAGAAAGCAAGCGGGAGGGGCTCTCGGTTCCCATTTAGTCGGCTTAGCAGACACAGTGAGTCGGATTTCAAGCTGACTTTAAAGAATCAACGCTGCACACACTCACACACACACACGCACACACTTGACACTTGACTCTGTGCGTTTCTTCCCCACTCTACACTAATCATCATGATGGCCATCATTATCCCCATCAGATTATGCACAAGCTGGCGCGGCAGCTCTCGTACAATCCGGTTGCGAAACGTGCCGCAGAGCAGATGCGCATGAAAATTGAAAAGTTCCGCGTCTATTTGCCCGTCCTTGACTCCATATGCCGGCACGGGCTGGAAAAACGGCACTGGGATAAGATATCGGCAATTTTGGGTCGCCAGATCAATCCGCGTCTGTATCCGACGCTTAAGGATATGATTGATGCCGATATAATGAGCATATTGCCGGAGCTGGAGGAGATTGCGAATGCGGCTGGCAAGGAATACGACCTGAACATGGGCCTGAGGAATATGCAAAATGACTGGAAGGATGTCATGTTCGAGGTGCTCCAGTATCGCGATTCGGACACGCATCTCCTGGCGTCCATAGATGATATCCAAACGCTGCTGGATGACCACATTATGCGCACGCAGGCAATGAAGCGTTCGCCATTTATTGTGGCGCTTGGCTCCAAGGCGGACGATTGGGAGGAGCGACTGCTGCTCATACAGAACATCATTGATGCCTGGACGAATGTGCAGGTCACCTGGATGTATCTGGAGCCCATATTCAGCTCGGAGGACATTATGCGCCAAATGCCGCTGGAGGGGCGCAACTTCAAGGCGGTGGACAAGATCTGGCGGCGCATCATGAAGAACACGCTCAAGGATAGGCACGTTATGGCCGCCACCGAATATCCCGATATGCTGGAGATATTCACCAAGGCGATTGAGGATTTGGAAACGGTGCAGAAGGGCCTGAACACATATCTGGAACAGAAGCGTCTGTTCTTTGCCCGTTTCTTCTTTCTCTCCAACGACGAACTCCTGGAGATACTCTCCGAGACAAAGGATCCAACGCGTGTGCAGCCGCACTTGCGCAAGTGCTTTGAGGGCGTGAGCATACATTTGAACCGGCGCGAACTGCCAGTTGCTGGTTCAACGTTCATGATAATCATTTTTAAATCCTTCCAGATTGGCACGCTGACTTTTGACGACAACTGGGAGATCACGCACATGATTAGCGATGAGGATGAGCGCGTTTCGCTGGTGCGCAAAATCAATCCACAAGCGGCAAATGTATGTAAGGGGAGGGGGTATTGCCTGTCTAACACAAATCCGTTGCTAAAGTCGACTTTTCACAGGGTTTGGTTGAAATCTGGCTGAAGGAGGTGGAGTATGTGATGCTGGATAGCGTTATGGAGCAAATGAAAGAGTCCTGGGAGGACTATGCGATGGTGGATCGCATTTCCTGGGTGGTTTCCTGGCCTGGCCAGGTTGTTCTGGGCATTTCCTGCACTGCCTGGACCTATGAGGTAAGCAACTCCATTGCAACCGCAAAATCAACCACAAAGACGACAGCTGCCCCCCAGACAGCTGTCCCAGCAGCCACTACGGCTGTCACTCTCTGTCTCTCTGACAGTGCGATTAGCCACGCTTCTGCTCTTTGTGCGGTGCTTTTCCCTTCTGGGCTTTGAGCGTGTTTCTCTGTTTAAAATTGAAAATCATATTTTGCCATTTATTTGCTTGCCCAGCAAAGCCGCAGCTGCTGCGGCTGCTGCTGCTGTTTTTTCATGCACTTATTCTATTTACTTTATGCCAGGTGGAGGAAGCCATTGAGAAGAAATCCCTGCCGGCATATTTAGAGAGGTCGACTGCCCAAATTGGCGACCTTGTTCATCTCGTGCGCACAGATCTTCAGGCTGGCGTACGCATTGCTGTGGAGGCCCTCATTGTGCTGGATGTGCATGGTCAGTTGTAGTTGGGATAGATCTCCTTCCTTAAGAACTAGCTAATTAGTTTAATACAGCGCGCGATGTGGTCAAGTATTTGGCGGACATGCGGGTGACGAGCTTGCAGGACTTTGATTGGATCTCGCAGCTGCGCTACTATTGGAAGGTCGATGAGAGTAGGTGGCAGATACCCTGCATAATTAACACTGGTAAAACTGAACTCTCTTTTCCCATGCAGAAAACGAGGACTGGGTGTGCGTCAGCATGGTCGTCACAGAGGTTATGTATGGCATGGAATACTTGGGCAATTTGCCGCGTCTGGTTGTGACGCCTCTCACAGATCGCTGCTATCGGTGGGTAACAAATTTAATCACACACACACACCCGCACACACATGCAAATATTAATTGACAAAACGTTTGCAAAGCAGCTGAGCCTTTAGCCAAAGCCCGGCGTTGGCTCGCGGCCTTCTAAAAGTCATGAAAGGCAAACGTTTATTGGAAAAATATTTATTTTATTTCAGTGCATTTTAAATTTATTTTCATTTTATAACAAAATGCGCCAAAAAGAGCTGAAAACCTTTTACGATGTTTAAGCTGCCTGCGACAAACGCGAACAACAGCAGGACATAGCCAGGACACAGCCAGGCCGTTGCTGGCAAGCTGGCAGAAAAGGACATTTTAATGGGGTTTCCGATAAAACTTTTATATTAAACAAATAAATCAATGTTGGACAGTTTTTCACACACAAACATTCACACACACACACACATGCATAGTTAAAAAACGAGAGTATAGATATTTGTATGGCCATACCGGAAATGCTAAAAAATATACAACCGACCAACGCGAAGCTGGCAGCGCTGCCAATATGATAAAAATATGAACTTGCACAGGCAAAAAAAAAAAAAAAAAATGAAGTAGAGAAAAAATAAAAATTACAGCGGGGCTTTTGTCGTGTGGAAGATTAAATACCCTGGCAGCAATATTTTATATATAACCAAAAATGTGTTGACAAAAGTTGTCGATAGAGAAACTCTGAGAACGTTTAGATTTAGCTCGGGATTGAATTTATGCTAGATGGGGAAATATGAAATAATAATACGCCAGTAGCATTATTTTAAATATAAGAAAAAGTGTTGACAAACTTAGTTGATAGAGAAACTTTCAGAATGTTTAAATTTCGGATAGAAAATTTTTGCTAGATGGAAATATGATCTCAAAATAATATCCCAATTATCCCAAAAACGTCAGTTAAAGTCTTACTTACATGCGCATGCCTCTGGTTTTTTGAATATATAAGAAAAAATTAAAGTTTCGATGCTGCTTAAAGTGATAAGAGACTCGGCTTGGGGTTCGAACCAGCAACCATGCTTTAGGTCGGTAAACAAGAACAACGCGTGAACATGGCTTTCTCTTCATCTTTTTATCGAATGAATATGATTTAAACTATTTGGCTTTATAGTAAAATATTTGAACTAATCAACAAAGAGCATATCCGTTTTTGAACCGGTTCGCATTCGTTCCAGTTAGCGAGCGACCACTGTACATCTTTTATAGGCTCAAAGATGTCTTCCTGCTGTTTGTCACAAACATTCGCACAGCATTATTATACCCTTTTCTCCCCTGCCCATTTTATGAGTGCAGGGCATTAAAACGGGCTGTTAGCAGGCAAAAAAAACACGGAATACCCATAAATGACAATTTTTTTCAGCTGCAAACAGATATTAAAAACATACTTTGGCATTTTGCCTCCTGCAACGCAGCACACACACATATCTGACTGCGAAACCTCTTTTCTAATACACTTTTTTTTTGAATTCTCGTAGCACTTTGATGGGCGCTTTGAAGTTGTGCCTGGGCGGCGCGCCCGAAGGACCTGCGGGCACTGGCAAAACGGAGACCTGCAAGGATCTGGCCAAGGCCGTGGCCAAGAAGTGCGTCGTCTTCAATTGCTCCGACGGCCTGGACTACAAGGCGCTCGGCAAGTTCTTCAAGGTGAGTTTTGTGTGTGGTTTCTCGATGCTGTTTGCGATTCCGAGAACTGCGTCGCGCTGTCTGTCCCGCTCGCCCGGCGAGCTAATTGATGGCCCCAATGTTGGCCAACAACATTAATCAAAGAACCTGTCCCAGGCACTGGCACGCGCGCAGCTATGATGACTTTCTGTATACACACACGCGCGCGATACACTGGGAGAAATACACTACATACATATATTAACTAGCCAAGTTTGTTAATCTTGTGAGTTTGGAATTTGTTTAGCTGAGCTCGATATTTTATATTTTTTGCAACTTTTTAAGTTTCGATTTTCCAATTTTTGGAATAAACTGAGAAAAATACCCTATATAGATTTTGTGGTTAAGATTGTTAACTTTCTCGTTTAGCTGAGCTCGATATTTATATATTTTATAACTTTTTAAGTTCCGATGTGCCAATTTTAGGGATTTCGTGACCGATATTTTTTTTTTATTTTATTTATTTATTATTTATTTATATGTGGTCGACAAAACGAGTGTCTTTTATTTGTATATAAATCTTATCTAGGTCTAGGATTTGTTTGTATCTATGTCTGGGATTTATTTATCTCTTAGCTGTCCAATATATTTCGAGTCTGACTCCGAAGTTTCGCAATATTAAAAATTTGGAATGCCAAAGAGAACTAATTAAGTAAGTTCTTTTTTTGCATAATCCAAGTCTAACCAAGTCAAAAGGCAAGGCTAAAAGCCAGAGACAAATATTATTAATTTTATGAAACTACGACCCTTTATGGGCAAATGTTTGTAACATTTAGAAGGCGACATCTAAAGCCCTTCTTTTCTGCCAGTGTAAATTGATACAGATATATTTGCGTTTTTCGTGTCCAGACACAGCGGAGCCGGAGCCGTTCGCCAGTTGCCTGTGGCTAAGAATATCGAATGTAGACAAAGAGATACACACAACTAGATACGGAGTTATATGGAAATTTATGCAGTTCTATGGGCTGACTAATTAGGCAGTTTGTGAAAGTAATCGCCGTGGCGACTAGTTGGTCAACACGAACTAAGCCAAGTGTGTGGGGCGACTTGAGCCAAAAAGCTTTCGTGAGCGCCTCACTTCAAATCTATGCAAATTTTTATTAGCAGGTCGTTAACCGCACACGCATATTTACACACACGTACACACAGAGAGAGACACACATCTTAAGTGGGTGCTGTAGTTTTGTAGTAAAATTAATGCGTGTTTTAAGCCCCTAATCGCTTAATTCTGTAGCACGCCTAATTGCATAATGGCTTAGAGAGCCCCCCTATCATCATCAGATGCGGACTGGGTATGGGTTTCGCGTTAATTTGCATGCGAAAATAATGGCAAACTTTAGCGCGAATCGAGCACAGACAGAACAACAACAACAACACCAAGAACCCGAAAATTGAGCGTTCGAGTTTAGATTTAGATTAATTTATTATACCCTGAATCCATAAAAATGGCTAAAAAGGGTATAATGTATTTGTGCAAATGTATGTAACAGGCATAAAGTATTTATATTCTTGATCAGCATCAATAGCCGAGTCGATTTAGCCATGTCTGTCTGCCCGTCTGTCCGTCCGTCCGTCCGTCTGTCCGTCCGTCTGTCCGTATTTATGAACGCAAGGATCTCAGAACCTATAAGAGCTAGAGACTTGAAATTTTGGCTGAAGGTCCTCCTAGTCCATGCGCAGATCGAGTTTGTTTCCGATATTCGATAACTTGCCTCGTTTCCAAGTAATCGATAAAAATCGATACCGAAATCCCATTTTTTGAGCAATTTCGGTAAATAATATGAGGTAGAGTCACCAAACTTGACATGTAGCTTCTAAAATAGTATATATATATCAAGTGTATCTTTCATTTTATAGCTATCGCCTGTTGGAAGAAGAAAGTTTAGGGTATCTCCTAGTCGGTAGCTCCCGAGTAGAACCAGTTACTTGTTTTATTTTAGTGCCGAGCGTGTTGCTTGCCATTTATTCACTTTAAGCTGATGTTTATTTTTGGATGTGTTTTTATTTTTTTTTATTGCTGCCTAGTTTTAGAAAGTAGTTTCTATGTTTTCATGCTGATTGCTCGCTTCACTCGGTTGCCCCTCAGCTTCGGCTCCCTCAGTCTGTCTGTTGTCATAATGTTTCGGAAGTCGTAAATTTTCCACACGCAGTCTGCAGTTTTGTCAGGGCAAAACAATTTTGCAAGCAATAAAATAATTTGCAATTGGCAAACAATTCAAACTATTTCGATTTCGATTTATGCCTGCCCAGATATGGCAAACACGCTTGCCAGAAACATTTTTGGTCTGGTTGCATCTCTCTGCCCATAAAATGCTCGCCACAATGTTGTTCGAAGGGGTATTCCGTAAAAACAAAAGGCAGCATATCCCATGAATTGGGCAAAACTTCTCAATATCTATGAATCTATGAGCGGATGGAGGGCTGCTAACCACCACGACCAACAAAAAAAAAGAAAGGAGGCTGCGCGGGTATTCCGGCTGCCAATGGCAACAAACCACTTTGATGGAGTTCAAAGTATCCAATTGCCACGCGTTCTGTGTGCAAAGGCGCAGCACTGAAAAAAGCGGCACAAAACAAGGCACACACACACACACATACGCACACTTCTACACACATGCTGATGCTGGCGCTAATTGCACAATAGGAACATGGACTCTGACTAGAAAAACTGTGCGAACGCGCAACAGCATGTAAAACACGCTTTGAGTGTAGTTGATGCCACATCGATACGGTTCTGCTGCTGCTTCTTCCTGCTGTTAGAGCTATTTTCTAGCTACATTTTTGGCTATTTTCAGCTGTTGAAATTTGCAGGTGCCTGCAATTCGGACTAGTATCTAACTGATTTAGCTAGTTCTATTTAAAGCTACTTCGAGAAATATTTAAAATTTGACTTCTTCAGCTATTTTTTAAAATCTTCGTTCCAAATTAAGTCGTATTTGTAAAATGGCAATAGAAAAATAACCTCTTACTAAAGTTGCGCATCTATATGTGTATATAACTATTTGTATTGCCCGATTTACTGACGCTTCGGTGATTAAAGCCTTGTCTAAGCCGTAAGAGCTAAGAAGCGAGGAGAATGCACGCTTCGACGAGGTTTTTAAAAACTGCATTAAACGTTTTGTTATTACCATCCGATCGGCTTCAAACACAGTTTCAAAGATCTTTGTGAAAATTTATTTAAGACGTGTTTTACACAAAGTCTAAGAGATTTCGAAGAAGATTTGCCCGTTTATAGCTGGGTAATAATAGGGTCCACAAAAGCTAATGATTACCAGATATCAGGCCTGTTATTTCTATCTATTTTTTTATATATTTGTATATTTATGTCATTGTATATTTTACTCAAATTTTGAGAGATTAGTTGAGCTCTTAATTGCTTAGTTTGGTAAATAAATCTTGAAAAACAAACAAGTTTCTAAAAAAAAACCTTCAATTTCGACTGCGCGTTCTATATCATAATGTGGTCCAATCAAGTCGATCGTCAATTTATCATTATAAGCGAGACTGGAGACTAAGAGAGACTAGTTTGCACAAAACAGACAGACTGAAATACATAATTAACTAAGTATATAGTATATAGCATACTTTATGAGATCGAAGATGTCAATCTTCTATATCTACACTTTAAATGAAGATCTATAAAAAGTTTATACAATTTTATTGCCCGGTTTAAAGGTCGATTTAAAGAAACTATCAAACACAACACAGTCGGATGATTGTCAATCTTAAGACAGCAAAGTCTTTAAATTTAAATCCGCTGCCATTATCATATTCTTCTGAATTATACTTATACATAAACATCTATGAAATCTGTTTAAGAAGCGCTTTTCTGCTACTTTGGCCCAGCTTTTGTCCATTGTGCAGCACAGCAAAACAGTCAGTTGGCATATGTTACGAGCACTTCGAGAACGCAGCTATGCTGCTGCATAAAGCTGCATATTTATTGCAGCATGCAAAAGAAAAGCATATCAAAGGGCGTACGTATTCGTATTGGTCCCCTAGTCCACACAGTACACTATCGCCTGACCCCAACGCCCGGAACCACATACCGTGGGGCAGCCCACGCACAGCGATTCCTCGTGTACATCTCTGTAAACCCTGTTGCAATGTTTGTGCCTTTGCCGTTTGTCGAGGCATTGGCAACTACACACACACACATACACACACACAGATACACACACACAGATACACACACACAGATACAAACATTCGGAACGAAATCGAACCGTAACCGAAAAGAACAGAACCGAGAACCGAGCGATGAGAAACTGAAAATAATGTTTATGCTGCTGTTTGCTTTTGCTATTTTTGCCATTTCTCTGCTGAATGCGTTTTGTTATACATATACCCACCCCTTGCCTCCGCAACCTTGCCACGTATGTATTTCTATTCTTTTGATGCCCTGTATCCAATTGATTAACGGGTATATATGTGTATTACATTCGACGAGTGGACATGCTCTTTTCGGGATTATGAAAGCTAGAAATTAAAATGTATTCCAATTGAGAGAGACTCTAGATCTTATCTATACTTATACTAGGAAAAATTACCCAGCGTCGCTCGTCTGCCCAGATTAATTTTTTATAAATATACTAATTTGTTATTTCCGCTGGGTTTGAACCGGCGGCCTCTCGCTTATTAGTTCAACTCTAGCTATAATCAATTGTTACACTAAATGAAATTACCCGGCGTCGCTCATCTGTCCGGTTTAATTTATTATATATATAGAAATTTGTAATTGTTGCTGGGCTTGAACCGGCGACCTCTCCTTTGTTGGTTCAACCCTAGATATAATCCATACTTATACTAGAAGATTTTACCCGGCGTTGCTGGTCTGTTTAGTTTAATTTATTATATTTATACCAATTTGTAATTGTTGCTAGCTTTGAACCGGCAACCTCTCGCTTGTTAGTTCAACGCTCAGACACCTAAACCACGCAAACCACCTTTGAATGCGTTGTTTGGTTTTTTTCATTTAATTTTTTTTCAGTTTTGGCCCACCTTGAATCTCGGAGCTTTTTGTATGATATCTGCTAGTCGATCACTTTCGACGAGCAAATTTACACTTATTTTTTTCGATGTTTTACATGCTTTTTGTTTGTTTTCTGTCTTTTCAGGGCCTGGCACAGTCGGGAGCTTGGGCCTGCTTCGATGAGTTCAATCGCATAGAGCTGGAAGTGCTGTCGGTGGTCGCGCAACAGATTCTGACCATCCAGCGGGCGATTGGACGCAAGGTTGTGAAATTCTTTTTTGAGGACACAATGCTCAAACTGGATCCAACTTGTTCCATATTCATAACCATGAATCCTGGGTGAGTGGCACTGGCCCGTACGTGAGAGCCGACGAAGCTGAGCCGGCAGCAGTAGCCGTAGCTGCAGCAGCAGCAGCAGCAGCAGCTGCGGTTTCACGCAGCGCCTTTTTTTTATGGCCCAACTCTTTTTGCAGCTGTGCATTTGAAAATGCATTTAGTTACTTTGTAAGCCGACACGGCCTATGTCCACCACGCAACCCCCCCAACCCCTTTCCCTAGTACCATGCCCCTTTGGGGGACACACTGTCACTGACAGGGCCCGGTAGACTGTGACTGTGACTGCGACTGTGACTGCGACTGTGACTGGGTGTCCGGGCTGAGGCTATTAGTTACCATAGGGTGGCGGGCCTTTGGGCATGGTTACGATATTGGTAGTTATTGCGTTATTGGAGATTTTAGCCCATACGGCTGCGGATATTTATTGCTTTGGCATGCATGTGGAACAGCTGCGACAAACATGCATATTAGGCCTAGGCACTGCAATTCCTCCTCCCATCCGCCGGCCTATCCACACGCAACGTGTGTTCGCAGTCAGAACTGAAACTCAGACAGTGCCAAAGTGTTCCGAGTGCCATTCAGAAAAGGTCTTAATTTCGTTTGGCCAGCTTCCTTTTACTCGGCCAACAGGCATTCCGGACAGAAAGTTTACTTCTTTTCATATCCTTGTGGCAGGGTAGCTTAATATTGTTGTGAATTATGTTACGTATTGGAGATGACATCGTCGAGGCCAGAAATTATTTATAATTTTCATTAGGATGACGAGCTGAGTTTCTGTACCCATGACTATCTTTTCTTATGTAGAAAAGTCGACGATCTCGGATATAAAATTAGAATATAGAATACAGAATATTTCACTTTTCAACCCAGGACTATTAAAATCTCATATTCCCGTCTGTCACTATAAATCTTACATCTATATAGGATAGGGTATTTAATTGCCGGCATCCCGAAGATAACTCTCGTTTCTAGTTTTTTTGTGCGACTGCCTTTTGCTTGCCAATTTGTCAATCAGCCAGACGGGCCTAAAAGCAGTCACTCATATTGGTTATTGCCCGGTTTCCAGACTGGGTTTACTATTTATGCCATTAGCACTTGCAATTTGATGTATTTGATTGGCCATTGCTCTGGAATCGTTTTAATCTGTACCCCTCTTTTTGCTGCCTTGCCATTAAACAGCTACGCTGGCCGCACAGAGCTGCCGGATAATCTGAAGGTTCTATTCCGCACAGTGGCCATGATGGTGCCGGACTATGCAATGATTGGCGAGATAACACTCTACTCCAACGGCTTTGATATGGCGCGCGTTTTATCCCAGAAGATTGTGCAGGCCTACAAATTGTGCTCGGAACAGCTGTCTTCGCAGTCGCATTACGATTACGGTAAGTACTTGAAAAACAATATAGACAAATCGAATACTCAACCGAACCGAAAGAATCGAGCTTTCCAGTATGAAGCAAATCAAATATTCGTATAAACGATTTATCAAACTTAAAGATATTCATACAAGCCAAGTTCGACCTACTCGAGTCAGAAACATGTTCGATCTAAACGAGCGGCTCGAACATAGTCGAGGGTTTGAAGAGAGATCGATCAGCTCGAGCTTACTTGTTCGATCGAACCGAATTTGTCTGCAACTCGAACAGTTCGATCCGAGAAATATTGTTCTTATGTAGATACTCCAACATATATCTTCCTGATTTGATTACCTTTAGCGTGTGTTATATTTATGGCCAACTATTTCAACTGGCTAATAAGGCACAAAAAAATAGACGCATCCCCAACATTGGGGCTAACAACTTTGTGCCAGTCCTGCATCCTGCGCTGTTTTACTGCATCCTGCATCCGGCATCTATGTGTGTGTGCATTTTCTTTTCACTTGTTTTCTTTCTTGTTTCAAGGCAAAGATATTGCTCCCTTTTACGACATAACATGTCATATGACATTACAACATGTCTGTGAGGTTGTGTGTGTGTGCGTGTGTGTGTGCGTGTTTGTGTGTTTGTGTCCGGCCGATGACTGCAATTGCAGGCTGGCAGCTGTGCAAGTTTATGTGCAAAGTACATTTGATCAGTATCTTATTTTGAGTTTAAATTGAAAAACTTTCTTGCAAGTTTGCTGCGCTTTGTGCTGCGTGTGTGCGAGACAAATGCCACACACAATGTTGTGTGTGTGTATGTGTGTGCGTGGGTGTGCGTGTTGTTTTGCAAAGTAATAATAAAAACTATTTGTACATTTAGTTGCCGATGCTGTTCTCGTTGTTGTTGTTGTTGTTCGCCTCTGACCAGCTGCAAAACTTTTGCATTCTCCGCGCGGCGCCTGTAATGAAGCTCCGGTGTAATGTTCAGGTATTGCTCATATTGAGCGCATCCGCTTGCTTTTGGATGCCTGAGATCAAAACCGGAGCTGAGTTATGCGTTCCGCCCAAAATGCGCTGCATAACTCGTCTCTAAAGCTAATGCCACGCCCCTTTCGGCTTCTTCAATTTCGCAGGTATGCGCGCCGTGAAATCTGTGCTGTTGGCCTCCGCATCGCTGCGTCGCCTTTATGTTGACCTGCCGGAGCCAGAGATTGTTTTGCGCGCCATTGTTGATGTCAATCTGCCGAAATTCCTGGAACAGGATATTTCCCTCTTCATTGGCATCTATATGGATCTGTTTCCAGGCGTCGAGCTGCCCATGGTAAGTGCCTCCTCCTACCACTATATAGAAATTCATTAAATTTCAGGTGTAATGAGGCGGAAGCGACGCAGTTAAGTACAGCAAATTAATGCGATAACCGGTTGACAGTTGCCCGATAGCAAAGTATATTAAAAATCAGACAAGCTCTGTGCCATAACGAAGAGTAAATACCCTTTTAGGCATGTTGAGTCAGTTAATACGATCCGAGTATTATAGTGATTAGCCTACGCAAAAGTTTGCCTCCCATTTCCCAAAATTCCCTCTCGGGAGAAATTTTAACCCAAAAGCTTCAGTTCGAAATTCAGCATCAGCGCTCTTATGATGTGGCCTGTGCGTTGTTCTTCAATCAATCAGTCGGTCAATCATTCACGACAAATTGTTGTGTTTATATTTATTGATAATTAATAAGTCTGATATTAGTTTGGAATTCTGCTTTGATTATAAATAAGTCAGTCAGTCAGTCAGTCACGACAAATTGTTGTATTTATATGAATTGATAATAAATAAGTCTGATATGAATTTGTAACTCTGCACATAAATTAGGGAAGTTATTTTTTTTTCTATGATTGACTGATTTCGCCTTAGACTGATGTAGAATGATTGATGCGCATCTTTATTCCCACCAATTGAGTTTTTTTTTGTCATTTAAGCTGTCACGAACTGCATAAAGAATGTGCTGTAGCTCCTTGTGAGTGGCCATAATGAAATGCCCATTCAACCTTTTTTTTTTTTGTTCGCATATTTCATTGCATATTTTTCATATTTCATTTACACCTGTTTTCCTTTGCCATTTGACTGACTACGACGCCTCGCCCACCTCCTGTCTCCTGCTGCTTGTAGCCACAACGCGATGACATACTCAAGTGGCTGCGTATCAATCTGGCGGAGCGTAACCTGCAGGCAACGCCTTGGTATTTGGAAAAAATACTACAGATATACGAAATGATGCTGGTGCGGCACGGACTGATGATAGTGGGCGGCTCCATGGGCGGCAAGACCACAGCCTATCAGGTGAGTAAATGAAGGGAGAGCAGCCTTTTGGGAGCAACTAAATAATCTTGCATTCTGCAAGATGCTCGCCCTGACGCTGCGCAATGTGTCGACTGATGAGGAGGCGACGCTCAAGGAGTACCCGGTGGTCTTTCGCATTATTAATCCCAAGGCAATTACGATGGGTCAGCTTTATGGACGCTTCGATCCCGTCTCGCATGAGTGGTCGGACGGCGTGTTGGCCAAAACGTTTCGCGAACAGGTGCAAGGTCCCAAATGGGAGCGCGCCTGGGTCATGTTCGATGGGCCTGTGGATGCGGTGTGGATTGAGAATTTGAATACCGTGCTGGACGATAACAAGAAGCTGTGCCTTATGTCCGGCGAGATAATGCAAATGACCAAGATGATGAACATGATGTTCGAGCCCGCCGATCTGGAGCAGGCCTCGCCGGCTACCGTATCGCGCTGCGGCATGATCTACATGGAACCCTCGCAGCTGGGCTGGCGCACCTTCCACAAGAGCTTCTGCAATGTCCTGATCAATGTGGTGGGCCTCAACGATATCTATATGAATCTCTTTGAGGACATGATCGAGTGGCTGATACCGGCTGCCCTGCAGTTTTTGCCATTGTGCAAGCAAATGCTGGAGCTGTCGCCGCTTTATCAATACCAGACATTCTCGCGCTTCTTTCTGCACTTCCTTGAGAAGCACAAGGTGTTCAATCAGACGTGGTTCCAGCAAATGTTTCTCTTCTGCTATGCTTGGGCCTATTGCTCCGCGCTGACGGGCAGCGGCCAGCGCGCCTTTGACGCGCTGCTGCGTAAGGTGATTTATGGCTCGAACGAGGAATTCCCCAAGCCCAAGTACTTCTCGCTGAATCGCGGCCAAATGTTTCCCGAGAAGCAAGTCTTTCTCGACTATCGCTTCGATGAGGCCGAAAACTGGTGGACCTGGCAAAAGTCCTCCGATGATCCCTCATCGGGTAGCGCACACTTTCCGGAGCATGCCCAAATCAGCGAGCTAATCGTGCCGACTAAGGAGACGGGCTACATATCCTACTGGCAGGAGTTTTGCATTTCCAAGTCGTATGGCATGCTGGTTGTCGGACCGACGGGCACCGGCAAGAGCGCCATCATATCCAGCAATTTGTTGGCCATGCCCAAATTTGCGAATCTCATCAACATCATCAACTTCTCGGCGCGCACCTCCGCTCAAATGGTGCAGGACACCATCATGAGCAAACTGGATCGCCGGCGTAAGGGTGTTTTTGGTCCAGCGCTAGGCAAGAAGGTATTTAGAAATGCAGCACCATCTAGTTTCAGTTTATTTGCATCCAATCCATATAGTGCATAGTCTTCTGTGATGATGTCGCCATGCCCTCGAAGGACACGTACGGTTCGCAGCCGCCCTTGGAGCTACTGCGCACCTGGCTGGATCATGGCTACTGGTCGGATCTAGTGGATACGACCAAAATCGAGCTGGTTGACATGGTGAGTGGCAATTAAGGGCTGTGAACGAATCGTAGCGCTTGGCGGAATCTATTGAACGCCGAAATCTATTTATATGAAGCTATTCATCACTGCTTCAGATATAAGACTAATTTTCACATATTTAGATGCCAAATTGATCTAGAGGCCAACTCATGCATAAAAAGCCAAACCTCGTGAAAATCGGATGAGATTTGACTGAGTTACTGGGGAGGGATATTTTTACCTATGTCTATATAGGATATTTGAGGGCTCCATTGAAACATGAATTTTGCCCAAGAATGACGTTCCCAGATTTAGATGCCAGATTGATCTAAAGGCCAAACCATGCATAAAAAGCCAAACCTCGTGAAAATCGGATGAGATTTGACTGAGTTACTGGGGTGGGAAATATTGACCTATGTCTATATAGGATATTTGAGGGTTCCATTGAAACATGAATTTTGACCAAAAGTGACGTTCCCAGATTTAGATGCCAGATTGATCTAAAGGCCAAACCATGCATAAAAGGCCAAACCTCGTGAAAATCGGATGAGATTTGACTGAGTTACTGGGGTGGGAAATATTGACCTATGTCTATATAGGATATTTGAGGGTTCCATTGAAACATGAATTTTGACCAAAAGTGACGTTCCCAGATTTAGATGCCAGATTGATCTAAAGGCCAAACCATGCATAAAAAGCCAAACCTAGTGAAAATCGGATAAGATTTGACTGAGTTACTGGGGTGGGAAATATTGACCTATGTCTATATAGGATATTTGAGGGTTCCATTGAAACATGAATTTTGACCAAAAGTGACGTTCCCAGATTTAGATGCCAGATTGATCTAAAGGCCAATCCATGCATAAAAAGCCAAACCTCGTGAAAATCGGATGAGATTTGACTGAGTTACTGGGGTGGGAAATATTGACCTATGTCTATATATATAGGATATTTGAGGGTTCCATTGAAACATGAATTTTGACCAAAAGTGACGTTCCCAGATTTAGATGCCAGATTGATCTTAAGGCCAAACCATGCATAAAAAGCCAAACCTCGTGAAAATCGGATGAGATTTGACTGAGTTACTGGGGTGGGAAATATTGACCTATGTCAATATAGGATAATGGCGGTTCTTGGGTTTAGATTTTGTATTTGTTGTAGATCCTTTTCTTGACGAACATTTATAGATATTTGTATTTGGTCTGATGCGTCATCCACAATTAATATGCTTCAACCGTCAATAGTTGACGGCTATATGTCGACAATATCTTGTCTCTATGAACAGGACATAACTTGTGATTTTCTCTCTCTCTCTCTAACACACTCACACTCTGTTTCTCTCTCTCTCCTTTACATGCGGACAGTCGCTGGTGTGTGCCATGGGCACATTGGGCGGCAGCAACTTTATCTTTCCGCGTCTCTATCGGCACATGTTCGTTGTGGCCGTCGACTCCTTTGAGGATTCAACCATCATACGTATATTCACGACGATTGGTGATTGGCACTTTGCCAAGGGCTATCCCGAGAAGGTGGGACTGTTATCGCGCGTATGTTGCATCAACCCACAATCCACAGCAGCAGCAACAACAACAACAAAAACAAGAAAAACAACCACACACTGGGGAATCTTTGTGCAACTGTCCGCCTTCATTTTTGGCTCGGTTCCAGGCGCTGGCGCATAATAAAATTAAAATGGCGAATTTTATAACTTCATTTCGCAAAAAGTTCGACTGGCCATTGCCTGTGTGTCCTGCGTGTGTTTTTCTTTGTGTATCTGTTTTTCTTGTTGCTGCTGCTGCTGCCTACATTTTCATATATGTGTGTGTGTGTGAAATTTGCAGGGTCTGGCGGAGGCAATGGTCAGCGTCTATCGGGAGGCAATGCGCATCTTCCTGCCCACGCCGGCCAAGTCGCACTACACCTTTTCTTTGCGGGATATAACGCGCGTCTTTCAGGGCATCGTATTGGTGCCGCCGAAGCGTATGCCGGATCCGGAAAAGCTGGGTCGTTTGTGGGCGCATGAAACATATCGTGTGTTTTATGACCGGTACGTAACCTTTTGTCCGAATCGCCATTTATGACCCGTCGTCCGTGGATTTTTATTGTGTGGTCTGGCTGTCGCCAAATTTTGCAGTCTGATCGACCAGCTGGATCGTGACCGTCTCCTGGTCATGGCCGTTGACGCGTGCAAGAACTGTCTGCGCTTCTCGCTGGAGTCCGCCTTTGCCGAGCGCATTGAACCGGGCGAGAAACTGAGCGATAATGATCTGCGCAATCTCTTCTATGGCAACTACATGGAACCGGATGCCGAGCCCAAGTTCTATGACGAATGCGACAGCTACCAAAAACTGGAGAAGCTCATGAAGTACTATCTGCGCGAGTACAATTCGTTTTCCAGCACGCCCATGGATCTGGTCATGTTTCGCTTTGCCATCGAGCATGTCAGCAGGTAAATAAATTGAGTTAAATACGAAGGTAAAAATTTGCTAAGCTTCTTTTAACCTCTATTACACACTATGGGACGTACACGTTTCGGGAAGTACATTTATCAAATGTGTGTTAGTATCAATCCCTAAGATTATATCTCCAAAAATTTTATTTTCTTTTTCGAGGAGAAGGTGGGGAGGTATTATGAATCTGTGTACTATACAAGAGTTTATATACCAACTTTTTTGAAGACCCCTACGTTCCGAATTTTAAATCTCTAGCTTTAATAGTCTCTGAGATCAGGCTTTTGTACTATGCACAGACGGACAGCAGTCAGACTGATATGGCAAGAATATGTAGACTTTATGGGGTCGGAGATGCTTCTTTCTGGTCCGTAACACACATTTTCAATAAACCATTATACCCTTTATACCTAATTTTAATGGTTTGCGGTTTTAATTAATTACTTAAAGTCATAATATTGTTCTCAGCCTTATAAATATCGACCCTTACAAGACTTGACCACATTTGTTCCTGATTTAATGACAATATTCTTGATTTCTCAAAGTGCAACTGTAATTGTCTATCATCCTGCAGGGTCTCTCGTGTGCTGCAAATGCCGAGAGGCAACATCCTAATGGTGGGCATGGGTGGCTCCGGACGGCGCAGCTCCTGCCGGCTGGCCGCACATATAGCCGACTGTCGCCTGATGACCGTGCAGGTTTCCAAGTCATATACCATAGCCGATTGGCGCGATGATCTCAAGAAAATACTAATGTCCGCAAGTTTCAATTTGAATCACACCGTCTTTCTCTTCTCCGACGCCCAGGTGAGTGGCTCGACTCATTAGTCAAAACTATCTGCATAAACATCAGACAACCAGTTGGATCCATAAAAAACATTTTAATAATGTTGTAAACCGCATTGACAGACAAAATACAGCTCACATCAGTGCCAGCGGGGTACAACAAACCCATAAAGATCTCGGCGATAGGAACTAGAAATTAATCTTAATTAATTTTAATATTCTTCACATGCTTGACGATAGTCAGGCGTGACACACACACATACACACACACACACACCCACACACACTCACTCACACTTACGCAAAAATTAAATTTTGGTCTTGTAAGCCAAGCGGAAGGCAAGCATCATTGTTTGTGCCAAAATTTACATATATAATTAGGTTAATTGTTGAACTATGTAACTTTAATTATTGCCAAATAATTTGCATACGCAGCAGCTATCAATTATGCCTAAATGAAGAGCATTTGCGGCGCATACAAGATTTGAGCGCAGCTCATAATCAGAACAAAAGCTAATAAATATCAGGGCCAAAACCCCAATCGATACGATAAAACAATACTTACGAAATTGCAAATACGTTTGTGTTAGTTTCGATGTACAATTATATACCAAAATATTAATAGTCAGAAATATAGAGAAACTTTAATACTCTTTCTAGGTTTGGTTTTAAAAATGTTTGGTATTTTTAAGACAATACAAGACCTATTATAGTTGTCTAAAAATTTAACAAAATGAAAAGAACATGTGTAGTATTTAATGCTGAGTTCGAACTGGCGACACTTGCTAGTTCGACGCCCCGTCTATGATATCTCATAGAAAACATTGTCCAACGTTTTCCTAAAGTTTGGAAGAAAGATTCCAGAACTTAAACTCTTTCGGTTTGGGCTGTGTGTCGATTGCCGTTTACTTAGTCAAGGCAAACTTTTTCGGGTATATATAGTTCTCTTCATATCGGTCTAAATATTGTTTTCTAGTATGTATATATTTTTTGGAATATTAAAATCGAGGTCAGTAAAGATATTGTGCTCGCAAAACTTGACCACAATCTCTTCATGTAGCATCAATCTACCGGAAATTAACTTTTATGTACTAAAGCCCCGTGGCTAGTCCAAGAATATATGGCAATTCTGCAAGGGTAATTAATCGACAGGCAAATGTTCTTCATTTGATTTGAAAGTTGTCTGCTTCGGGTATTTGCAACTTTAATGTTAAATGTGGCTAACTATTGGTGCGATATCTCCAACTGCATTTTGCTGATGATGATAAAGTGATTATGTATACCTTTTGCTTGGCTAAAGCAACATTTGAATGCAACCTGTGCAAATGAAAGCGATGAGCAAATTCAGCTACTCCCTGGCAAATCAATCAATGCCGTATTTGGGCTTCCTTCGCCCCGGGGCCCCAGCCCCTCACAGCTGTGATTCGACCGTTCGTTGTGCACACACAAATCTCGGTGCTGCACACATTAATTAACAATTACACTAAAATGTTTCAAAGAGCCTACAACTCCGACTCCCGAGTCCGACTCTCGATTCGATTGCTACTCCGCCTCGGGACCTGTGGCTGTCAAATTTCAGTGTGGAATATTTTGTAGAATCAAATCCTATGGCACTTAGACCGAATGCAAAATGCATGTAACAACTCGAGCTGCAGGTGTAGTTGCAGTTGAATTTGTGCAGCCTTTTGCCAAATCCTGCATATAACAAGTAAGAGGTTCTAGTCGGGAGCTACCGACTAGGGAATACCCTGACCCCTCTTCTTCCAACAGGCGATGGGTATAAAATGAAAGATACTTGATATATATATACTATTTTAGAAGCTACAAGTCAAGTTTGGCGACTCTAGCTCATATTATTTGCCGAAATTGCTCAACTAAGAGGATTTCGATATCGATTTTTATCGATTACTTGGAAACGAGGCAAGCTATCGAATATCGGAAACAATTTCGATCGAATTTCAAGGCTCTTTCTCTTAAAGGTTCTGAGATCCTTGCATTCATACATACGTACGGACGGACAGACGGACGGACATGGCTATATTTTAGGGGGTTGGAGATGCTTCCTTCTGCATGTTACATACATTTGCACAAATACATTATACCCTTTTTACCTATTTTCAATGGGTTCAGGGTATAAAAATGTAGTTGGGACAATATGGCAATTCCCTTGATACTCGTATATTTACAGGCAACGGATGAGGGCTATGTGGAGGATATCAATGGCATACTTAATACCGGTGATTTGCCAAATCTGTATCAACTGGAGGACAAGGCAACAATCATGGAGAATATGGCAAATGTGGCCAAGCAAGTGGTGAGTAGCGTTTGCAGGCATCATGAGGCAGCTTGGCCGGCTCAATGGAATTCGTTCTACATGTTCATTTATTTATGTGTCCACCTAACTGCAGGGCAAGGTGCTGGACACGCTGCCGAGCGAGGTGTATGCCTACTATATCGAGCGTATTCGAGAGCAATTGCATATTGCACTCGCTTTCTCGCCCATCGGGGATTCCTTTAAGGAGCGCATTCGTGTGTATCCGTCGCTGATCAATTGCTGCACCATCGACTGGTATATGCCCTGGCCGGAGGAGGCACTTTCCCGCGTGGGCACCTACTTTGTTATCTCCATGAATCTCAACAAGCCGCACGAGGAGGAAACGCCACGAATCTCTGAGGAGGAGCCAGTAGTGCAGGAGGGCGAAAAGCGCGAGACGATGGGCGAGGTGGAACGTGAACTAACCCAGCTGGAGGCAGATTTGGTCTTTTGTGTCATGTACTTCCATCAATCTGTGGTGGATGCCAGTGAAAAGTGCTATCTGGAGTTGAGTCGACGCAACTATGTGACACCCTCAGCATATCTGGAGCTGCTTAAAGCCTTTCGCACCTTCTACGCCCGTAAACTGGACGAGATTACAAGATTGCGCGACAGATACACGACTGGCCTGGAGAAGTTGGACTTTGCCGCCAGTCAGGTGGGTGAAATGCAGGCCAATCTATACGATTTGCAGCCCAAGCTGAAGGTCTTGTCCGAGGAAACGGATCGCATTATGGTAAACATAGAACGCGAGACGGCAGAGGCCGAGAAGAAGAAGGAGGTGGTCGGTGCCGATGAAGCGGCGGCCAATGAGGCAGCTGCCGCGGCTCAGGCCATCAAGGATGATTGCGAAACGGATCTGGCCGAGGCTATACCCGCCATGGAGGCGGCACTCGAGGCGCTCAACACATTGAAACCGGCCGACATTGGTGTGGTCAAGTCCATGAAGAATCCGCCCTATGGCGTCAAATTAACCCTGGAGGCGGTGTGCGTGCTAAAGGGCATTAAGCCAGATCGCAAACCAGATCCAAGCGGGCATATGGTGGAGGACTATTGGGGCCCGTCTATGCGCATGCTCAGCGACATGAAGTTCCTCGAGTCGCTCAAGACGTTTGACAAGGACAACATTCCGCCGGCCATCATCAAAAAGATTCGCGAAAAGTGCGTGACCTTGCGGAACCAAACATGCCTTGTTCTATATATAATTATGTTTTCTATATAATTTTAGGTACATAGCCGATCGTGACTTTGTGCCGGAGAAGATCAAGGCGGCGTCCATGGCTTGCGAGGGCATTTGCCGCTGGGTGCGCGCCATGGATGTCTACGACAAGGTGGCCCGCATTGTCATGCCCAAGAAGGCGGCCCTGGCCGAGGCTGAGGGTGACCTGTCCCAGCAAATGGAGAAGCTCAATGGCAAGCGCGCCGAGCTGCAGGTCATCCTGGACAAATTGCAGAAGCTAAACGATTTCTTTGCGGAAAAGTCACGCGAAAAGAAACGTCTCGAGGACGACATCGATAACTGCGAGAAAAAGCTAACAAGGTGGCTCGCAACTCTTGGTTCCACTTTCTTTTTTGCGTCACTAATTTCCTCCTTTAACGCAGAGCCGAAAAACTGCTGGGCGGCCTGGGAGGTGAGAAGACGCGCTGGTCTGAGGCGGCAAAGAATCTGCACGAGTCCATCAGCAACATTGTGGGCGATGTGCTGCTCGCCGGTGGCTGCACCGCTTACCTGGGCTTCTTTACCACCGAGGTGAGTTGTTCAAACATTGCAGCAAATGCTGCTCTTTTCCCATTACCACGGAAAAACTAAAATCTGTGCGCTTTCCGCCGTACAGCTAATGGCCGTCGTGCTCGGTCCGTGCGAGTTTCCATAAAGGATTTTAATATGCATGAGCACGTTGCATTGATTTTCCTTTCTTTTTTTTCTCGCTCTCTCTCTCTCTTATTTTTTTTCTGTCTATACTTGGTGCGAATAAAAATATATAGAGTAGCTTCACTGATGAGCATATCAGTCGTTGTCCCGACTATGTCCTGGACAGCCCCGACATAGGCTGAAGTCTCAATTACTCAATTGGGTAATAAATGTTAACATGTCTATACTGGGAAAAGTTTTGAGTTGGTTTTCTCACAATCGATAAAGGAAGAGTTAGCTTTTCCCCAGACTACACTATTCCTCCAGTTTTCATTCAAGGAGGTAGATTTTTCAAGAAAATGAGCAAGGAGAAATTTAACCAAATCCTTTCTTATTCCTGTTCCAATAAATCACAGGAGATAAATACCCTAAAATATCATCATGACAAAAAGTTTTATAAATAGGGTATGCACACTTCCTGATGCTACACTCTATCTGAGCCGGTCTTTGCTTATTTTTGTTGCTTTTCGCGCTGCTTTTTCAATTTGCCCCGCGCTTAGTTTTACGGCTGACGTGACATTTTTATACATAGTTCACACATATATGTATATATGTACATATAGTATATGAATAAAGTATATGGGGATATTTTGTATGTGAAGCTCGCAGAAAATGCACAAATGCTGACATGTTAATATTCAAATAAACGTGCCCCCTCCCCCCCCCTAACCAGCTAAGCAATTTGTTTTGTTGTTATTATACCCTGGCTGAGGGTATAACGATTTCTTAGCAGAGTATGTAACATGATGGACAAAAAAGCCATGCAATTTGCGTTGTGATTAGACCCGTGGCTGAGGGTATTACAATTTGTTAGCAGAGTATGTAACACAATAAAGAAGAGTGTATACGACCTGTCAACTTTATCATAAATCTTATATGGTTACAAATTGGGTAGGTTATTAAATTTATGTTTCTTTTATTTAAAGACGGTTTCTTGGTCCTGTTAAGAAGTATATAGCAAGGGTATTTAATAGCCTGCAACCAAATAACATCTGTTCTTTCTTGTTATAAATATATCAATGTCTTTAGTACCGCGTTAACATCTTGGATGACTGGATGGCGGTATGCGCACGCCGGCATATACCCCGCAGCGAGACGTTCTCGCTGGCGACCACGCTAGGTCATCCGATGACCATAAGAGCCTGGTCGTTGGCCGGATTGCCGGCCGATAACTTCTCCGTGGAGAATGGCATAATTGTGACCAATTCTAGTCGATATTCTTTGCTCATCGATCCACAGGGTAAGTAAAGGGGGAGTGAGTCATTGAGCAATCCATGCGGTAATCTGTGGTTTATAGTGCAAGCGAACAAGTGGATCAAGAACATGGAGAAGAACAATTATCTGAAGGTGGTCAAGCAAAGTGATTCCAACTATATGCAAGTGCTCGAGTTGGCCCTAAATTACGGTCAGCCGGTGCTCATTGAGAACGTAGGTGAGTTGGGGGCAGCTTTTGGGCGCCGAGGCAACGAGCTGGAGGTCTTCCTTTATTTTCTAGGAAATGGGGGTGCAACAGAGTTTACAATTAACCAATTTTAGGCTTAGTGTACTGAGGGTACAACACTTTCTAATCATATATTCACTCTGTAGGCCAGAAACTGGACTCAAATCTGACGCCCATATTGGAGAAGAACATTATCAAGCACAAGGGCGGGCTGTTCATAAGAAGCGGCGACACAATGATTGAATACAATCCCGACTTTCGTCTTTACATAACGACCTGTCTGCGCAATCCACACTATCCGCCGGAAGTGATGGTTATGGTAAGTTGACATATGCATCGAAGTAGCGATAGGCAAGGGGGGGATTTGGGACTAGACGGCAGTGCCTGCTGCTGGGAGCTGGAAGCTGGAAGCTTGCGGCAAGCCGAGCCAATGATGACGTTAGTGTGTTGTGTAATAAAACGACGAACTTAAATTGATATTTGGAAAATGCGCTGCAGCGCAGCAGGCGCTGGCAATATGCAAATTTTCGATGGCATTGACGATGACGACGAGGCTAAGGACGACAATGTTGAGGACTCTCCATTGATGTACGTGCGAGGCTGACGCTTGTCTGTTGGCTGCAGCCCAGTCTTAGTCCCAGTCTCAATACCCAAACCCAAACCCATGCCCTAGTCCCAGTCCCAGTCCCAGTCCCAGTCTCAGTCGCAGTTCTGCCCGATGGCGTGTTTATAAAATTTTCCAGCATTTCGCTTCTGTTGGCGTTTCCATTGCTTTTTATGCTGCAACTGTTGTCAGCAGTTTTCTCTACGTTTTCTTTATTTTTCCTGCTGCGGCACATTTTGTGTGTGTGTGTGTGTGCGCGCTTATTTTGGAGTTTCATTTTGCCCATTTTTACTACGTGCTATTCCATTCCGGCTCCCTGTCTAGGTAACCGTATTAAATTTCATGATAACGGAACAAGGATTACGCGAACAATTGCTGGCGATTGTTGTGGCACACGAGCGTCCCGATTTGCAAGAGAAGAAGGAACAATTGATTATTGAATCCGCAAGGAATCGTGATGCATTGTACACAATCGAATCCAAGATATTAGAGGTAAGTTCCACTCCCAGTCTCAATCCTAGTTTATGCTTTGATACCCTAAATATGGGCAAGAAGGGTATGATGCTTTCATTAAAAAGTGTGTGTAATAGGCAGAAGGAATATATTCTTGATCGGAATGATCTAACCATAACCCTCTGTATGTCTGTCGTCTCTATCTTCATCTACAAGATCTAGAGGCTTTATTATGGGGCTGTATATGCTTCCTTCTTCTACCTCGATCGACAAAAGCTAGAGGCTTGAAGCTGGAAATAGGAGGATGGACCTAGTCTAATCCAAGTCTATGTTTTTATAACCTTAATATGGGTAAGAAGGGTATGATGCTTTTATTAAAAACTGTGTGTAATAGGCAGAAGGAATATATTCTAGACCGATATAACCATATCCCTCTATATGTCGTATCTATCTCGATCTAGGGATTTTATTATGGGTATGTATATGCTTCCTTCTTCCACCTCGATCGACAAAAGCTAGAAGCTTTAATCTGGAAATAGGAGGATGAATGTACACTTTTGTGTCCATATAATAGTCCAAAACATTTCATGTTTATCGGAACTTTCCATAGTGTGGAGCTCAGTGCTTGATCCAGAGCATCTGCCAGTCGGGCATGCCCGCGACTTGTTTGCTTTGAGCATCCTTTTGGTTTGGCTACAGCGTTTCAATTAGAGCCTGACAAAACATTTTATTTATGTTTCCGTGCCCGGCCAATGACAATTCAATTAACTGGAAATAAAACGTTTAAATCTGAAAACTTATTTAGTTCTTTATGCTCATTGTTGCGCACATTCACAGGTGCTGTCCACGTCGGAGGGCAATGTACTGGAGGATGAGAACGCCATCAACATACTCTCGTCGAGTAAAATCCTATCGGAGGACATACAGGAGAAGCAGGTTATTGCCGTGGCCACGGAAATTGAAATCGATGCGGCACGACAGCAGTACATTCCCGTGGCCAAGCACTCGGCCATTCTGTTCTTCTGCATCAGCGAGCTGGCCAATGTGGATCCGATGTACCAATATTCGCTGGCCTGGTTTCTCAATCTCTTCGTGAATACCATATTAAAGGCGCCCAAGTCAAATGTGCTTGCGGAGCGTTTAAACAATCTTAACGATTACTTTACCAAATCCATTTATACGAATGTCTGCCGTTCGCTGTTCGAGAAGGATAAGCTGGTTATCTCGCTGGTCATGTGCCTGGGCATTCTGGTCTCGCAGGGTCGTTTGGCCAGGGATGAGCTTTTGTTCTTTCTCACCGGCGGCATTGGCTTCAAGAGTATCATAAACAATCCGTACAAGGAATGGCTCCCAGACAAGGCCTGGGCGGGCATCTATCGCGCCAGCGATCTAGACGGGTAAGACCTAATAGGATATATATATTCCTCCATTCACTAGCTGATATTTCTGTCGGACAGCATTAAGAACTTCCATAGTAAAATCGAAAGCAACATACAGCCCTGGCATGACTATTACGATGCTGCTAATCCGCAGGATTTGCCACTGCCCGAGCCCTATGACAAGGTCAGCGACATGCTGCACCTGATCATACTAAAGGGCATGAGACCCGACAAGCTGGTGCCCGCCGTGCGTGTAAGTACATCGATACCGTCCGCGCCAGAGGCACGTGTTTATCTCAAGGGCATATCTTTCCTTTGTTTTGGCACAGGCCTTCATCACGCGCAACCTGGACAAGTCGTTTGTGGAGCCGCCGCCGTTCGATTTGGGCGCCTCGTTTGCGGATAGCTCACCGAAAATTCCGCTAGTGTTTCTGCTATCAGCTGGCTCTGATCCCATGGCCAGCCTCTTCATGTTCGCCAAACAGCGCAACATGTACGAAAAGTAAGTTAATTAACGAGGAGGAGAGTGCCTCATATTTCCGTGTACCGGCCGTGTTCCGTGCCCCCTCCCCCCGCTGCTGGGGATGGCTTGTTTTCGATTAAGCGCGACATGTGCGCCTTGTACCGGCTGCGTGTACTCTCCGGCCCGGGCGGTTGGGATGTGCAGCAGTGGCAACGATTGGACATCGCTGCGGCCTTAAACCGAATTTATGCTAAGCGCGTGGTTTGCCTCTCTTGTCGTTTAGATTGAAAACCATTTCGCTGGGTCAGGGTCAAGGACCGCGCGCGGAAAAGATGATCACGGAGGCAGCACGTCACGGCCAGTGGGTCGTCCTGCAGAACTGTCATGTCGCCTTCAGCTGGATGGGCGACCTAGAGCGCATTTGCAATGACACAACGCTAACGGATGGCGCACACAGCGACTATCGGCTGTGGTGCACCTCATACCCGAGCTCTGTTTTCCCCGTCTCCGTGCTGCAGAACTCGGTTAAGATGACAAACGAACCGCCGAAGGGTCTGCGCGCCAATATGCATCGCTCGTTCACGTCGGATCCGCTGATGCGCGACAAGTTCTTCACAAACGCCTTCCTCTTCTCCGACCAGGCTAATAAGTGCTGGCTGCGGGGCGTCTTCGCCTTGGTTTTCTTCCATGCCGTCGTCCAGGAGCGACGCGAATTCGGTCCCCTAGGCTGGAATATTCCTTACGAGTTCAATGAATCGGATCTCAAGTGAGTTGTATTTAGCTTAACGGTGGTTTTTAGAACGAAACGGAGAAACTGCTGACCCTCAATATATTTAATCTTCTCCCTAATGTCGATTTCTCCCCGCAGAATCTCTTTGCTGCAGCTGAAGATGTTCATTGCGCAGAGCCACAGCATTCCGTTCCGTGGCCATGTCTACCTCACCGGCGAATGCAACTATGGTGGTCGTGTGACCGACGACAAGGATCGTCGTCTTATATTGTCCCTGCTGAACATGATCTACAATAACAACACCATTGAAAGGGATAAGTAAGAAAATGTGCTATCGTGTTTTCCCCACTCATTTATCTAATTATTTATAATCCTTTCGTCAAGCTATGCTCTGTCGCAGTCGGGCAACTATTGCGTGCCGTTGAGTCCAACGAAATTGAACTCCATTGAGTACATAGCCACATTTCCGCTCAGCCCACAGCCGGAGGTATACGGTCTGCATGAGAATGCGGACATCAATCGCAATGTGAAGGAAACCAATGCGGTAAATTCTAAAAAAAAAAACACTTTATTCGTATATTATATATATAAGACCCGACCTCTGTACAGCTCATTAGCGGAGTGATGCTCACGCAGACCGATCTGATGGCATCGGTGAAGGCGAGCTCGGCGGGTGGGGCTAAGGAGGATCCCGCCATAGCCATATGCAAGGAGCTGTTGATTCGGCTGCCCGACGAGTTCAACTTGGAGGAGGTGTCCAAAAAGTATCCGGTTATCTATACCAATTCGATGAACACGGTGCTGCGTCAGGAGCTAATACGCTTCAATCGTCTGCTGTCGTATATACGCAAGAGTTTGGTGAACGTGAGCAAGGCTGTGGTGGGCCAGATTGCGATGATACCCGAACTGGAGCGGACGCATGCCTCGATGATTATAGGCAAACTGCCGGCGGATTGGCTAAAGAAGAGCTATCCCTCGCTCAAGCCTTTGGGCAGCTACGTGAGCGACTTTCTGGCGCGGTGAGTTCCCCTGTCACAATTCTATTTTTTGCAGCCATCAATGGCCATTGTATCCCGGGCAGCAGCCACGTCCTTTGCTGCAATTGTGCAAATATAATAAATGTGTATGGCACACATGAGCATTCCTTCCCCTTTCCCAACCCATTCGCTTGTTGTTGTCCATGTTCAATGCTGCTGTTGCTGCTGCTGCTGCTGCCATTCATAGCGAAAATCTTATTTGCCATTGACATCAAAGGACGACGCTGTTTGTGTGCTGTTGCCCGTGCTTTGTCCCTTTGTGATCAAATATTTAATATTTATTAACAAATTGAAAAATAAGATAACTCATCTAGCCATTTTCTGTTGCGTCCAGCTTGGCCTTCTTTCAGGATTGGCTAGAGAACGGCGAGCCGAATGTCTACTGGATATCTGGCTTCTACTTCACCCAATCATTCATTACGGGCGTCCTGCAGAACTATTCGCGCAAGAATCGTTTTCAGATTGACATGATTTTCATTGAATTTGCAGTCACCAAATTTGAGTATCAAACCGCACAGTTAGCCGATGTGGGCGCTTATATAAGGGTAAGTCGAAGGAGTTTTCTTTTATTGAAAATACTATTAAAAAGTTACGTAACACATATAAAATCTATATTTGTTAAATGAACCCTTTAGGAACAGAAAGAGATAAATGATGAGACAAAGTTCATACAAGTAAGAACGACTTTGCGTCGAATCCAAATTAAATTCCGAGTTTTTGTTTGTTTTATTTTTCACATCTTCCGTTCGATAGTTTTCTTAAACATAAATGGGATAAAATTCCTTAAGTAATATTCTTTACTTTTCATCTAAGAACAGCTCTTGGTTTATTCTCTGATCTATCACAACGAAGCACATTCTCTTATTCATTTAGAATCCCAGTTTTTTTAAGTTTACTTCTTTTCATCTGTAAACATGTTTTAAATATCTCATTTTATCTCAAATTAAATTATGAGTCTTTGTTTGTTTTTTCACATATTCCGTTCAATACTTTTCTTTAGCATTAATTAAGCATAACAGAAATATTATATACATTAGGTAATATTCTTTACTTTTCATCTATAAACAGCTCTTGTTTTTTTTCTCTGATCAATCACAACGAAGGACATTCTCTTTTTCGTTTAGAATAATAAACATGTTTTTAATATCTCATTTTATCTCAAATTAAAATGATAAATCTTTGTTAGTTTTTCCGTTCGATAGTTTTCTTTAGCATATTTAATTTAAGCATAACAGAAATATTATACATTAGGTAATATTCTTTACTTTTCATCTATGAACATCTTTAAACATCTCTTGGTTTTTTTCTCTGATCAATCACAACGAAGCACATTCTCTTTTTCATTTAGACTACAAGTTGTTTTGACTTCACTTTTCATCTGCGAACATGTCTTTAATATCTCATTTATATTTGCTTGACACAGGGCATTTTCATAGAGGGCGCGCGTTGGAATCGCAAGACGCGAGAAGTGGATGAATCGTTCTCCAAAATTTTGTTTGATACCCTGCCGGTAATCTATCTGCGTCCGGTGTTAAGATTGCCGGATGAGATACCACGCAGCAGCGGTGGTGCCCATATGCAGCGGGACACCGGCGGCACCGAGACCCTTCCAATTTACGACTGTCCCGTGTACAAGACGAGCGAACGTCGTGGCATTCTGTCCACAACCGGCCATTCGACGAATTTTGTGATGTATCTGCAGCTGAGATGCTCCCAGAATGCGATGCATTGGATTAATCGCGGCACCGCTTGCCTGTGCCAGCTGGATGATTGAAAATTGACCCGCGGCCGGAGTCGGGGCCGGATGTGCCACACCGCGCGACGACTTTTATACGATATACATGCATACATATATATGAGCAAGGGGAATGGGAACTGGAACTGAAACTGAATCTGAGCTTGGACAGGGGCGAATGCCTATTCGTTATAAAAATCATGTTTTACTGGCACAAAGGAGCGGCTGACCTTTTTGGGAACCAAACATATCCAGATATACTTTGATTCTTGTGTTGTATATACATATATATATATGTTTTATTTTATTTTGTGCTCGATGGGGCGCTGCCAGGAAATGCCAATAGCGAACTGCGATTCTATTTATTTTTGTCCGTTTTTTTCGCGTTGCAGCGCGTTGTGCATTGGGCAGCGGCAGCGGCAGCGCGGGCAGTGGCATTTTGATGATGATGTTGATTGCCAGATATAAATTAAATATGCAGAATATTGTATAGCAATGGTTGAAAATAAATATATTTTTATGTTGCGCGCCATTTACAAATGAATAAATGACAAATAAAAACAGGAGCATGTATTTTTTACGTTTCAAACTGGTTGCAAATGTGTATACAAAACTACACATATCGAGAATATATAGTTTTAGATTGGGCAAAAATAGATGCGTCAAGGTCTCGGCACCAGAAATATCCCATTAAACGAGATTTCTCAACGCGATCGACAATGTTTCAGCACATTCTAAGCTAATGCAGCCCACACTCGCATCTCGACATTCTAAGCCGCCTACTTGAATGGCTTAGAGATGTTGAGACAATGATAATAATGTGATTTTTGTTATTGTTGTTAATGATGATGATGATAATCGGTTTTAGCATGCAAAACATTTGAGAGATTTATTGCGTGTTTTGTGTACAATTGGAGCAGCACACAAGATTTAAATTTAAATTTAAATTGCCACGCATATATTTGAAAACGCCAAAAAATTGAAATATGCCAAAGATTGCGATTTGAAGATCCATTATATCATCTGGCTATTAATAGACGGCTAATGTGGCGTAACCGAAAATAGCAACAGTCAAGAGCTTGAGCTTGTGTCCATCATGGCACACACAGCTTGGCCTTAAGCGTTGATCGAGAGTTGCCAAAAAAAAAGAGAAAAAATACGCAGCTGTCCATCAGCCGATAAAACTGAAGAAGCGGCCATAACGATAACGACGCCAACCAAAAATAATAATAATAATAATAATAAGAACAACTTCCGCTTGCAATTACCAGGCGAGTAGGCATTGAGCGATGGATCATTGGACTGACCCCAGCTATTCATATGCAATACAGTCGGGCCATAATTTGATACAAATAATCGAGACTATCAAAGCTCACGGAGAAGAATGCAAAGAGCCCTCGACCATTGTTGATTCTGCCGAACAACGTTTAAGAGACAATCCAAAAGAAACAGAAATCAAAAAATCGTGGCCGCCACGTTCAACATGATTGTTGTTGGTAGAAGTTTTTCGGTCTCGCGTTCCATTGTTGACTTTCGTTTTGTCTATAGCTCTAGATATATGTATGTATATGTATTTGCATTATTAGTATCTTGTGTCTCCGTACAATTGATGTGTGCGCGCGTCTTGAGATACAATTTTTTTGACAATAGCAACTAGACAAGACAAACGACTAAAAGCGCGGCTAATGCCGGCCATCAATGGAGTTGAAGTGGCGGGGCCCAAGCAGTCGATCGACATCGGCAGCCAACTCTACATATGATGCGGTAGTTGCCGCATGGATCGGAACAGTAACCGGTTTCATTTTTTGGATCGTCTCTAAAGTGAATGGCGCTGTCCGCTGGCCGCTGCCGCTGTCCGGCGAGAACTTTTCGCAAATTTGCTGCGTATAAATAGTGTCGTAAGGTCTGGTTTGAAAACAGAATCAAATTTGGATTAATCTCATAGACACGCATCGTCTGGGAGCATCGTCTACGTATAATGGTTAGTCTGGCCTGGCCCACACTCTGGATCACACAGGACTAACTAACCCCCCCCCTCTTTGCCTCGTGGCGTTCTCTTACAGAAATTCTTTGTTATTGCCTTCGCTGTGATCGCAGCTGCTGCGGCCACATCCATCTCCACGGAGTATCTGCCGCCAGTAGACAATAACCTCGAAGTCGGCATCGAATCGATCGATGCACCAGTCGACCAGGGTCTGCTCAGCGATGATGGCTACCGCTACAAGACCGTCCGCCGCCTGAAGCTGCGCCACCGTCGCGATGTCAGCGAGCTGGCCAACGAGTACCTGCCCCCAGTCGCTGAGGCCGCCCAGGAAATCGCCGTTGAGACACCCCTTGCTGATGATGGCTACCGCTACAAGACCGTTCGCCGCGTGATCCGTCGCCGTCGTGACGTCAACGAGCTGTCCCCCGAGTATCTGCCCCCTGTCGCCGAGGCTTCCCAGGATATCGCTATCGAGGCTCCCGTCCAGGAATCCGCTACTCTCGCCGATGATGGCTACCGCTACAAGGCCGTCCGTCGTGTGATCCGTCGTCGTCGTGAGCTGTCCTCCGAATACCTGCCCCCAGTTGCTGAGGCTTCCCAGGATTTCGCTATCGAGGCTCCCGCCCAGGAAGGTGCTCTTCTGGCTGATGATGGCTACCGTTACAAGACCGTCCGCCGTGTGGTCCGTCGTCGCCGTGACGTCAACGAACTGGCCAACGAGTACCTGCCCCCTGTTGCCGAGGCTTCCCAGGATATCGCTATTGAGGCTCCCGTCCAGGAATCCGCTGTCCTCGCTGATGATGGCTACCGCTACAAGGCCGTCCGTCGTGTGATCCGTCGTCGTCGTGAGCTGTCCTCCGAGTACCTGCCCCCTGTTGCTGAGGCTTCCCAGGATATCGCTATCGAGGCTCCCGTCCAGGAGGCCGCTGTCCTGGCTGATGATGGCTACCGTTACAAGACTGTCCGCCGTGTTGTCCGTCGTCGTCGTGAACTCTCCTCCGAATATCTGCCTCCTGTTGCTGAGGCTTCCCAGGATATCGCTATCGAGGCTCCCGTCCAGGAATCTGCAGCTCTCGCCGATGATGGCTACCGTTACAAAACCGTCCGCCGTGTTGTCCGTCGTCGTCGTGACGTCAGCGAGCTGGCCAACGAATACCTGCCCCCCGTTGAGCAGGCCGTGATCGATGTGCCCGCAGAGCAGACCATCCTGGCCGATGATGGCTACCGCTACAAGACTGTGCGTCGCCTGAAGCTCCGTCGCCACTAAAGGTCCCGCCCCAGGAATCGAGCTTGCCAGCAAAAAAGGCTATGGCAATCTCATTTGAAGTTAACGTAAGCGTATTAGTCAATGAGAACGAGTTATCAATAGTCCGAGTACAAAAAATGAGACAACAATAAAACATGTAAAAGAAAAAACACAAAACATTTCTGTCTTTTATCTCTGCTCTCCGCTAGCATTGCGCAAACTCCGAAGATTGTGCGCCTCAGCTTATCTTATCTTATCTGACACTGGCAATTTAATACCGTCAGAGGTCTGTAGATAAGATATACGCACCTGTAGCTCGGCAAAATCACGCAGTATATTTCAGTTTCATTTTACAATTAGCGACGAACACGATACAAAACGAAAATGATGTGGCCCAAGAAGTGCTCCACCTACTTGGTGATATGTTTGGGTAAAGTTTTGCCAGTGAATGTGACAAATGAAGGAGCATATCTTCAATATGCATATTGCTACAGTTAAACAAAATGAATGCCTAAAAATACTAGAAATTGTGTGCTGCAAACAAGTCAAAACATTGCCTAAATCCAGTCAAATATGCGAAGAATAGTGTGAATTTTTCTTAAGCGCTTATTGAGCTCCCAAATACAGCAGAGCTTATCAAAATAATTGTGTGCTTTAATAGAGAACGTTCTATGCTTATTTCAAGCAAGTTAACTCTAACAATAAGTTACTACTGAATTCAAGGATTATTCATAATAAATTAAAGAATATTCATGAAGGAAATGTACTGCAGTTCTAAGAACAAAACTTCGAGAGTGTGGGAACAGTGCAGAGTCAAGAAATTTTAATAAGTTTGTTAGCTACTACAAAGTGCACACAAATTGTGTAAAGTGCTAATGACTAAGCCCCAAACAGGGGAGCGTATCTATGAGTAACAAAAAAAGTGGAGTGAGTCCACAATTTGTGTTGACTCTACAAAAATGTGCCCTTATCAGTTGCCTTGCGATATAAACGAAAGCTGATAAGCTTGGTTTACTCATCGTTGATCCAATCGTGTTTGTTTGCAATGAGTAATGGGCACAGTTTAAATTAGGCGCAATAACATCTTCATTGTAAATTTATAACATCTAGATGCACGGCAGATAATTTGCCAGCGAACGACTAAAATGTATTACAGTTTGGGCCGAACATATTTCAATTTATTTGATAAATATTTTATTTGCTTAAAGCTTAATGTAATGCACCGTTGCTAATGCCGGATGTGGCCTAAGCTCAATAATTATTACACCGTATAAATTATGAAATACACGGGCAAAAACAATTATTTTTGGTTAAGCGGTCGGCCAATATACATATATGCATATTTGTCGCGGTGTCTGGCATTCCTTTTGGACCAAGCATTTTATTTGTTTTACTGTTCAATTCAATTTCAAAAGGCGCACAAAGCTGAATGTCAACCAAAATCATATGGAGAATCTCTACAGAAAAGTCAAACAAAACCAAAAATAATAATCGAAACTGCACATCCGCAATGAAACAATAGCATACTATATGTCAAAATAGGGAACCCCCCCTCAATCTGCAACCCGCTCGCGCAAACTGATTTATCATCGCGCTAAGAGCGCGCGCGCGCATATACTATATCTATTTTTTATGTATTTGCTAATCATATTTGGCTATTCGCTTTGCTGTTAAATATTTTCTCAATAATTAATTATTAATATTTAAGCAAGTCGGCGAGCAAATAACAAGCACGCCAGTTACCATCCGTTTGATGAATGTTCAGCCGTCGCTTTCAATGAGTTCCGTTCTAGCGACTCGCTCCGTTTGATGGACCACACACAAAGCGCGTTCATCAAATATTTATTTTTGGTTTTTTTTTTGGTTTTGTTTTTTTGCGTATTCGACAAGGTGTTAAATATAATTTGTTATTTTCGATTTGCTTACAGTTCTACTGGCATGCTTCATGCAGGAAACGGAGGCCACGCGACGCGTGAATCGCGGACGACGCACGCTCACACGCAGATACTTTTGTAAGTCAAACAAAATATGTATAAAATTTGATCAGAAATTGACAACATTTAACTTAAATTTGGTAAAAAGTGAACATATGTATATTCATGACAAAGTCAAAGACAAAGCAAAAATTCTAAGAGAACGTAGTTCCCATTTCAAGAACTTCTTTAATTTTGAAATTCTTGAAAAATCAACTCATACTGGGAACAGTCACATATTAACTCTTACAATTTGATTTCATTTAATTATCTATTTTTCAGTTTCATTTAATTATCTATTTTCGAGTGTCTTTCTATTTATTCAATACATCAAATTATAAAAATTCAATGCTAAAAGCATAATTAGAATACACAATTTATTTTTAATAGCATCAGCGACACGATGAAGGTGTTTTATTTGCCCCTCCGACCAACTATGCCCCTTTTCACAGCTAATTTTTTCAGTGATGTTATTAGAGCCCCTATACTAGATATATGGAGTGTTAAGTAGATGGGATAAAGAGGTAGTGATGGGAAATCACCGACCCGATGGGAGAAAATTTATAGCCTGTTCAGCAAGCAATTAGTAATTTATACTTAATTTTGTTTTTGTCATATTAAGAACAAGTTTTAGGGACTAGGAAAAACTATGCAGGCATATACAAAGTCGCTTTAGTCAAATGCATCTAAGCATTCACCAGCGCATTGTTAGTCCGTCTTTCCAGGGCTTCGAACCGTAAACATCTGCCAAGGAACATGCTGCCTTGATAGTAGCAGCATTGCATTAGGTGTACAATACTAATCCAATCCCAATCTATTCGTTTTGCAGCTGGACTTGCCATACCCGGCTGGGCCGTGGTTGCCTGCGTCGCTGTCGCTGAGCTGCTGCTGGGCGCTGCTCTCTACTTTGCCATGTACAAGATCATATTGGACAAGGAGCCGGAGCAGGCGAGCACCTATACGCCCGCCCCGACGCACGATTCGTCGGCGGGCGTGCAGCCGGCACATACCGTACAGCCCGACACAACACATACCGTGCAGCCGGTGCAACCTGTACAGGTGGCGCCAACGCATGCCACAAGCATTGCCTAGAAGCCGGAAGTGCTATAGCTTTTGTCATTGACTAAAGCAAACAATACCAAAGTAGACATAAATATATAAAAATGTACGTCACACGTTTCGTAAATTCTTTGCGTTTTTTTTTATTTTATTTCATTATCCGCTTGTTTTATTAATAAATCGAATAAACTTTTGTTACAAATAATATGTATATCGTGTGGCCATCTAATCGACCAGCTGACGCTTTGTTTGTTTGGGGGCTTCTTCAGTTTGCTTTTGTTGGCTTTTGATATTTTTATTGATGCTACTTAACGGCACCGATTTGTGATCCAGTTTGTCTTCTAATCTATATATATATATATATATATATATATATATGTGTATCGTCTCTAAGCGACCGATTGAAAGTTGTCTTAACTATTAATTGAGGTGCTTTTTGTTGTCAACTGAAACTGGTCTTCGCTCGACTTGCTCTGGCTTGGGCCGTGGCATAAGTTGCGGATGCCGGAAAAATTGCCTTCAAGTTTGGCGCAATTCGTGGCAGACTTTTGAGCGCCACTGTAAATGATAGTCCACAAATCAGAGATGACACATCAGCTAGCTTATAGCTGAACGTTTTATCAAGCTGAGTGAGCTAATGGTTACGAGGTTGGTTTTGCGCAGAAAACCATATTTCTTTAAATCTTTTACTCATTTCCACACGTTTTCCATTCGTGTATTATATAATTAGTGTTCAATAATATTCACTGTAGACCTTTGCAAACAAAATTAGGGCCCGGTTAGATGAAAACCCAATAAAATTGCATACAATCCACATCAATCTGTCTGTCAATCTTTACATCAGTCAGTACCAACGAATTACCATATACATATATATTGATGCAATTTCATTAAGATCGAGCTAGTCTTTATATTTCCTACTAAAAGAAATTACCCGGCATTGCTCGGGTAATTCACGGCAGCTACAGACAACTAAAAATCTGCTCAAAAATTTAGCATACATATTTTTTTTTTATTTTTTTATAAACGTTTATTTCATGGGATCAAATATAGCATACATTTTTATTACAACACAGTTGGCTTAGATTAGGTTTCGCCAAGCCTGATTGGGTCCTCAGGAAAACGTGGTCAAACGTTTTTTTTGTTAAGATTTTTTTTTTGAATAAGACTGTCTGTCGTAGTTGGAGGAATTGCTTAAACGATCTTCACTTGAGTCTCCATACGCCTACACATTATTATTTGTATTGCCTTTTCATCGTGCATAATATCAATTTAAGCAAACATATAAGAAACTTGCTGCTAGATTTGCACCAGCGACCTTCAACTCTTTTCTATACATCGATTTCTGATAAGCATCTTTCCTGCATCTGGGACAGTTTTGGCTAGGCAACACTGATCCGTGGGAGGAACATCGCCCGATACTGATGCCACTTGCGGCGGGCACTCGACGGCACTTGGCTGGAAACGAACGAACGCAAGTTGCCCGCTTTGCGCTGACAAATCGAAATTTGTTATAAACGCAATTGATAAATCCCCGAGCGGCACTTGAGCTACAGCTGAAGCCGAAGCTGAAGCTGGAGAAGAGTATGCGCTGCCATGGCAGCCAAGTAGCTGTAAATGCCAACAATTGCCGCAGCGCAAAGCTTTGCTATGGCAACACGACATCGTGGAGGCATCCAAGGGATAAGGGGGCCAGAGGGGGCGTGGCTGGTAGAGCTGCCACTGCAGCCGCATAACCAAAGCGGATTTCAAATTGACACAAAACAGACAAAAAGCAAATCGTTTAGGCGCAACCACCCGCAGAAGCAGCAGCAGCAGAAGCAGCCACAATAGGAGGCTACACCACATACATGCAGGCAGGCAGTGGGGCAGAGACTGGGGGCCAGTCGAAATTTGTGTAACGGAGCCAAGTTCCCAAAAAGACCCCCCCCCACCAAAGAGGGCAAAGAGCCGGCGATACAAATGCCAGCAAAGCCAGTCAGGCAGCGAGAGCCTGAAGGATACTTTGGGTCGGCATAACAAAGCCACACAAAAGACTTGGCCCTGCACGACGACGACGACGACGACGCTCCTCTTCTTGTTGCTCTTGTTATAGACGGATGCTGCTGTGTTATGGTAAGAGTTGCAGCGCGTTTAAAAAAATAGCCAAACGTGTTTTTACAGTCGCTTTCACGGACAAGTGCTTGCATAACGCTTGATACATTTCTTTTTACTATATACGATTTTTTCTCTAATATGTGACCAAGCATGAAAATTTGGCTACTGGATTTGAACCGGCGACTTTCTTTTTGTTAGTCCGGCGCTCATACACTTAACCCAGTAAAATGCGCGTTGATCAGGCAGTCATTTATGAGAGAATCTTTTATACAAGCGAATGCAAGGTTCAGAAACTTTTGGATATCTTGAAAACAAAGGTTTTCGATATAAAATTCTGTTCCAATCATGATTAAACAATCGATATGGTACATCAGATCATTCGGGAGGATATTGTAATACGGGTATTATTTCAGCATAATAGACTTTTAAAACTGATCCTAGCTCAGGTTTGATTAACACATGAGGCGAAGGCCGTTTACTCAGCCGACTGAGTAAGACCATTATGGATCCATTGTAGACTACATTCCGTTCTCTTCAGAATCCAAAAGATTGGCAAAGAAAAACTCAGCTCGAGTTGGTTCTCTGGTAAGAGAACCCAGACAGAGCGAACTTCTGATTTTGGGGAGAAGAATGTGCGAGTAGTCAGATCTCAAAACTATATATAGTAGTTAATGGGCTCCAAGCGCCCTTCTTCTATATCTCACATTAAACATAACATGAGCAAGAGTAAAAAATTAAGTTAAATATATGTATGGCGATTTACGTGAGGCACGGCAACTCGGAATACCCTTTGTTTGTCTCTGCCACGCTGTGTGTGAGTGTGTGTGTGTGTGTCTCTCAGAGCCGGTAGTGTTAAAGTTTATCAACATATCGTCAACATTGCCCCCATTGCAATGTCAGGAAAGACTCGCTCATATTTATTTATGGCTCAGCATAAACCCCAAGCATATACATACATATATTTTTGTTAGCCCCAGACTGACCACAAGCCGCATAAAGAGGAGGGTCCAGATGGATGTAGAGGGGGGCTGCGACGGCTGCATCTTGGAGCAGAGCAGCAGCTGACAGTTTGGCAGCCGTTTTACAATGTTATCAATTTTTGTTGCTGTTGTTGTTGCTGTTGGTTTTGGCCCGGATTTAGCCATGTACACTTGTTGTAAACAACAACATTAACAAGGGTTTGATTCAGCGAGGGGCAAGCTAGGGGCAGGTGCCAGAGTTGCCAGGGGGGGTGGGGGGGAGGGGGGGCACGCGCACACTCATAAGCATTCATTGGAAATCCTTTTCGATTTATTTGCGTATTCAAACGGAAACATTTAAAGTGATTGCGGATGCAAATTTTGCCCAAGTATGTAGCGTAGGCAGCCGGAGCAACACACACACACACACACACACACACACACACAGACAAAACGTAGAACCAAATGGCTCTGATATAGTACACCAAGTCCCACTTCTCTTGCCCCGCCCCCTTCAGCTACCAACTGCTACCCTGCTTTGCCTTTGCTTTTCTTTTTTTTAGGGGTTTTTTCTTTTTTTTTTTTGCTCGCTTTCACAGATCCGAGAACGTTTACCAGCGCGTGCCTGGCAACATTTGCGGTTTTTGCGCCAACTTCACACATTTTCTTATGTCGGTTTCTCGATTTGTTCTGCTCGGCTTTGTTTTGGTTTATTTATTTATTGTTGCCCTGCCATGAGAATTTCAATTTTTAGCACAGGTGCTTGTGTTTGTTCAAAAAATAAATATCAATCATACGCCCCGGCAGCAGCCCCACACCAAATCTTTCTACTGTCTGCCTTCCCCCTTTTTTGGCTTGCGACAAGTTATTTTGTTTGAGTTTATTTTTGTTTTAGCGCGCACTTTTTAATTTTTATGCTATTTTCTTAGGTAATTAGTTAAATGTTGTTGATTTTTATCATTAGTCCATTTTATAAATGCTATTAATATATTAGAGAGCAGTTCGCAGAGATGCCAAAGTTAGAAATAATGAAAAGCAAATATGAGAAATTAATAAAAAGGCTCCGGTTGGAAGTCCCAAGCTAGAGTATATGGATGGGTTATTGTTTTAGCCGAAGGCTATGAATGCAGTAGTATAATAATAAAGAAATTAAATGTTCTATGCGTATAAAAACATTTATTATAAAGTTTCCTTTTGAGTCGAAAGTGCGCACTTAAATGGTGCTTTAGAAAATTCGACTTGCAAGTGAGAGAATGTGTTCAAACTTTGTATGAAACAAGTCAGAGGTTCTAGTCGAGAGCTCCCGACTAGGGGATACCCTGAACCCAACAGGCGATAGGTATAAAATAAAAGATACTTGATATATATGTACTATTCTAGAAGCTACATGTCAAGTTTGGTGACTCTAGCTCATATTATTTGCCGAAAATGCTCAAAAAACAGGATTTCGATATCGATTTTTATCGATTACTTGGAACGGGGCATGTTATCGAATATCGGAAACAAACGCGATCTGCGCGGGCACTAGGAGGACCTTCAGTTAAAATTTCAAGTCTCTAGCTCTTTTAGGTTCTGAGATCCTTGAGTTCATACATACGGACGGACAGACAGACAGACAGACAGACGGACGGGCGGACAGACAGACGGACATAGCTAGATGGACTCGGCTGTTGATGCTGATCAAGAATATATATACTTCATAGGGTTCGGTGATGCTTCCTTCTGCCTGTTGCATACATTTGCAGAAATACATTATACCCTTTTTACCCATTTTCAATGTTTTTAGGGTATAAAAATATCTCTGATAACACACTCCGATATAGATAGATGACTATAAAAGTCAGGGACTATTAAAAACACTCGATGTGAACAAAACGGGCTTTAATCTCGGCCAATTGATCCGATATTTATGCTTCTGCTCTAGTCCAATGTTATATTCTTTCTGCTAAACCATATTAACTTTATGTTAGCTTATCTCATTTATAAACTTCATAAAACATTTATTATTCGATATCTTTTCGTAAGCACAACTGTAGCCCATTCACACATTACGTTTTATATTTATGCCCGAAACCCAATTTGAGATCGCGGCTCTTTCGCAAAGATGTGAGAGAATGAGATCAACCTTTGTATGAAAAAATATCTCTAATGACAGGAGGGACTATTAAAACCAACCGATGTGAATAAACGGCCTTTAATCCCAGTCAATTGATCAGATTTTTCCTCTAGTCCAATGTAATATTCTTTCTGCTAAACTATATAAACTTTATGTTAGCTTATCTCATTTATAAACTTCATAAAATATTTATTAAACAATATCTTTTCGTAAGCACAACTGTAGCCCATTCACACATTACGTTTTATATTTATGCCCGAAACCCAATTTGAGTTCGCGGCTCTTTCGCAAAGATGTGAGAGAATGAGATCAACCTTTGTATGAAAAAATATCTCTAATGACAGGAGGGACTATTAAAACCACTCGATGTGAATAAACGGCCTTTAATCCCAGTCAATTGATCTGATTTTCCTCTAGTCCAATGTAATATTCTGCTCTGCTAAACTATATAAACGTTATGTTAGCTTATCTCATTTATAAACTTCATAAAACATTTATTATTCGATATCTTTTCGTAAGCACAACTGTAGCCCATTCACACATTACGTTTTATATTTATGCCCGAAACCCAATTTGAGTTCGCGGCTCTTTCGCATAGATGTGTGACTCGGTCGGGCTGTATTGCGCCCATTAATTTCGCACTAAACTACTAAAAACTGTTAATGACTGGCAATTGTTGTTTCGGGGATGGGGCACGGCTGGCCTGGACTGGGCTGGGCAGCTTGGCGAGGGGGCCCGCCGGCTGTGGCGCATCATCATCAATGGCCGATCAGCTGCTCCAGTTGTGCGCCGTAGTTAAAGTACTTTATGGGCAATTGTTGCTGACAGCCTGCTAATTGCCTTGTGGCGAGCAGCCAAAGACAACAATGCGATTAGATCTATCCCCAGCAAGTGCTCAGCTGAGTCTCTATGTCGCTGAATAAATACTGAAGCGATTCCGGCAAAAGGCAGCGAAATTTTCCTCGGGCCATGGCAATCAAAATATTAAACTTTAAGCAGCTGCAAGTTGCACGCATGCTTGACGAATTAATACACAGAGAGAAAAACTTGATTGAGATGCAAAATAAAAGAAGAACGTGATGAGATCAACTCGACTGTTCCTCCTGATCCAGAATTAAGATGCTTTTTGGGTTCAGAAAAATGCTTCAGTCTGCTTGTTACATCATTAGACCCAAAAGCATGAAACCCTTCTTATGGTATAAAAATACTTTAATTAACTGAAACTAATTTGTTTTTAAGTGCCATAAAATGCCTCACTTCATGGTTAATAATAAGAAAGATAGCGTGCTTTGCAGAAGACCAAAAAACAGCATGAGCTCGAAGATAAGACAAAATTGTTTGCCCCTATAAGACCTGGAGGATCTGAAGATAAGATAAAAGCAGTTGAAAATATGAATTCAGTAGATGGGATTGTTCTCTTCTTCAGATACGCTCAGAGAACTCTATGAGAATGGACTGGGAATTCAAATTTCATGCTCAGCCCAAGTAAATACGAACTGGACTTACTTTTGACTAAGTTCTATATTTTTGTCACAGTGTGCTAACACCGCAAAGACATGACCACTTTTTCATTTAAAGGCAACCACGCAACGATTTCAAATTGAAATTAGAATGCAACTAAAACAAAACAATTTAAATAAATTAGAAACTACGCGAACGAACAATGTAAATTTTGTGGCCAGGGGTTGGTTTCGAGGGGGGGGGGGGGGGCTGCTTTAGCGCTAAATAATTCAGCGAGTGCAGAAATGGAGGCAACAGTAGCAGTAGCCGTAGCTGTAGCTGAGGCTGAAGCGGCGGCAAATTAAATCAAATAGTTATATCATGCGAATAAATCGCCGTGGATATATCGCACATACGCCCCGTTGAGCGCAAAAGCAGCGCTGCTCGCACAAACGGACAGCTAGCTCTACTTACGAGCCTCGCACCAAGCGCTGGACATCAGTACACGCTTTGCGCTCAGCGGCAGCAGATCGTCCATGTAAAGAACGTGGTGTCTCCTCCGTGGTGCTCCAGTCCCGCGCGTTTAGCTGTGCGAAAACTAAACAGCGCAAAAATATTTGTGGCAGAGAAACACAGAGATAGAGATAGAGAGAGATAAAGAGAGAGAGAGGGGGAGAGACTTCCTGTCTGCTGCTAATTCCCCAGCGTATCGACACGCGTGCTGCAACGGCTACGACGCGGATTTGAACCAGCACAACTCCAATCGACAACGACTCCAACGGCATTCGTTGCCGGTTTTTGTGCAGTCTTTTTTTCGTGTATTTTTCCTTTACGTTTTACGAACTGCGACATGCATACGCCGGCTGCAAAAGTGTCGGGCTACGTTGTCCTGATGATTGTGCAAATAGTTTTCCTGGTGCTATTCTGGCTTTTTGTGCGTTACGAAAAGTCCGCCATGCCGCCGCAGCTCGGCGCTGAAGACGCCGGATCAGCAAACGAACACGTTTCAAAATATCCGCGTGAGTAGCTATCATCCCGTTTTCCATTTGTTTCTATATTGTGCTCCTGTTGCCGCCTGTTGTCCTCATTGCCAACTCATTGCTTAGACGCAACACGTTAAAGTTTCTTCAGAATGTGACTAAGCGCGGTGAAAACACAAGTGAGTGTGCTTTAAGGGAGAGTGTCTGACTAGCAGATACCCTGTAGACAGCTCTGAAGGAAAACCTTTGCCTGTCCTACGATTGCAGTACTTAAAGATGACATTGAAATGTTTGTATAGACTCAAGCCAAGAGTCCAGTTTTGAGAAAGAAACTTTATTTGATTTTGATCAAGAATCTCTATGCTCCATATGTTCGTGTGACACACAAACTTTTGTATATACCAAGAGTCCAGTTTTGAGAAAGAAACTTTATTTGATTTTGATCAAGAATCTATATGCTCCATGTGTTCGTGTGGCACACAAACTTTTGTATATACCAAGAGTCCAGTTTTGAGAAAGAAACTTTATTTGATTTTGATCAAGAATCTATATGCTCCATGTGTTCGTGTGGCACACAAACTTTTGTATGTATATACCAAGAGTCCAGTTTTGAGAAAGAAACTTTATTTGAACTTGACCAAGAATATGCTCCATGCGCCTCCCCATGCCCTATATACAATTTCCAGCTGATACAGCACATAAATAGTTAGTTTATGCAGAGGGTTAACGTCATTTGATATAATCAACAGCTAATTGACAAGCGGCCGACTCAGAAAAGGGGGCACAAACCCAACGAGTGACCGCTAATGACTGAGCCTGGTGACTTAATGTTGACTTGTCAGCAAGATTGGCATTTTATCCGCACTTTACTTTCGGTCCGGTCCGGTTCGGTCCGGGGGAGCTGTCACTCAACGAGGGCAACAATATCAACGCCACTTGTCTTGATGCGATTGCGTGACATCTATAGCTGATAAGCTTTTATGGACAATTTCAGAGAGAGAGACACAACCAACTAAATGGGCGCACAGCCAGATAACTATTAATAGAAATATGTAACGCGAAGAATTTATGAGCAACAGAAGGTAGAAGCTCACTGTCAGTAAGCAAAAAAGAAACAAAAATCCGCATATGACAGATATATTATTGTTATTAAGAGAATTAACAAGTGACGCGATCAAATGAATTTTGTTAAAAATTGTATGAAAATTATTTGTGTTGTTCGCGCTTATTTTAGAGAAGCACATAACACAGCCCAAATTGACACCACGTGAATAAAAATATGGTTTTAGTATAGATGTTAGTTTACTTTTTGGTTTGTAAATATTTTCTCTACTAACAGCTTCTTTCATAGCTGTAGGCTCTAAAAACGTAACTGACAAAATTAGCTGTGAAAAGGGGCATATATGGCACGTCCGTAAAGCACGTGCAAACTTTGACTCTTGCATGCATGCATTTTACCTTTCACTGAAAAAAGTCTTTTTTTTGAGCTTTCTGGAGTCGATATAGAATGGATATAGCCCTTTGTGCTGCCCCATTATAGGCAAAAGTGCACTGATTTTCGCTGAATTCAAAGATCTCATGAGAGAGAGTTAACATCAAGAACTTGACCTCAAGCTGAGAGAGTCTTAATGTACCTAAAGCTAGACAAATTCCCAGAATGTGCTCTGCAATTTCTCCTCTCTTAAGGCAAAGCCTACTCGTATCATCCTCCATAGTTTTCAGCTCTTCCCTCTGAATATCCCAAATGACTTTCGACTAATTATCAAACATTCGTCAGTTCGTACTTTGTCAAAATCATCTACTACTCCCTGGGCGTACGTGGCTAAAAAAAAACAATTTGCAATGTCCGTTTAATATCATATTTAAAAATTAATTACAACTAAAAGAAAGAGCAAGCCGAAGCTTCAGTTAAGCCGACATATTAAAACAGCTTTGGGTCTGTCAGATGCTATTACCCAGGCCAAAGTTCTCACACTCTGCGCTACAAATATTGGCGAATATGTTGTGAGTGGCATTTGGCAAGTGCTGGCATTTCATAAATAAATAAAGCTATTTTTCGCATAGTCTCCTTAAAGTGCCGCGGCAGCAATTGCATTAATTACTTTTGCCAGAACGAGAAGCCGCGCACACACACACAAATGAATAATTAAAGTCATTAATTTCAATTTATGCAAATGCGTCTGTAAACAACTTGTTGCAATTCATAATAAATAAATTAAAACGTATTTCACACTAATTGCACCCGCACACACACACACACACCCGCACACACCCGGACACACATGCACATGATCGGCTACCGTGTCCGTGTCCGGGCTTGTGCCGTGGCTCTGGCTGCGACTCCGGGCCTGGTGACATCAATCTCAATGCAATTGACTTTTGGCAGCAGACAATTGGGCAACTAATTGAAACGACTTGACTCAATTAATAAGCATGCCAAGGCGCCGACTCACTAACCGACCCCGAAAACCTTTGCTCGTTACAGAATTTCAGGATGTTCAGGTCATGATATTCATTGGCTTTGGCTTCCTGATGACCTTTCTGCGCAAATACGGCTACAGCGCCACGGGCTATACGCTGTTCATGTCCGCCCTGGTGGTGCAATGGTCTGTCCTGATGAAGGGTTTCCTGCACATGGAAGGTGGCAAGATCAGGTGAGTTTTCAACTTTAATCTAAGTAATTGCCCACTTAATTAATTGCATTCGTGTGGGTCGTCCCCCCGCTGCGAAGCGCGCGCCAAACAAATAAGTTAAAGAAATTAAGAGAAAAATATATACCCAAGATGTAATGAATTCATGCAATTACTTTGACTTGAGTCGGGCCAGGCGGACGTACTCCGTCTAAGTGCCACAGCAAACACGGCCAGGGGGCAAGGTCTTGTGAATAAAAAATAAAATAAAACGAGAAGGAAGGGCTGTCTTCGGCTAGCCGAAGATTTAATACCCTTGCAGACCCAACCTTTTCATATTGTTCATATCTAAGAAGCACAGGGAAAAAAGTTAATTCCGAGTATGATTGAGATATCGTGAAAAACAAAAATGTTTTCCATACAACTTAATTTTCGATTGATCGTTCCTATGGCAGCTATATGATTTAGTGGTCCGATCTTAATAGGATTTTGCATATATATGGGAAGTAAAGTAAAACTAATAAATGCCGAGTTTGATCAAGATATCGTGAAAAACAAAAAAATTTTCCATACAACAACTTAATTTTCGACTGATCGTTCCTATGGCAGCTATATGATATAGTGGTCCGATCTTAATTGGATTTTGCGTATATATGAGGAGCATAGTAAAACTAATAAATGCCGAGTTTGATCAAGATATCGTGAAAAACAAAAAAGTTTTCCATACAACAACTTAATTTTCAACAGATCGTTCCTATGGCAGCTATATGATATAGTTGTCCGATCTTTATTGGATTTCGCATATATATGAGGAGCATAGTAAAACTAATAAATGCCGAGTTTGATCAAGATATGGTGAAAAACAAAAAAGTTTTCCAAACAACAACTTAATTTTCGACTGATCGTTCCTATGGCAGCTATATGATATAGTGGTCCGATTTTAATTGGATTTTGCATATATATGAGGAGCATAGTGAAACAAATAAATGCCGAGTTTGATCAAGATATGGTGAAAAACAAAAAAGTTGTCCATACAACTTAATTTTCGACTGATCGTTCCTATGGCAGCTATATGATATAGTGGTCCGATCTTAATTGGATTTTGCATATATATGAGAAGCCTAGTAAAACAAATAAATGTCGAGTTTGGTCAAGATATCGTGACAAACAAAAAAGTTTTCCATACAACTTCATTTTCGACTGATCGTTCCTATGGCAGCTATATGATATAGTGGTCCGATCTTAATTGGATTTTGCGTATATATGAGGAGCCTAGTAGAACAAATAAATGCCGAGTTTTGTCAGGATATCGTGAAAAACAAAAAAATGTTCCATACAACAACTTAATTTTCGACTGATCGTTCCTAAGGCAGCTATATGATATAGTGGTCCGATCCAGCTGGTTTTGACATATGAACTGCGTGCAGCAGAAAGAGGGACTTCTGCAAAGTTTCATAAAGATAGCTTTAAAACTGAGAGACTAGTTCGCATAGAAACAGACAGACGGACAGCCGGAGAGACGGGCATGTCTTAATCGACCCGGCTGTTGATACTGATCTTGAATATATATACTTTATGGGGTCGGAGATGTCTCCTTCTATGCGTTACACATTTCACGACAATTTTATAATACCCTCTGCAAGGGTATACAAATAAAACACATTTAAGCTGTTTGCTTTACATTCCATTTGCCGTATTGACGCTCGTCTTTCATTGCAGCCTTTCGCTGGAGAGCATCATCGATGCGGACATTGCCGCCGCCGTGCCGCTAATCAGCATGGGCGCACTTCTGGGCCGGACCACGCCCATTCAGCTGCTATGCATGTCCATCTTTGAGGTGGCCCTGTTCGCGGCCAACGAATATCTGGCCCTAAATGTGCTCAGCGTAAGTGAAACGAGAGTAGAGACAAGCAGTTCTATTCGGTTTGCCCAATATCAAATACACTTCTCTTCGATTTAGTTTAGATTATGATTATATATATATGTAGGGCTGGCAACTCTGCCAGATTGAGAATGTAATTGAGCTGATAAAACACATTAGAACGTGGTAACAGGAGCATTAGGGCATTAGGAGGTCGCGCTAGAGCTTCTTAAGTGAAGAGACGTGTAATAGGAAAACTTATCCTCGTTCAATAAGACATAAATGGTTAAAGTGAATAAACAGCAATGTATTTATTTTAAAACTAAAAGGTCGCTACATATATTAAAAAGCTTAATGAAGCTCTAAATTGGTGAGTTTTGTTGGGCTTTATTGAATAACTCAAAGGTTATTCGTAGGTAGGCAGTTAATCTTTAACCGATTGATCCTATGAAATTAAGATAGAATAGGATAGGATAGGATGCGATCAAGTAGATCGTCTGGCAGGCGTAGCTTTTTAAACTTATCTTTTGATATTGATCGAGAACGTAGTCAGACTTTAGAGATTCCCCTTTTAGTCATGCTACATTAAACTCCTAGACAGAGAGAGAAGCGCCTCCAAAGGCTACAACCCGGCGATCTATCTACGAGGCGAATCATTTAAATACCCGCCTTCCTCTTCTTTGTAAATATCCCTCTATATTAATATCTTATAAGTTACATACTTGTAACTATTACTTTTGCACTCACTTATTCGCTTGGTAGAGATCAGAATCGATTCCAGTGCAAAATAAAACGTGGAATATTAAAAAAAATAAACTCAAAGTCAAACAACATGACAGATTAATTTCAAAATTGAAATTAGCTCAAGCTAATGCGTTAACAATCTTGAAAAGGATTCGCCCTGCTGACTTTCCCACTAGATATGAGAATATGAATTCCATTACTAGACAATATATTTATCAAGAAATTTCATTTATTTACCAGAAAATTCAGTTTTGGTATTTCCTCTAATAAAACGAAGTTAATTCAAAGAAAACTTTGCCCCTACAAACTTTGATCTTTTCTTCAAATTTCAAACTTCGAACCTTTTTCATTCGGAGGTACATTTTTCACAAAATGTTGAAACACGTTTCAAATGAAGCTTTACAAAGATCTTTTAAATGGGATTTCTGAAATGCCCAAAATTCAGTTTTAAAATAAAGTTGATTGAAAGAAAACTTTGCGCCTACAAACTTTAACCTTTTCTTCATACTTTTCTCATTCGGGGGTAAATTTTTTCGCAAAATGTGAAACACGTTTCAAATGAAGAAAGCTCTTTTAAAATAAAATTCCACTCGATGGGATTATTTGGAAATATGTTATATCGAGTTTCGATAGATCCAGCCAGGATTGTCTAAAATATCACATGCGTCTTCTTCCAATGGTTACATAAGTCGTTACAAAGCTATAAGACCCTCTGCTAGAGTATAAATAGAGTATAAATAGAGCCCTTATCAAAGCTCTAATTATTTGCATTTACTCGACAGATCTGCGACTGTGGAGGCTCCATTACGGTGCACGCATTTGGCGCCTACTTTGGCCTGGCCGTGGCCCTGATGCTGCGCCCATCGAGTGACCAGAACGAGGCCGGCAAGCACGAGGGTGCCAGCTATGCATCCGATATATTCGCTATGATCGGCACCACCTTTCTCTGGGTATACTGGCCCAGCTTCAACTCGGTGCTAGCCTCGGGCTCCGGCGGCGAGCGCGCCATTTTGAACACGTTTCTCGCATTAGCCGCGGCAACAGGTGAGTCCGTGCGACTGCGATTCCGAGTCAGCAATTAGCTGGCTCAAGTGGCGGCCTACTGTCTTCTAGTTCTGCATATATACATACATATATATATATATTCGTGGGCCGCGTTAATTATAATGTTGGCACAGCTATTAACTAAGGCGGCAGCCGCTAAAATTGAAAAGGCCCTGAGCTACGTTCAGCGTGTTGGCGAGCTTCTCAAATCTTTATGCATGCAACTCACAAACTAATTAAATGTCAAATAGTTTCGTTAACACATTTGAAAATTTATTTTGAGCACGTAGCGCACATAAAAACGGCCCGAAGAGCAGCAGCAGAAGGCAGGAGCAACAGCGGCTGGTCAGCCTCTGTCCAGCACTTAGCTCCCTGTGTTTATCCCTGTGGGTGTATGTGTGCGTGTGTGTGTGGGTCAACTATGTCTGACCGTGGCCATGTCCTACACAACATATAGAAAATGTGCTAAAAGCAAAAACAACCCGAGAGCCAGAGTCCAGGCTGGAGTTTGGGGGTTTGGTTGGTGGGCAATCTCTGCTCTGGCCGTTGCCTTGGTTAATGTAAATAACAAAACACAAATTAAATGTATACAAAGGGCGACCGGCAATGACTACAACAACAACAACAACAACAGCAACAAATGGAGCAACAGCAGCTGAGATAAGCCGAGCTGGGACTCTGGTCTGAAATTGTGGCTCGCTCTCTGTCTCTGGCGGCGACACTGGGGCGTCTGTGGCCAGATCCTTGCCATGGACATTAAAGCCCTCACGTTACAGCAACACGGAGGCGACACCTAAACAGCGCAATAGACCATATGAGCACAAGTTCAAGAAAAACTGAGAACCAGACAGAACGCACTTGTAATACTCTTTTTGGGCTCATCAAAGCTGTCGGCAGGTCGAGGCACTTTTAAGACCTCCCCCAAGCGAGCGGCTTGTGTGCTTAATTTTCCACATAAAAATGTTCGTTTGATTAGAACTTTTCCGTTCAATTTTGCCTTAATTAAAATAACAAAGTTCACGTGAAAATTAGCTTAACAAAAATCAAGAAAAATATAGTTCTGTTCAGTTTTAGATGCGTTTGGTTTTTGGGCAACTAAAATGTTTTCTAATTCGGTTCACAGTTCAAAGCAATACCCCGCCTTCTCCTGTTCACTGATTTTCCACATGAAACTCAGGTTAACATACACAATTATTTACCAAAAAGTTTTTTATTTATTTCATATTCAACATACTGAATAATAATATCCATTGATCAAAAACTAAAAAGAATCTCGCAGACATTTTCAAGAACAAGCCAAAAATCACAATTAGCTTCAAATTGATTAAGACAAAGAGCATAAAGTATTCTATGGACCCCATTGTAATGTTGTAAAAAGTGTCTATGAGCGTGGCAAGCAGGACATTTTATGCGGAAGGATGTGCGATTAGTTGAGTCAACGTGGACCCTGGTATATCGCTTTGGGCCGTATCCCAACCGTTCAGTGGCTGGCTGGTTGCTTGGCTCGCTAGTTGTTGCCTTAATTAAACTAAAGCTGGCGATTCAGTTCAATGCTGAAATTAGAGGCGTTCTGTGTGTGTGTGCGTGTGTGTATGTGTGTGTGTGTGTGTGTGTGTGTGCATGCGGGCGCTGCGACATGCACAGCAGACGGACGACGCCATTTGGTGTTCAAATGCGGCGCCAACAGCAAAATACGCCCCAGTTGTTGTTTTCACACCAACTTCAAAACGAGCCTGGGCCCCTGTACTGTCCTGTCCTGTCCTGGCCCCGCCCTGTTATGCCCCCCCCCCCCCTCCCTCCCCGTCCAGGCCAAGTCCTAGTCCGAGTTCTGGTCAGTTTTGTGTCGCCGGGCAACAACGTTAAGCACAAAACACATTTTATAGTCACAAGTGACGCCATTGGCGTTAATTTAAATTGTTAAATATGCAGGCAACATAAACACAAGTGGACAGTGATCGACTAGGGCATACCCTGTAGAAAGATTCGAGCTGCTGTAGCATATAATATTCAATTTTCACTTATTGTAGAAAATTCTTAATACCTTGAAAAAAAGTAAAATACCCAGGATTTCTGTACAACAGTCGACAGTGCTCGACTAGGGCATACCCTGTACACAGCTATGAACTGCTGTAGCATATATTATTCTCTTCTCTTATTGTAGAAAATTCTCAATACCTTGAAAAAAGTAAAATACCCTGGATTTCTTTACAACAGTCGACAGTGTTTGACTAGGGCATACCCTGTACACAGCATCGAGCTGATGTAACATATATAAATTCCTCTCCAACTGTAGATAAATCTTAATACGTTGAAAAAAAATGTAAAATACCCTGGAAATATGAATTTTTTACTACAGTCGACAGTGCTCAACTAGGGCATACCCTGTACGCAGCTTCGAGCTGCTGTAACATACATTATTCCTCTCTGATTAGAAGAAATTTTGAATGCCCTTAAAAAAGTAAAATACCCTAGAAATGTGTATGCTTTAAATGCTCTATTAATGAGGATTTATACTCTAAAAATTGTTATTTCCAGTTCTTAAAGTCTTCGATCGGAGTGCTAAATGTCGTCTTTCTGCCTGTCACATACCTTGGCCCGGCTGCAATATACCCGATTGTTGTCCATTTTCAAGGGGTATGGAGTTTAACAACAAGTTAGAAACAACTGACGCCCCAAATCTCGACTTGGCTCTGGTTTAACTTTGCTTCTCGCCCCGCCCCCCCCCCCCCCTCCCATCCCCTCACCGCACACACAGCCGGCGAGCGGCAGTAAAAATACTGTTTAATTGATTTTTAAGCCAGAATTTGCAGTACTCGTAATTCTGTGTCGCCTGGACAATGTCAAAAGCTGTTTCTAAAATTGTTGCGGTTCCGATTGTTGTTGTTGTTGTTGCTGTTGTTGCTGCTCCGGCTGTGATTTGCTTATTTGCAGTTGCCACAGAAACCGAGCGGTGTCCCGTATTAACTAATTTATGCAAATTATTATTGCTGCAACATATGTTTCGCCATAAAATGAAGATTTTTAAGTATTTAGTGTTATTTTTGCGGAGATTTATGTTTGCCAGTCTAATAAACTGAAGTGTGCCCCATTGCTGTTGTTGCCTGGACGACAGCCGGACACAGGACGAGGACGAGGACGAGAATGGAGACGGAGACGAGGACGAGGACGGGGACTCGTCCGTTGCCTTGTTTACATTTTTATTAGTTTTGTGTTTATGAACTGCGGTTGTGGCATCGAGCATTGTGGCCTGTGATTCCCATTTGCTTCGCTTGGATGATTTAAGAGAGAATCCTGTCGTTACCAAATGGAGCTCAGCTAGAGATGGGCGCTTAAGGCATTTTTAGGATACGACAAGAAAGTTAGGAAGCACGCAGCAATACGATAAGCAACGCAGTCAACTAATCTGAGATGCACGAACATTTTAATATTAAGCCCCAACCAATTCGTGTCACGAAAAAAAAACACGACAGACGCTCAACTCTAAGCTAAGGCAACATTGTTGCCAACTGTCGCTACAAAAAATAGCCGAACCCAATACTAAAAATAAAACATATTAGTAATAAGAAAGTAACTGAGTTGGCAACTCTGTTTCTCATTCACGCTCTTAAGCATTTACATACATACACTCACACATATATACATATGCACATTAAAAAGTTGCGAATCTTAATATTTCTTATCTGAACTAGCCATGCTCAACATGCTCATAGGACATTGTTCACCAATAGGACATGCATTCCCTAATTAGATAATATTTTTTCTTCTATTAATCCAATTAATGGATACGAAAAAAAAGCAGTTACACATTCCCATTAGACACCTTCCAGTATGTACCACATATATACATATGAACATACATGCATACATATATATCCATACCTCTTGAGACTTGTGCTTCAATAATTTATACATTTAAAACAATCTTGTCAGAACTTACCATCAACTCATATTTCTTAACTGTCCCATAAGGCATCAGCGGTTAGACATTATTTACTTTGCTTTTAATCCATTTAATGAATACACAAAAAAAACAAAAAAAACACACACACACACACATACACATTCGCCGCTACGCACTTTTAATGATATTTTGCGGCTTGCACTACACAACCACAGCCTGCAATGGCCTCTACTGGTATCCAGTAAGAAAACTTTACACCGATGTAATCCCTATTTTGCCCGAAATCGTAGATAAATTAGCGAACTGAATATTTAAAAGCACTCACGCACTATAAATCGCGCCAATACCAATAATTTTGGCGGCCAAGCCGCTCTTTGCCAGCGAGAGAGCGAAACAGTGTGACCGGAGCACACGCTACCATTATTGCCAAACAACTATCGATGATCGTGCAAAACTATCGACCGTAAAAACCAATAAGTACTCATAGCAGAATTATCGAAAACCCAAAAATTGCAAAAGTCGTTGAAAATGTTTGCATTGCATTTAAAACCTGAATTCAATTGGAATTGGATGCTCACTAATAAACTACTCGAAAACTAAACAAGATGCAGCATGAAATGGGGGGCCAAACTATGAAAACTACGCCAGGCCTCCCTTGGACTGGGACACTTGAAATACTGGGGCATTGCCGCGGAGTGGAGTTGATGTGCGCCTTTCTGTTGAATGTTGTTGTAACCCCCCCCCCCTCTCCCACTCTTTTGCTTGCAGTGACCAGCTTCGTTGTATCCGCACTTGTCAGCCATGAGAATAAATTGGATATGGTGCACGTGCAGAACTCGACGCTCGCCGGCGGCGTTGCCGTTGGCACCGTTTGCAACTTGCTGCTCGGCGCGCACGGCGCTGTCTTAATTGGCATTATCGCCGGCACGGTTTCGGTGCTCGGCTATCGCTATTTAACCGTAAGTTCAACAACTGCCCCCCCCCCCTCCCAAAAGAAAAAAAAGAAGAAATCAGAGAGAAAGAGCTGCACACTAATGGGAGGAGAGCTGCCGGAGTACCTGGACTATCTATGCATGTAATCCATGCAAACACGAGGCGTTATTCAAATGGAGTCTGCAGCTGGAAGGGCAGCTCCAACCAACATTAGGCTCTGCTGCACTCTGGAACTGGACCGTGGTGTCGTCTGTTGCGTTTTAATTAGTGCGCCTAGCAAAAACGTGACGCTAATGAGTAAAGTTTGTTGCCCGCCGGCCTCGGCGCTGCACCTACAGTTTATCCCCCGCCCCGCCCCTATCTGTCCGTCCGTATGCGCTGTGCCATTCCGGCGGAGATGTGTGTGTGTGTAAATAAATGTACACACTTTTATAAATGACCAACGGCCGCGGTCCAGTTGCACACTTTGCACTTTAATAACGTTTAATTAGACGCCAAATTGAACATGTACAAAAAACAAAAACGGTCGAGCGAGTGTGATCGACTAGTAGGTACCCTAAAGTCAGCCAAGCCACGCTAAGCTGCCGTTGCAAGCGTGTTAGCTACCTTTCCCTTTGTCCCACATCATGGCAAATGCGTTCTTGATTAGCTTCTCCAATTATACTCCTATTTATATATGGACCCCAAACTTACCTACATGCTTGTGTATATGGCTCTTATAATTTTCGGCTTGTCTTTAAAGCCAAGCTCTAAAATATTCAATGCTTATCTGAAACTGGAAAGCTCTAACGACCTCTAAATACAATTGTAATGCGTTCATCATAGGAGATTATATTATATATATTTCTAATGTCAAGTCTTTGCCAGCCAGGACTTGGCTCGATCGACTCAGCTCTTCCTACTCCTATATTTATGACTTGCTGTCCTTCAGCCTGTTACATACATTAGCACAAAAACAAGCTAGCCCTTGTAAGCAGTTCGGGGCATAAAAAGAAGTGGTAGATTCCCTTTGAACTTTGACATGCATGACATTGCAGCAGCGGGGTTAAAAAACTTTGCTTAGCATTCCAAAAGTCCTTTAGCAGGACATACGTCACATTCTCAGTCAAATTAATAATTAAGCTTGTTCAAATTTGTGAATATTTTCATGCATGTTGGGGATAAATGAAAAAGGAACAGAGCTCTTAATTGTTGCTAGTTTTCTCTCTGATAATAAGGCAAAAGATTGTTAGATGTCCGCACTTCCACATTTATCTAATATGTTATACCCTGTAAATTGCAGCCCTGGTTGACCAGCAAACTGCGACTACATGACACGTGTGGCGTACACAATTTGCACGGCATGCCGGCGCTGATATCGGCCATCGCCTCGGCCATCTACGCCTCGCTGGTCACCGCGGACGACTATCAATCGGAGCTGCAGGACATTTTCCCAGCCATGGTGGGCAACAACGGCACGGCAAGCAAAATTATGGGCGTAAGTTGGCGCCAGCTGCAATTGTTATTTACTTTCACACAAACACACACACAAGCTAATCTCCGACCATGTTTTCAGGGCCTGGGACGCAATGCCAGCACACAGGCGGGCTATCAACTCTTCGGCATTGCCCTGACCCTGCTCATAGCCATCGGAGGCGGCATTTTGACAGGTGCGTTGGGAGTTAGTTTACGTAAGGGAGCGTATAATTAAATTTGGTAAATGAAACAGGTGCCGTCTTAAAGTACACCAGCTTTCGGAATCTGCAAAAGGACGAACAGCACCAGGACGAACAGTACTGGGAGGTGCCGGCGCTGGAGAACAAGGAGGAATAGTAGGAGCAACTTTGCTTGTATACCCTGCTTTATTGTCTGCCCCGTCTACACATGCCAATTTATTGGAGTTTCGAATATTATTCTCTTTTTTTAACATAACATTCTATTCTAACTAATCTAATGCATAAGTTGCACTTGCCTGCGCAAAATTGTTGTCGAAATTGTTGTTAACTTTTGGTTGGCCAACAACAACAACGACATGATTTGCAACATTTACACGCCGAATCTGACAATAGTTTGTCCACGCAATTTGTTTCGCTTAATTTTTGTAGACATTTTGTCGCATTCAATTAAAAAAAGTTACAAAATTTACACATTTAATTAGTGCAAACGAGAAATCTGTATAAAATACGAGTAAAATTGTATTAGCAATGGAAATATTTTAATTCTGACAACGGTCTCAACTGACTCTCTCCCTCTCTCTCTCTCTCTCTCTCTCTCTCTCTCTCTTTCTCTCGCTTCTGTCGCGCAATTGTTATTTTTGTAAATGCGTTTTTTTCATGCTGCGCGCAAATTTTAATGGAATTAAAATCACACACACACACACATACACAAAAATGGCAAAAAGTTTAAATATGCCCCACGAACTTTTGCCTGGCGCCAATTGGGAGTCAGTCGGGGCCAACTTTAATTGGCGCCCATTTCTGTTACGCAACTGGAATGCAATTGTCCCCGCCAACAATCTGTATGTGCGGGGCGTGCTGCTTGGAGACGCAAATCCAAGCAGCGGCTAATTAAGTGGCCCCAAGACAAAGTGTCAGCTAATTAGCTGACTTTTGGCTTAGCCACTTGCTCGGTTCCGGTCAGCTTAGCCGGCGATTAGCGCACCTTGCACAAGACCACAAATAAAACAAAAGCAACACCGAATAATGTTCTTTTAAATGCAATCCCCCTTTTATTCTCGGAGCAGCTTGGCTCACGATAAGCTGGCAGCCAACTTCTTAGACGGATTTGCGCACAAGACCTAGGCTCGAGTGGATCAGAAGAGATTGGAGCACACTTTGCAGAATGGACGGATTGGAGAGGCAGTGGAAATTACAATTATGGCTAGAAAAATAAATAAATCAATTAGATTGAAACTTTAAATGTACACAACTCGCTTAATTGAAGTCGGATTTGGGAAAGATATGTCATATTTGGACTCGTAAGACTCCGTAGAATATGTAGGAATCAAAAATGTTTCAATTTAGAAGTACGATCTTGGTTAGATATGTCATTTTGGACTCGTAAGAGTGTATAGAATGCGTATATATGTATATATGCGAATGTGTATATAAAGGAATCAAATATATATTCAGATTAAGAAGTCCGATCATGGAAAGTTATGCCAAATTTGGACTCGTAAGAGTCTATATTATATGTAGAAATCGAAAAATATTTCATTTCAGAAACGACTCGATTCAAGCAAAATTTTTAACCCCTTGATATATTTATCAAACTTGATCAAATTTTAGAATGGAAGTTTTTGAATGTCAATCGATTTCCGTGATATATATATATATATTTCCAAAATGCTATAGCATTCGAAAAACGTTCCTTAATTATCCGAGATATGTGAATTTTAACACTTTTCAAACAGTTTTTAGCCGAACCCTGGGAATTCTTGAATGCCAAGCAAAAGTCCTGCTTCCTGCCAGTTTCAAGGTAGCTTTATTTAGGATGTAGCAGAGTTATCTTGGATTTTGGTAATGCTAAACCAAAACTCTGATTCCATAAATATATATATATATATATATATATATATATATATATATATATATAAATATATTCTTGATCAGTATTAAGAGCAGCCCCGAGATTTTTTTGACACTCAGCTTTTGAAACTGTCTTGATGAAATTTAAAATTGTGTTGCGTCTTTCTTTAGCTGGGAGTACACTTGTCGGGATCGGCCGAATCGGGCCACTATATCATATAGCTGCCATGGGAACAATCGGTCGAAAATTAAGTTAGAGAATGAAAATTTGTATGGTTTTATGTGGATATGTTGACCAAACTTGACGTATAATCTTTTTACTCTGTTTTTTTAATATAAGAATCATATCAGAAAGGGATTACTATAGCACATAGCTTCCTTGGGAAGAATCGATCGAAAATAGAATTTTTGCCTCTCCATATCTTAGACGAACTTGGAATTTAAGACTTTTTGTAACATATCCGCAAAGTACTATTAAATCGGTCTCATATATAATATGGCAACTATTGCAAAAATCGTTCAAAATTCAACTTTTGACTTCTAGGTAAAATTTCTATAAGGGCATTCAATCTTCGTTCATTCAAGTTATGCATTAAAGCAAAAAGAAAGAAGAAGTTAAATGCCTAAAAGCAGACGTAGGCAAAAAGGACCACAAACACACACACACACATAAACACACGGCAACACACGTGTAAGGCGTCTATGAGCAAAAATATTTAGTGAGATGAAAGGACGACAAAAGCGTGCAGTCAAATGAGTTGGCCAAAGGATGCCGGAGCTGGAGCTGGACCAGGGGGAGACTAAGAGACTGAGGGGTAGTGCAATTTGGTAAAGTATTCCCCGGTGCGCCGTTTGGCTATTTGACTGGGCGACGGCTCAAACGGACTAGACATTCATTTAGTTGTCCCCATGTCCATGTGTGCGTGCGTGTGTGTGTGTGTGTGTTCGTGTGTGTGTTCGTGTGTGTGTGTGCCGCTGTCTAAGTGCTGTTTTATTGCATGTGGTCGCTTGTGCTTGTGCAGACAGATGGTCGCTCGCACGTCTATAATAATAATTAACAGCATGAAAGGCGGCCTGCGGACACGGTGGCAACGCCGATGGCAATGGCAACAATGGGCGGGGGGGGGGGGGCGCCCCACGTAGTATGCAGCATATTTTATGCACGACAACCATAAGAAAGAACAGCAGCAGCAACAACTGCAATTGAGGCAACTTTAAACAACGTTGACAACTCTGGCGACATTGACTTTGCCTTTGTCTGCGGCAACAAATTGTTGGACACACACACACATTGTTGTTATACCCTGTACTCATTGATGGGTATAATGGGTATAATGTATTTGTGCAAATGTATGTAACAGGCAGAGGGAAGCATCTCCGAAAAAAATTATATATATTCTTGATCAGCATCAACAGTCGAGTCGATCTAGCCATGTCCATCTGTCTGTCCGTCCGTCCGTTCGTACGTATGAACGCAAGGATCTCAGAACCTATAAGAGCTAGAGACTTGAAATTTTAGCTGTGGGTCCTCCTAGAGCTCGCGCAAATCGAGTTTGTTTCCGATGTTCGATAACTTGACCCGTTTCCAAGTAATCGATACAAATCGATATCGAAATCCTGTTTTTTAAGCAATTTCGGCAAATAATATGAGCTAGAGTCACCAAACTTGACATGTAGCTTCTAGAATTGTATATATATATCAAGTATCTTTAATTTTATCGCCTGTTGGAAGCAGAGAGTTTAGGGTATCCCCTAGTCGGGAGTTGCCGACTAGAACCTCTTGTTGCCATTGTTGTTGCCATTGTGTTGTTGTTGCATGGAATGTTAGAGCTGAGCAACTGGGAATTTGTTGCAAGTGGCGTTGCAGGAAGCTCCGAGCTGGGAGCGGAAACTTGTCCAGCATTTTGCAACAGTAATTTTTTGGGGGTGTTGTTTCCGGCGGCGTTGACATTTTCCGTCTTTGTTAACGGTCCGGCGAGCTGGCCCAAAACTGGAGCTACCTCCTCCTGCTTCAGGCCTGGCCTCGTCTTTGCCATTTGGCAAATGTGTCTTATCGAGCAGCAGCATGTCCTGCACGTGGCCCTTCGGAGAAACCCTTGCAAAATTCATGATTTACGTTTAAGTGTCATTGGTATTTAATTATTTAAACGGACCCCAGTCGTTTAAGCCCTGCGCTCCGCCCAATCGACGCAGCTGAACGATTGCCCAGCTTAGAGATGAGCGCGTGAGGACGCAAGGCGAATACTTTAAACGGAGTGAAGATCTGGACAGTGGAAAGAATTCTTCTATATATACAAAGTAGTTCTTATTCTAAATGACGAGCTGTTGGAAGCTTTCTTTTGGGGCTAAGGCGAGAGTAGAACCAATTCTTCTATAAATACAAAAGAGTTTGGCTTAAATGACGAGCTCTTTAAAGCTTTCTTTTGGTTCGAAAGCAAACACTAAGACAGCCCTTTACTGAGAGAAAGTATTTTTTGTTTTAATTTAAATAGAGAAAAATGTTCGACAAGAGAAATTTGTTTGTTCATTCCAAACAGAGATGAGCTAGCGCGGACCAAGCAGTTGTTCTTTATTGGAGAGCAGAGCATGCGAATACTTTGAGTACAGTTAAGATCTGGAGAGTGGAAAGAATTCTTCTACATAAACAAAAGAGCTTTAATTCTAAATGACGAGCTAATTGAAGCTTTCTTTTGGTTCGAAGTCCTCGAAGACAGCCTCCTACTGAGAGAAAGTATTTTTCGATTTAATTAAAAAATATACCAGAGTCCAATTATCGAGAAGATTTTGACAATCTGACAGATGAGTCGTATAAGTCAAGTAAAATATGGGCTCTTATAAAATTGGTCTGTTGGGGGAAAGAGGAGATACCAACAGGAGTTATCCCTGATTAGAGCAACAAGATCACGATGTCATCTCTGGCTCTCGTCGCACAGAGATTAAGGCATGCAGTTAAGGATTGCCAATATCTGTGACACACACTCACACACACACAGACACACATGCTCACACACGTGTGTGTGTGTTTTGTTTACTCACCTGGCTGCGCTTTCCATTTCATTTTCTGGCCAATGCCAACGAAATGTTTGCATGTTTCTTGCCAGACATAAATATGCGCGCCGGGCACGCGAAGCCAAGCAGCAGTTGGACCCAAGGAGCAACAAGCAGGGTAAGGGGCAAGCCGGGGCAAGGGGCAAGTGGCAGAGAGCTCTGCACAATTTGCAATACACTGGGGAAACAGAGGGCGACCAGTTGAGAGGGTCGTGTGTGTGTGTGGAGTGTGTGTGCCTCGAGACTCGCATGGCAGGCGCCCATTTTGGCTGGGGCCTGGCAACAAAACGTTCAGCGTGCGGATGGAGCAGCAGAAAAGTGAAATTAAATAAATTTTATAACATAATTTACGCTATCAAAACATGCACTCACCGCGGCCTGTCCGTCCGTCCGTCCGCCTGGGCTGCATATCGTTTGGACCGTATCCAGGGATTTGCACTTGCCTTGCGCATCCTGTCCAGGATGCCGGGGGGCGTGGGCGTGGCATTATTTTTTGTTAATTTTACGCAGAGCCCGTGGCGCCGAAATGTAGGCTTCAATTAAATGTTAATTTTACAGAGCTTAAGCATGAAATTCGGTTTGGGTTGCGCCTCCAGCTCCTCCAGCTCCTCCAGCTCCGCCTCCTTTTCCATGTCCATCCCGCCAGCTCGTTGTCGCATCTGTGAAATGTTGATGCTTTCGTAAGCGCTTTTCATTAAGGCGGCTCACATAAATTTGTATATTTTATAGCTGCATTTTAATCTGTTCGCATTTGCCGTCTCAATATTTATATTTTCAAATAATAAAATGTGAAAGGCATTCGGTTTACCTGTTACAGAAATTACCCGGCATCGACGGGGCTCACATGTGCAATTTTGCAAATGCATATATGCAAGACAATTTATGAAAATTAATTTAAATTTATTTTATCTATAATTTATGAATATATATTTCGAGTTTAAAAGGAAATCTTTTGTCTTAACGGAAGATACGTCCTCAAACTTCTAGCTCAGCTATATAAATTCCATATCTATATATATTCCATATCTTTATCTTCTTCTTAAAGCGAATTTAAACAAATATATAAACTGAATTTGAGCCAGCGCTCTGCTGCTTCATAGTTCAACTCCCAGACAGACATGTCAAATTCCTTTATATGCACATAAATGTGAATAGTATTGAATTTATTTTAATAAATGTAATACGATTTCGTTCGTTATAATGTATGCAAAATGATGATAATGCCCATCATCAAGTTTGGGCCCAAAAAAATGTATATATATATATATATTTGTGCCATTCAATTTTAGGTTGGGCGCACATCTCGATGATGCCTCCATTCAAGGCTGATGTTTCATGGCATCGCAACGCACTTGACTTCACCTTTGCTGGAATTTTTCGGTTGAATCAAATATGCAGTGAATAAAATGCATTTGCCACTTGTCTGCGATGTTGTTGTTGGGATTGGGGGCCAACCCAAAACACATTCAAAACACGCTGCGAACTTGAATACGTTCAAGTGTCCATAAAAAGTCCACACACACACATAAAATCCATACTGTCAGAGAGAATGAGGGGAGCCAAAATATGTGTGGGTTGAGGATGCGGGGCATAACAAAAAGCAACCATTGTAATAATGTCCAAAAATATGTTACCAACACGTGTAGTGTTCCATTTCAACCAAAAAAATACATATATATAAAATAATAAAAAAAAACGGAAATCAAAAAGGGAACAAAATATATATATATTTTTTTACGTATAGGGAAAACAACAAATATTCTGCCCTGTTGACTGCTGCGAGAGGATTGGGATGGATTGGGAATCGCGCGGGGTTTGGGGCCATGCCCCAACGGTTAGACACGCTTAATCGATGCAGCGGCGGGCGGGCGGGCGGGTGGTCGGATGTCTGCAGGGGGGGCAAGCACTTGTATTTTTATATGAAACGATATTTTATTTACCGGCAAACAGAAGCCGAAGAGCCAAGGGACAGGCAGAGGCAGACAATGTCAATGTGCGCGACGCGCTCGTCACATCACACAGAAGCGCTTCAGTCTGTATTTTCTGACAAGCTGACGGGAGGGTGTGTGTGCGGGGCGGGGTGTGTGCGGAGCGTGTGGCATGCTTAAAACATAAAAAATATGCTGACAATAAAAATTTGTTGTCGGCTGAGCGGCTCAGCAGCATGCAACATGCTGTTGCACAGCCGCCGGCAGCGCAGACACAGTCGAACGAACAGACAGAAAGGACAGGTAGACAGACGGACAGAAAGGACGGGTAGACAGACGGACGGAGGGACAGGTAGACAGACAGACAGTTGCCAATACAGTTTACCGGCATGCGAGTTCATATGAAACTCGTGAAGGGGAAAGTTGACTGCTGCATAGTTAACTTTTTATATCCTGTACATAAATGTAATTTGGGTAGTATGCTTGCGATCACAGTGCATATCGAAATTATCATTAAGCAAATATACCCTGTACTTATGTTAGTTTGGGTAGGAAATGGGTTAATTTTTGTGTGCTCCCAGTGTATTTTATAAGCTAGAGATGATATCTTTGTTTGAGTTCATATGAAACTCAAGAAGGGGAAAGTTGACTTTCGTCTTTATACCCTGTAATTATTGAAAAGTGGGTAAGGAATGCATGGACTGCTGCGAACTGAGTCCATGTTTTTGGCAAAAGATGATATCTTAGTTACCATTAAGTATGCATACCCTGTACTTATATAAGGCTGGGTAAGAAATGGATGGGTTGCTCTGGTCCCAGTTTATGTTATAAGCTAGAGATATATCATCCCTCTTTAATTCTATGAAGCATATTTATATTCTTGTAAATTGATAAATATCGATTTTCAGTTAAATTTCCTTAGCACATCTTGAAGGATTTTAGGATATTGAGCCACCAAAAGTGATTTATAAGTGCACGTTCTTCGGAAACACAGAAAATATGGAAGACTACATTTTGAACTTGTGTGTACTTGTGGCATAGCCAATATGTGTGTGTATGTAAGGAAGTCAACGCGACGGCATATACGAAAGCTAGCAGTGCAGGGTATCTGCCGGTCGGGAAGACTCGCATTGAGCCGTCTTAAATGGTCTGGCATTTTAACTTTGACTTCAACTTTAACTGTAACTTTAAGTTTGACTGTAACTTTAAGTTTAACTTCAACTTTAAGTTTAACATTAACTTTGAGTTTAACATTAACTTTACCTTTAACTTTAATTGTAACTTTAAGTTTAACTTCAACTTTATGTTTAACTGTAACTTTAAGTTTAACATTAACTTTAAGTTTAACATTAACTTTAAGTTTAACATTAACTTTACCCTTAACTTTAACTTTATCTTGAACTTTAACTTTAGCTGATCCCACGCTTTGTAGCCAGAATATTCTATTAGCTTTGCTCCACATTTCTTAGCCCCACGCATATATCCGAAAGTCAGGGAAGATAATGCGCGATCAGTTTTTGTGTCGTTGCGGGGCAACTTGAATCCCTTTTGTTTTACAGGGCATGCGGCTCAATAAAAAGCTTAACAGTTCAATGCCTGCCTGACTTCAATGGAGTTGCCATAAAAAGCGTGGAATTCGCCAGAGCAATAAAGAAAACAAAAAAAAAGAAACCAGAAAGAAAATAGAAACAACTGCGCCTAAAAACCACTCAAGCATACTCTCAGCCGCTGACGACTGTTGTTTGATGCGCGGACGGGGAGGCCGGTGGGGGGGTGGGGGGTTGCCATAGTCAAAAGTTACAAACGTGCGCCGTGAGTGAATGCCGCCGATCAGACAGACGGACAGAAGACCGCCAAGGGAGGCAAACATTGGCTAGGTAGCAAAAACAAAGTCGTAAACCTGAAATAAGCCATCAATGGCATTACGGCGTTCCTTTTTGCAGCCCATACCCATGCCCGTATCCGGGTCCGGGTCCGGGTCCAACCCCTTGCCAGGCAGCGCCTCCTCCTGTTTGGCCATGTTTCATTTGTCAAAGTGCTTGGCGGCGGCGTCGGCGTCGTCGTATGACGTGCACTTTTTTGCGGCTTTTACGTATGGGTAATCTTATAGCCGGGCATTACTCATACGCCGCATCAGCCATCAGTGGAAATCACGACGCCTTCGCCGCACATTTCACATTTAAACTTAGCTGATTACACTGCAAATTATATAATTTCGTTGTTGATTTGCCGTTGCTTGGCCAAACAAAGTTGCCTGCTGCTGCTGCTGCTGCTGCTCTTGGCCCACATTTGTGGCGTCAGCTTATTTAAAAATCAATATTTGCGGTGATACGTGTGCAGCATATTAATCATACGCAACGTGCCGCTAAACAGACTTCGCTCTGTGATTTTTCGAGTGCTTAGAGTGTGGAGGGGAGGAGGAGGGGGTGGGGGGTGGCATCCTCTCAGTGCCCACTTTCGACGCTAATAAAAAGTTTTGACGCCAATACGTGTGCGGCTTTGCATTTGCCGGCTGCCCCCCTGCTGCGCCATGGATATTAGAATATGCCTGAATGAATACCGCGAGTGTGTGTGTGTGTGTGAGGGGGGGGGGGGCGACACTTTCACATAGTTATAATAAGCAAAGTTTCATTGCTAAATGGAAGCAGCGGGCGACACTGATGTCAGGCGCTAATGAAAGAAAAATTAACTTCTTCAACGGGGTCTGCTCTCTCTCTGACAAGATAATCTAGATAATGCAAGAGTCGAGAGTATGTGAAAGAGAGCTCTCTGTGTGTGTGTGTGTGTGTGCGGGGAGTTCTGGCATAGAAAAGGAGTACACAATAAGGCGCTGGGAAGGTGGAGAGTTCATGTGTGCGTCGGCCTACAAAGGAAATGGTCGCTATTCAGCAGAAGATTATATATGTATCTGGCATATACTCTGTTCGCTAACTGCAAGAGAAGTATATTGACTTTCTTAGAATCTTTGTTCAGTCCGTAAGCCAAACCTTAAACCAAACCAATTGGCCAAACAACACCCGAACCGAAGCATCTATCATTAATTTCCTTCATTAATTGTGTGTTCAATAATTCAAAATTTTTGGAGACGTCGTCCAAAGTTCTTGAATAATCGCTACAATTATAGAACTCGAGCCAGAAAATATCCTAAGGTCACCGTTTAAGAGTCACTGTTAGCGGCTTACAGTTTAAGAGTCACACTCCATGACAAACATGGACTTCTTCTCCTTCTGAGCTCGAGAGAAAAGTTTCCAAAATTGATGCACCCTTAATACAGTTTGGGGGCTGCTTTCAGTGTCTTACAGTCTTAGAGTCACCACAAAAATATGACCTTGAATTTATTCAGTTCGAAAGTTGCTTTCAGTTTCTTACAGTTTGAGAGTCAACAGGAAAATATGCCAATGAATTTATTCAATATAAACCAAAAAGATGGCAAAAGCTAATCCAGCTGGGGCACAGCTTGAAAGGCTGCTACAGTTTTGGAGTCACCCAATTAAAATAGACTTAATTTAACCCTTTAAATGGGTTGGATTAAGAGACCCTGTCTTGTGGCTTACAGTTTGAAAGTCACGCTCTCATAAAACTTGAATACTATTTATTCTCCTAAGCTCGAGCCAAAAATGTGTGTACAAGTTTGTTGCCTTTGTCTTTGGCTTACAGTTTTAGAGCCTCCAAAGCTGGAACCAAAGCGGATGGCAATTATCCATATATCTTAGTCACAGTTTGAAAGTCAGGGCCTGCATTCAACAGTTTTAAAATGCCTCTTAAGACGAGGCAAAAAAGATGGCATAAATCGATAAATCTTAGTCACAGTTTGAGAGGCAGTGTCTGCGACTAACAGTTTTAGAGTCACCTGCCTTGAAAAACGAGAAAAAAATGTATTAATCCTGTTTGTTCAGCGGTCGTTACACTGTGAACAGAGTTTGAGAGAGACTGGTTGCGACATACAGTTTTAGAGTCCCCTGTTAATTATTCTTTTTTTTTCACAGCTGTCTTCACACTGTGAACAGAGTATGAAGCAGTTGTGCGCCACATTAACACTTGTTTGCAGTTGATTTAATGATTCGCCTCGCCTGCTGCTTAGCATTGACTGCACTTCCATGTGCTTGGGTGCCGGGATCAGGCTCAATGGGAGCCTGCTGTGTTGTGCAGCAACTTCGTGCGGCCAAATAAAGAAATTAGCAGCTGGCCTGGTCGTCTGCACCTGGCACCTGGCACCTGGCAGCAGGCACCTTCACGCAGGCTAAACTTCGGCTGCAGCCGCTGCTGCTGCTCCTGCTGCTGCTGCTGCTGCATAATTGCCCGGCCGCAAATTAGTTTTATGCATTGCACTCGACTCGGCGCTGCAGCGAATCCAGCGAGGGTTACTCCAAGGCAAGGATGTGGACTAAGGCTGTGCCTGGTCTGGTCCGTTGCCTGTTGCCTTTAGCCTGTTTGCCGAGCTGCTGTTAACCACCAGCCAGGCTCATAAATGTTTGAACAGCTTTTACCGCTGCCGCAGTCGCGCCGCAGCTCTTTGTCCGCTGCTGCTGCCGCTGCTGCTGCAGCGCTTCCGGTTTGCCAGATATTCAACATGGCGCCCAGGTTGGGCGCCTCGCAGTGCTTAGTTATTGTTGTCTAGTTGCGTTTTTGTGTGCATATTAATTGGATTATCTAACAAGCGAATACACACACACACACATAGACACACATACACACTGGCAGTCACGTTAATCTCTGGGGGATCAGCGAGTCCTGGCATGCAATTGTTGAAAAAGCATTTGCACAAACATTGCGCGCCGGGACTCGCCTTGAGAGCGCAAAAAGACGCAAAATCAACATTAGATGCGGGCTGATACCCGCCAACCAGACCAGCTCCACCCACCAGCCCGACCACCTCTCCGCCCTCTCGCTCTGCATAAATCAAGTGGAGGGGGGGGGGGGGGGGATGGTGCCCGGGCAGCAGCTGTGCTCGCTGGCCCGGCAGCTTGTCTAAATATTTATACAATGCCAAAGTAAATTAAAAACGGAGAACGGGCAACAAGTTGAAAACATTGTTAACATCGGCTAAAAAACAAAAAACCTAAACAAGTATACAAGTAAAACTGCTCGGGAGGGTATGCACTGCTGCGGGATACGCCTTAACCGATAACTTTAACTCGATATTTATCGATTTATCGACAAAAGAGATAGTCGTATGATAATCGAGTACTTTCATATCGAACGTATTTAAATTGATTTTTATTAATTTATTGACAAAAGTTATAAACTTGACTTTGTATGATATTCGAGAAATCTTATATTGAAAAGGAGATAAGCTTGACTGCGAATGTTATTCGAGAACTTTTATCTTGAATGTGCTTGCTCCTTATAGTCTCCGATATCTAAGTTCCTTCGATGTATTCGAAAAGTGAAAAACTCTTGGGTTTTGTTTACGATGCGATAAGCTTCATACCAAATTTGAAGCCTCTTGGACTTATAATCCTCCAGCTATGCCTTAAAACTGGGAATTTGAAATCGATATTTAACGATTTATCGACAAAAGAATTAAGCTGGATTTCGTATGACATTCGAGAGCTTTTATATTGAAAGTATTTAGCTCTTACAGTAGCTGAGATCGAAGGGTCTTAGAGGGGCGGAAGAATGAATGGACTGAGAGACATGGCTATTAATTTAGGATTACGATTGCGATTTGGATAATATTGGGATAGCCGGCTTAAAGTTCTGTTCGTAGTAGGAAATAATGTGAGATTCCTGTTTCAAACCAAGTTATTTTACAGTCTCAACAAACAATCGACTCGTCTGTAGATATAGAAGAAGATTTTATATATTTTGCGAGTATTCTCCTATGACTCCTTCTGCTAGCCATACGCAGACTGAAATATACCCTTTCTGCTAATAAATACAGGGCATAAATGGAGGGCAAAATATAAAACGCCTTTATAAAATAAACAAATGCCTTGCCAAAGTCAAACAGATTTTATGAAAGGGAATCTTTAAATGTGGAAGATTGGAATATGCAAATCGCACTCTGCCGCAATTGGGCATATGCCCGCTCAATGGCAGGGTATAACGTGTGTAGCCATTGTAGCGTTAAGCAAAGGGCTGCTCAGACAGACAGACAAACCGAATCAAACGAACTCAAATGGATGCCTAGGCCGCTGCTGTGGACAGGCATCATTAGGCTGGCAGTTTGTGGACTAATAAACTAGAGAGCACACACCCACACAGACAGATCCCGTCCAGAGTATCAGCCAGACGTAAATAAGCCCAGTACCCCTGGAGCCCAGTCCGGGGCGGATTAAGCAAACCAACAAACAAGTAGCTTAAAAACGCTTGCGGGGTAGTTTCTCGTTGCCATGGCCATGGAGTCTATGGTTTCTGTTCGTGATTCGCTTCCTGGTCCAGTCGCAGGTGAGCCCAGGTGCGCCCCTTTTTGTTTTGTTTTTGTTGACTTCACATATTTGATGCTGCGTGGGTAAATTAACAAATAAATGGCATTTTTGTTTTTGCCACTGCCGCAGTCCATTGTCCCTTCGACAGGACCTGTGCGTTGATCTGCTCTGCTGCTCTGCTGTTCCTTTGCAATTTCATAAATTCCCGGCGTAAAATGTGGCTAGAGCATTTCGCCCCCTGGGCAACGCTTGACCATCACCCGCTGTCCGGAGTCGCAGTCGGAGTCCATGTCCTTTTGTATTTGACCACAAACAACATTGCACTTTTCCTTTGTTGCATTTTTGTGTGTGTGTGTGTGCTGCCTGCCTACTGTACTTGTATTGCATGCATTGGGGCGCCTGCATTTGACTTTATATAAGATCTAAGAGATTTATCAAATATTCAATAAAAGTCCCTAATAATTTAAGAGGCTTGTTGAGAAAAAAAAATCCGAATTTTAAGCAGGAATAAAAGCTGTCGAAATTTGGACAAGGTTGAAATTTGTTCGCCTTTCAAAAAATTTTATAATCGTTTTATTACTTAATTCTGGCTTCAACTAAAATCTGGGAAAAACGAAGTACATCAATCGAACCTTAAAGCAGGAAGCTGGTTCGAATCTTGAAGAAGGGACCAACATTCTTTGGCTTGCTGCCCTGCTCATTATAAAATGCAGCCTTGGATTTTCACGCAGTGTATAAATATAGGAAATACTTATGTTATTTGAAGGAGATTCATATTAATTTCATTTCCCATAAAGCATATTGGCAAACATGTAATAGTGCTACGGTCGCTGCTCGACTTAATCCTTGAGCAGGCACTTTTCCTTTTTAATTTAATTTTGATTTTTTAGCCATTGTGTAAACAAATTTCTTATTGATTGCAGCGCTGTCAGCAATTCGCTCACCTGGCTGCAAGGTGAGGTGAGCTGCAGGGCGCAGTCAGTCGAACAACTTCTCAATTAAGCGAAATTAAAGAGGGGAGCAGCCGTTGAAGGCTGTTCGTGTGTGTGTGTGTGTGTGTGAAAACTCTTTAGTCATTCGGGCGCTGTAAATCTCGTGCAGCGAAACTTTTTAAAATTAAATGACAAACCGACACACACACACACACACACACACACACTCGCGTACACACGCGTGCGTGCAAAATGCATTTAATTTGCTGCAAAAGTGACTGTCGGGCCTCAGACACTGGCCAGGCGCTGCTCCGGGCACGGCTCCAGTCGCGGCGGCACCGTCAGCAGCGCCCATGGCAGGAGAAGCAGCAGGAGTAGCAGCAGCAGCGGGGGGCAGCGGGCAGCACACCGGGCGGGCGGCTTTTAAAATGATAAAAGTCGCGGCTTGTCGCGACAACGAGACGCCGACAAAGCGGCGTAAATTTCAATTAAATGTGAAAGCAAAACAAATTTTAACTTTGCTCGCACTCGCACTCCGCCCGAGAGTTGGACGACAAACGCGTCGCTGCTTCAGTACCAATTGGCCAAAAACGTTTATGCGGCTCGAAACCGTGAAGAAGCTAATTGCTTAAATGTGAGATTGACTGATTGATTGATTGACTGACTGATTGATTGACTGACTAATTGACTGGTCAGCATCCGAAGCGCTAGAGAGCTTGGCTGTAGAAACGTCCGAGAGAGAGAGAGTTTTTTAAAAATTGATTGATTGATTGACGCATTTATGACTGACTGGCTGATGATTGAGGCACACACAATACCAAGACGGGTTCGCTACTTCAGTACCAATTGGCCAAAACCGTTTATGCGGTTCGAAACCGTGAACAAGCTAATTGCTTAACTGTGAGATTGACTGATTGATTGATGGACTGACTGATAACCATCCGAAGCGCCAGAGCTTGGTAGAGTTTGGCTGTAGAAACTTCCGAGAGAGAGAGTTCTGTAAAAATTGATTGATTGATTGACGCATATATGACTGACTGACTCATGATTGAGGCACACACAATACCAAGACGGGTATGCTCCTTCAGTGTCAATTGACTGTTAAACTGTTTGATCGACTGACTGATTGATTGATTGATTGGCGCATTTATGACTGACTGACTGATGATTGAGGCACACACAATACCAAGACGGGTTCGCTACTTCAGTACCAATTGACTGTTAAACTGTTTGATTGACTGATTGATTGATGGCCTGACTGATTGATTGACAGACTGATTGATTGACTGACAGATTGATGATTTGAGTACAATTCGAAGCGTTAGAGCCAGCTAACTGTTACAACCTTTTATCAATATCGAGGCAGGGTTTTGAAAAACTTATTGATTGATGGACTGATTGAGCGACTGACTAACTAACGACATAAGCACAGTCGAGCAGAAACCATTTATTAATACTAAGACTGGATTTTCCAAAATTTTGCTTAAACAATAAGCAGAAAATACCTGACTGAGTGATTGACTGACGATCGAGGCACTGTCCAGAAGGTAAGAACTAGTTGGATGTGGTAGTAGTTAACTTTTATAATAATATAGGCAACTTTTAATTCGGTTGATTCCAAACATATTTCCTTAGTTCTATTTAAACTTATATATGTATATAATTAAAACGCTTTGTTAAAGTTTCTAAGGAAAAGCCATAATAAAAATTGAGTAATTCGCGAAATTTGCGGGTATTGCGAATTGCGGCGCATAAACATAAACTTTGATTTTTTGGCAGTGTGTGTTGTGTGCGTGTGCCTAAATGTAATTGTGACTTCCATATTTCAATGAGAATGTGCCTGTGTGTGTGTGTGTGTGCATGTAATTGCCATGACTGTGTGTGCGTTGTTGTTTTTGTGCTTGTTATTATAACAATTACTTGAAAAATACTCCGATATCAGCGTTCAGCGACGACAGCACCAGTAAAATTATTTAAATGCCTTTGTGTGCGGGGATTACGAGTGTTCACACACACACACACACACACAGAAACAAACAAACAAACACGCACACGGAGATAGATAAACAGACTGAAACTCAGAAGGATACACACGCACAGGGGCCTTGTTATACAATCACAAATACACATAACAGCCTTCCATTATGCTGCAGCTGTGGTGTGTGCGGTGAGTAAACGAGTGTGCGTGTGCGTATGTGTGTGTGTGTGTGTGGAGTGTGGGAAATGAGCATTACTCATGGGCAATGCCTTGTGTCTGCCAGAGTTCCGGGGCTAGGCCCCGGCGCGGCCGTCAGACAATTTGGTTTAATTGATAGTTGGGATAATGTAATTATAGACAATTGCGTTTCATGCGAAACCGATTTGCTGCTGCTTCGATTATAATGCTACAACACAATGCTCAAGTGATGTACATATAGGTATGCGTGTGTGTGTGTGTGTGTGTGTTGCTGTTGGGCAAAAAAAAAGTGGCCAAGTGGCTGCCACTTTTGTTAATGAAAATATGCGGCCGAGTGAAGTGTGGCCAAGTGAAATGTTGTTAAGTTGTAAAACATTGCGAAACACTCGCACGAATGTGTCTGTCTGTGTGTAGGTGTGCGTGTGTGTATGTGTGTGTGTGACCGACATGCCAATACTCTAACTGGAGCCAGCTAATGAGGCGCACTATTTGAATGGGCTGCCAGTTGCAGTGGCCAGTATCTTTTATCTCGTCAGAACTGCCCCTCGCCGCGACGGTTTCGGCCATCAATCAATGCAGCAAGTGGCATAAGCAACTACGAATGTGACTGTAGTCGACTGCGCCATGCTCTGTTTACGGCCAAGAGCAGTTGAGAAGTGTTGAAGAAGAGTTTGCTAGAAACTCGTTGGTGAATCTCAAACTTGTGGCTTTTTGACTGTAAACTTGATTTGATTGAGATTTGTTTGATTATCGCATTGGTGACTCGCAAACTGTAAGTTAAGTAAGCTGAAGTTAGCTGCTTGCCAAGTTCAGCAATAGTTTTAAAACTGTGGGAGGCTTAGACGCCTCCTTGGTAGGCACGCCTAGGACTTCGTAATACATTATCCAAAACCTTTGCACGAGAACATATTCAAATCTTTGAGTCTCTAAACGAAGAAGAGAGCTAACACCCACTGTAAGAAGCCAATATGCCCGTTTGAAACTTTGTGAATAGGGTGCCAGAAGAACCCACAGAGAGAGAGACACAGAATTGCAGCTCATGCTGCCCGTTCAGCTGGCGCTAATTGGCAGCCGATGGGGGCCAATGGCCGCAGGTAGTACCTGCAATTAATTATGGTCATTTTCAGGTGCGCACCCACCCAAAACCCAAATAACCAAAGCTGAATGCGAGTCCCAGCCGTAGCCGTTGCCGTTGCCGTCGATGACGCCGGCGTCCGTCAAATGGAACGGTGGCTAAATATCAAAGCGGCGCCGTTTGCCAATGACTGTTGCATACTTTTGTGCGCGACTGTAATGGAGTGCGTGGTGCTGCAAGAATCGCAACGCAAATGTGCGCAAACAAGCGCATAAACGTTGCCCGAGCCCCAGACAAATGGTAACAAATGATGAGGTTCTTTTTTTCTCTATGTGTTGTTGTTGTTGCTGATGCACTGTAAAATGGCGCCCAATTGGCAATTGCCGTTTCCGGCGGCTGATTGGCTGCACCGGACAGGCAACGCACCCGGAGCCGGCATAATGCGCATCCGTATCGATGACAATCACCAAAATCGGGCTTGCCAAATGCACAACAACAACAACAATAACAACATCGCGTTTGCGGCCAGTCGCCGCGGCGCCTCTTGATGCTGCCGTTTTTATGATGGGGCTTTTCGCGATTTTCCACAGCCCAAAACTGATTTGCGGCTGTTAAGTGAAAATTACATGCAAATGAAGCCAGGCATTTTAAATATTTCCCCAAATGGCAGCAAATTGACTGAATGGCATTTTTATGGTCTGATCCACTTACGTCTTCGGCAAAGTAATTAATAAAAAAAAAACAAAGTTGCCTGCCGATAAATGGGCGAAAACGAAAGAAATGCCCAATAAATTAAAGAGCATTTTATTTAATAATAAAATACCAAAAATATTTGTATATTCTGGTCCATGGAAAAGCGTAAAAAAGTTGTCGAAAAATCTTTCAGGTGTGCACCACAGATAAACATTATCTATTTACACTGGCTGACTGACTGATTGATGCTCACCTTACAGCTCAAATATCAACTTATTTTATGTTGAATATATGTATAGAAGACATTCAGAGTTATCTATATATTCATAATAATAAACACTGATTGACTGACTGACTGATTGATGTAAAATAACATTTTTAAGTAGCAAATATTTCTGTACCCTGTTATTGGTGTAGAAATAGTAACAAAACACTTCTTGTACGTCAGGTGTACATCATGTATACATAAATATATATTTTACTCATTGACTGAATGACTGATTGACGCTCGATCAAGAGCCCAACTTTGAGCCTAATTTAATTTGAATTTAACATTGTTGATATATATTTCCAATTATATATATATATATAAAATGAACAGATAGCCAAGATTTGTGTATCCTATAATGAGGATACACTTTACAAGAATAATCTAAATATATACAAGCATTTGATCCTGATTGACTGACTGATTGATTGATGATCAACGCACAGCCTACGCCCCAAGTGCTAGAAAGCTGAATTTTACACAAAAGTTAGATTTTGTTGTGAATGTAAAAATGCAGAAACAAAGTTTATCAAAAATTTCACCTGGAAAGGGGAAAATTGAAGATGTGCTTTACACTTTTCAGATGGGTGGAAATTGTATGACTACAAGTTTCCCAAGACGACAGTTAAACTGTTCTCTGGTTGGTTTTAAAGTAAATTTCAAAGTATAACATTGGTTAATTTCAAAGCCTATTGCAACTTCTATGGAAAATTCTTTGCCCAAGCACAACAGGCAGCTCTTGCTGCTTCATATCAGAAAATATCCGATTTTGCTGTTGATGGGCATCTGCTAGCATCTCAAGCTAACTACTTGAATCTCTCTATTGCTAGGCCGATTTGTTGTTTTGGTTTGAATCGCAGTTGGCTTTCCCTCAGCTGGCTGCACTAGTAATAAAATTAATCAGCTTTAATGCACTTTGGGTGCGCCGCCTCGTCCTGCGGCCGCAGTGCACCATGTTGAATGGCTGGGAGATAACAATAAAAAGGAATCCGGCCAGCGATGGCAAAATGAAGCACTGAGGCAGTAGGCGGCGGCATTTGCTGCTGCTGCTGCACTAAATAATTTCTAATAAAATAAAATAAATAATGAACGCAGCAAACGAAGGATGCCAGCCAGAGCTAGCTAAACCATTGCAGCAGGAGTGGCAGGGAGCCGGGGCTGGCATATTGCGCAAATATTGCTGCAAGCTGCTTTGGCAATGTGTTTTACTTTTATTGCACTCGAGCCGACGGGCGCGCTGCACATTTTTAACGCCAGTCATAAAAAGCGACGAGCAGTAAGCCGCCACTGGAGATGGAACTGGCGCTGGAGCTGACGCTGATGCTGAAGCTCGAACTGGAGCTGGGCGTAGCCTTGGCCAACACATTTTTCCAATTTTAAGACTGAGCAGCGCACACGGCGCCCGGCCAAATGACCGTAGAAATGATTGCTCGTCGAATCGATGGAGGGAGCTAGAGGGGGGGGGGGGGGAGGGGGCAGTTGGAGGGGGGGTGCAGCTGCGTAACCAGGCAACCTCCCAGGCAAGCTCCCAGCAAGGGTCATTGGTTGCCATTGCCATTGGTGTCCACCGGGTAAGCCTTTGCGCTGTTGTTATTTGTCTGGGCTTATTTGCTAAAAATAAAATCTAACTGCAAGCCGTACAGCGACTTAATAAAGGAAATTGCGTGAAAAACCGCTTAAAGCATCTCAAATGCCAGTCTGCCTCACAATCCACACAATTAACTATCTGAATGCAGCAAAAGGCTGAACATCATTTGCGGCAGGAATACTTTGAATTGAAAAGAAATTCCGAGTGATAAAGCTTATTAGTATTTGTATTATAGTATTATTATATTATATAGATGATACGTAGAGGTATAATCATATAAATAATAATATATCTAAATATATATTTTAAGTCAACAATCATGTCAATATCTTACCACTAGGATTCGTATATAGACATGGGTCTAAATTTCCCATTCGCATAACTCGGTAAAAAATCAACCGATTTTCATGAGGATTGGCTTTTTGTTAATGGTTTTCCCTCTAAAATAATCTGACATTTAAATCTGATTTCATAATTTTTAGTCGAAATTCATGTAAGAATCTTACCCCTAGGTTTGAATATAGACATGGGTCTAAATTTCCCATTCGCATAACTCGGTCAAAAATCAACCGATTTTCATGAGGATTGGCTTTTTGTTCATGGTTTTCCACCCAGAATACTTTGGCTTGCAAATCTGACTACATAGTTTTTAGTCGAAATTCATGTCAAAATCTTATCCTTAGGCTTGTAGTATATAGACATGGGTCAAAATTTCCCATTCGCATAACTCGGTCGAAACTCAACCGAGTTTCATAAGCCTTGGCTTGGCTTGTTCATGGTTTTCCCTCTTGAATAACCTGGCAGTTAAATCTGACTACATATTTAAAGGGCAATATATAACTAACGATTGTGTAAAGTACAATTTTATTAACTAAATCAAATGTCAAACTTTAAAACACACTATGAAGAATACTAAATCATCGTCAGGGGTCACACACATATATATATTTTTTCTATATACCTCAGAGGTATCTTACACATGTCGTGACAAAATTATGCTACCCTCAGCAAGAGTAACATATTTTTATAAACTTTTGTTTTGAGTATGCTGATTTATAATGTAAAACATGTTTGTTAAGTATGTGTGCGTACATCATATACATATAAGAGTATATAAAGTGTGAAATACCAAATATATAAAAATTCCGCTCTAAGTCGTGCTCGTGCGCGTGGCCAGTGATAAAGTTGGTTTTTGTTTTTGGTGTTTTTCTTTTATTTGTTGTTGTCGTCAACGCAATTTCAATTTATATTTATGACCTTTAAAAGCCATTTTATGAGCTGGCAAGCTCGCAGTAGCCGCCGCCCCCACGCATCGGCAGCTCATGTTAATGTTATGGCGCATTTGGCGATTTTAAAGTAATAAACTTGGCCAATGGACGGACAGGCCACCAAGTTGGTGGCCATTAAACTGTGCAAGGACCGAGTCGTGGCCCAGTTGCTAGTTTTCTTCATGCAGGCCCGCCCTGCAGGCCTGACATATTGAGTCACATCTATTAATCGTATGGCGTCTTGCGGCAATCGCGCTGCCATTGCCCGTTCGGAACTGAACGGGCCTGAAATGCTGCTTGGCCATCAATCAGCCAAGGACTTCATTAGACACATTAGCAGTGGCAGTCGCCTATTTGCTGCCAATGCTCAGGGACGGCCTGTTCCTGTCAGTTGGCGCCTAATTAAGATGCCAGTTTCGATTTGCTGCCCTGGCAACTGTGAAAAAGGTTATTAATATTGCCGACTGGCAGGGGAGCTCCGCTCCGCCAATTGCGAGCCATACACTCAAACGAAATCACAAATAATTAAATATCTTTCACAACAGCCGAGGAAATTGGTAAGCAAATAAATAAAAGCAAAGCACACATACAAATTGAAGGAACAAATAAACAATAAATAAATAATAATATTCCTATGGAATATTTGACTAATAACATAAGCAAAATGCCATCAAACGTGAGAATCGAATTGAAAAATATCAAGGCTATTGAACTTTGAAATTTTCGTATGGAAATTTTCAATGGACGTCAAGACATTGTAACCCAATATTTTTCCCATCTTTGACATGATTTTTTACCAAATTCTGACACCTTAAGAATCTTCTTTGGAATATCGTTTTATATTAATTATTACAGCCACAATCGACTAAAAACAAAATTGTAATATTCCAAGTTAAAACAAGTTAGAGGTTCTAGTCGGGAGCTCCCGACTAGGGGATACCCTGAACCCTCTTCTTCCAACAGGCGATGGGTATAAAATGAAAGATACTTGATCTATATATATACATATATATAATTCTAGAAGCAACCAGTCAAGTTTGGTGACTCTAGCTCATATTAATTGCCGAAATTGCTCAAAAAACAGGATTTCGATATCGATTTGTATCGATAACTTGGAAGCGGGGCAAGTTATCGAATATCGGAAATAAACTCGATCTTCGCATGGACTAGGAGGATCTACAGCTAAAAGTTCAAGTCTCTAGCTCTTATAGGTTCTGAGATCCTTGCGATCATACAGACGGACCGACGGACGGACGGACCGACGGACGGACGGACAGACAGACGGACAGGACTAGATGGACTCGGCTGTTGATGCTGATCAAGAATATACTTCCTTCTGCCTGTTACATACATTTGCACAAATACATTATACCCTTTTTGCCCATTTTCAATGGGTACAGGGTATAAAAATTGGCTCTCGTTGTATATTGTTCAATTTCCATAGCCCCAATCGTTGTTTTTTTGTATTTTGAATGTAGAGTCAACCTTGAAGACAACTTATTATCAATATACCATCATTCATCCGAATCATTTAAGTTTTAGCAAAGCTTCTCACACTCAAAGGGAATTATATATAATTTCTCACAGTGTATTGTACCTTCTTGCTATTGCTCCCTTTTTACCAATCTTTTGGGCGCAGCGTATAAATATTTGCCAACAATTGGCTAAGTACTAAATGCCTAATCAGTTAAGTTTTTACAAGAAAACCTATACAATTTCTTACAGTGTATTATACCCTTTTGTTTGTTTTTGTTCACTTTTTAACAATCGCTTTGGGCGCAGGGTATAAATATGGTCCAACAACTGGCTAAGTAAATGCCTTCATGCATCCAAATCAGTTAAGTTTTTTCAAAGCTTCTTACAAGGAATACTTTATCATTTCTTACAGTGTATTATATCCCCCTTTTGTTTGTATTTTTTAGCAATCGCTCCGGGCACAGGGTATAAATATGGTCCGAAAAGTGGCTAAGTAGTTTGTTTACATTGTTAGCTATTTATGTGACAACCTTTTGGGCCATGATCCCTTGGCTCCTTTTGTTGGTTTTGTTGCGTCGGCCTCTGTGGGCTGAGCCTGTCTGGCTTTGGCTGCTTGGCCACATTTCGGAATTGTGGTCATATTGTATTTTGTCGATTTTGCATTTTTGAGACATTTCTAAGCGTTTTCCCTTATTGGCAGTGGCCCAACTCAGTTTTTGCCAAACACTTTGCGGTTTTAATTCAAACAAAACAATGCCGGACTGTCCTAACCCACCGCAGCATTTTGTGCATGTGCATTCAAACAAATCGGGTTATAGTTGCAGCTATAAAATAATCCCAATGAGTAAAGTTTGAACTTGCAACAACAACAACAACAACAACAACTGCAGCTGCAAAAAATTGACAGGTAAAGTTTTGGTATGCAACAAGAAAAGTTTTAAAAAACTCTATGGAAAATTTAAAAAAAATGCCAATAAAAAAACCAAAATTTGACAGTATATTAAACACATGAAGCAGGCTCAAAAGTATACGTAATTGGATATTTGGCAAGTCCATTAACAAACTATTGCAATTGCCCGAAAAACGGGAACGATTCGCCTCGGCAACATTTTAAACGATTTGGACATATGTCCGAGAATTTGTATAATTGAATGGTGAACGTGACGCAGCTATAAACGGAATTTTCACTTAACATTTGCAGTTGCCTTGTGTATTTAATACGCTTCGATCGGGTACTTTAGACTGGTCATCAAATGTGTTATGTATCTCAGGGGAAGGCATTTCCAATTATTATATTTAAAAGAATTTGTCATCATTGATGACCAACTGCCCAAGGCGTTAGAGTTATGAAGCCGAACTTAAGCTGAACTTAAGCTGAACTCCTGTTTTGGATCGAAAGTGTGAATAAAGACAGGGCCTCAAAAAAATTCGACTTCCTAGTGAGGGAAATGGGTGCTCTAAGGTCGTATGACAAAGCCTCAACGATAACGCAGCTTAGCTGCCTGAGCGTTGAACTAAGATGCGTGAAGTCGCTGGTTCAAATTCAGCAGAAATTTTGAATTTTTGTATATTTTTTGTGCGTGTGGTCTAAGGTTGTATGACAAAACCTCAACGATAACGCAGCTTAGGTGTCTGATCGTTGAACTAAGATGCGTGAAGTCGCTGGTTCAAATTCAGTATAAATTTTGAGTTTTTGTATATTTTTTTGTGAATTTTCTATTGTTCGCTCAGGATAACAAGAACAAAATAATATTAAGATACCATATCTATTTATATAAACGTCTGAAAAACGTTTTCGAAAAACGATAAGTTTTTCGAACTAACCCCCGTTAAAAGAAAAAACATCAATGGAACGAGTCTACAGACGCGTGTTGTCAATTTGACCGAGTTTTGATTATGCCTGAAGTTTACTCAAAATTGCAAAAAAAATATATCGGCGCCGTTTGCATTTGAATGTATTGGTTATGTCATCCGGGAAATCGAATTGGACCACCATATGGCCAATATTGGAAGGATTGATTGTAATCAGATCAAATTGTGGGTTTCTTCAGATATTTAGATATTCTAATAAAAAAGGTAAGAATGAGCAGAACTGTACTGTCAGTAAATTAAATAAATCCTACCTTAATCGAAGTACTAAAAATATAAGCTCCTACTGATTCAATCGGCCAGAAACTGGTTTCTATTAAAGTTGAGCTCTTTTGCAAAGTATAGAAATATATAGAGTATTTAGTCTTCGGCAGCACATAGTTAACCCAGTTCTTTGGCAAAGTAAAGACTATATCACATATCTACTTTATGCCGGCAAGTGTATTTGGTCTTTGGCATAGTTAAACCTGATTTCTTCGTTTTTTTCGATACGCATCACCTGTCTCGTTACATTTGACCTCTCCAGCTGCAGCTGCAGCTGCAGCTTCAGTTACTGTTGCAAGTTGTTGTTCTTGTGCGTTTTGGCAAAAAGCTTTTAGCCGGACGTAGCTAGTGGAGCGTGCCTCGTTTGATGCTTGGCTCGCTGCATCAAAGGACATTTAGCATAAAGTTCACATCATTGCCAAGTTGTTTGACATGTTAACTTTATTAGTACCACCCCCCCCCCCCCCTTCAGCTCCCACTCCTACTGGAAAATAGTCATATGGGGCCGCCATCGATACGACAGTCTGTTGTATTTGATTAGCTAGCAGGTTGCTTTCAACTGCCGTGGAATGCAATTGCAATTCGCAATTTGCGAGCGAGCACTGCCAATGCACATGGTTGCCACACACGAGCAGCGCTCACACACATATATATGAAATTATAATAACAATCAGGTTACAAGCCAGCCACGCAGGTCGCAGAACAAGTTGCCTAGTCGCCGCCCAGACAGATGTCAATCAAATGTACGGCCTGAAAAGCTCGTCGCCATAGGCCACATTGAACATGGACGTTGGGCTTTGGAATTCGCTGTCGTTACACTTGGCGAAAATCTAGCTGCTTGTCTAAAATAAGCAGGTGGATTGAGGCTATGTAACGCAGCTTTAGTTGGACCAGGAGCTAGTTGGAGAAGGAGACAAATATGAGTCCATAAGGTATATATACCAATTCCTATCGAATAAACTGCATACGAGCACAGTTGTTGCTCTTGGGAAAGTGCACAGAAAATTAAATCTGGCTTGCTCTCTTAGCTTTACGCTTGCAATTCTCAACCAGTTGAAGCTTTGTAAGAGAACACGGCGTGTGGAATCCTAGGGTCGATAGCAAAGTCTGCCGTTTAAAGAACTGGGATGTTTTTGAAAAGGGTATGAAGACAATCTGCCCTTTTTCTCAGCGTGTGCTTATAATTTGTTGATTAATGAATAATTGTTATAATTCAAATAAATAAACAACATTGACCTCAATCCTGATAGCTTTATATTAGAATTTATAGTTTAAAGATCAGCAGAACGTTTTAAGATCACAGAACCTTAACTTGTTGAGAATTACAAGGCACAAGCAACTTAAAAATTAACAAATAATGAACTAATAACAAAATAAATCCCAACATATGCGCCAATTAAACCTTTTTTGTGCTTTTTAAGCTTAATGCTCTCCAGTTTCTCATAGAAAATGGAATGCCCCAAAAAGTATGCAATGAATTCTATACTCAGTTTTTATCACTCATACGCGCCGTTGGCCACCTGCTCTTTAAAGAGCTCCCATTGGAAATCTCTTCCATAAATAAAGCTTAGGCATGAAAAGTGCGTCTTTTAACCAAAAACAGAAATTGATCACAAGTCTGCCATATTTTTTGTCAGCGTATCTTATCTTCTGCTGCCAGAGGAAAACGCTTCTTTCTTGTTTCCAGTGTTTTTTGGACGCCTGATTGATTTTTTGCGCCGCATTTACTGTTGACTTCGTCGTGACGGTTGCCTGGTACACCACCGCTTTATAATAGTCCAGAATTTGGTGGAGCTGGCTCTTGGCTCCAGGTTTCGCGGGCACTTCAGCTTGAGCCGCGGGCACTAAGCACCGACTGCGACTGTTGTTGTTGTCGTTTTGTTTGATATTGTCGTCTAGCAACGCGTCTGCTACACACACACACACACACGCACACATACGCACAGTGCACTCTCTTCCCCTCTCTTTCCCACTCTCTGTTAGCCTTTGGCATAATCAGTTGCAAAAATTTGGCACGTCGCACATGGTTTTGGCAAAAAAAAAACGCGTTCGGCTGCTCTTTTCCCAGTTTTTGCCATTTTTCAGCGGCATTTTCTTACATGTGTGCGTGTGTGTGCTCGTCTGTGTGTGCATATTTGCATATCTGTTTTTGATTTTTGTCGCTTATGGCGTACATTCAATTTGACGGGCTCTGCGCCAGGAGCCCTTTCCAGCCCCCCCTGCCTGTGCCTTGCATCGAAATCAATAAATCTGCTCCACTGTTTGAATCCAATTTATCACTTTGCAGACTTTTCGCTTGTTTTTTTTTTTTTTTTTTAACCACCAACCGCACAGACAAGCAGCGACACGCCCACAAGCCCGCCCCCGCCCGCGCCCAGACAATCATCCATTTATGAAGTGGCAAACAGACGTCGCCGATTGGTAGCTTATCCGCGCTCCATATGCAATACAACTTCATTAGGCACACACACACACACACGTACATCACGCGGCGTACGAGTAATGTGTGTAATGTGTGTTTCGCATTATGACCCCCCACTGCCACTCCCACCACGCTGCACTGTACAGGCACGCCCACGCCTTACGGCAATTTCTTATGCAAAGCGTTGCAACACGCCCACAGCCCTCCGCCCCCCCCCCCCCCCCCACCACCCCGCAACCGCCGTCAATCGATCAATAATGAAATTTAACAAAATATTGCGCACACAACAAAAGCGGGAAAACGAGCGCGCGCGCGTTACTTTTGCTCCTGCGGTGCATGTCCTGCGGCGCATATTTTTTCGTTTAGGCGCCAGCCTTTGTGTCCTTTACATGCAAAATATATGTTGCATACTTTGCCGCGTGCCAAAAAAATGTTTTTGAACGCGCGCGATTAAATTGCGGATGTGCATAAAACAGGCCAAACGCTGGCCTTTACTCTACCCCTATACAAAGGATATAATGCATTTTATGTAACGCATGGAAGGATATGATCTTTGATACCGTAAAACATTTATCTATTTGTCTACAGAGTATCTGAGTTTCGGCGTGCCGCAGCTTTGGCTCGCATTCTTGTTGATTTTAATTTGCATGCGCATCCCTGTCGAGTGGAAGTGAAAACACAAATTTTCATATTATTTTTTGTTTTTTTATACATTAAATATATTTAGACGTTTTTCCATTCGAAAATTGTTTTTGTCACGCAAATGTGGGGCGCAATGAGCGCAAGGATTTGTTTCTAGGTTTTTCTAGGTAAAATGTTAAACAAAATATTGCAGTTGGAATGTTTGTAGTCGGTGCTATTTTTCGGGTTTTCTTTTGTGTTTCGCTATTGCGCCACGCCCTCATTGCGCCAACGCCCACATTTGCCAGACGGGGGGGCCAGCGATTCATTTTTTTTTGGGTTTTTTTTGGGGAATTTCTTGACATTTTATCGTTTTAGCAAACTTTCTTACATCAAGTACATTTATATAAGTATATTTTTGGTTTTTTTTTTTTATATTTATGCTTTTTGCTTACTGTTTTTTTTTTGTATTTCTTTTACAATGCATTTATCTGGTAAATATTCCACTGTATCGTTTGTTGTGTACATTTAATTTAAAATAATTATGTAAGCTACATTAAATTGTTAAATAGTATTTAAAATTACGTTACTCGGTGCCATTCATATTATTATTATAAGTAGTTCGAACTGAGAGATAGAACATATATATATATATATAAGTAGTAAAGCGTACTTAAAACAAAACTGGCAAGCATCAGGAACTCAAGACTCTTTGGTTAAGAACGCTTAATGCTAAATCTGAAATAATAATTAAGTTTAATTTCATACAAATTACAAAGCATTTAATGCATTAGATTCGAGTCACTAAACTAATCAAGTTTACTTTAGAGGCCATTTGCGAATTCGACCAAATGTTAGCTTTAGTTTAATCTAACACTAGAAAACTTTTGAGAACATAATAAATTTTGGGTTAAAAAATGTTTCTAGAGAACGCAAACAACACCAGTAAAATGTGCTGTTTGCTTCTTGGAAATTTTAATCAAGTTTCACTTTTCGTTTTTTTCTTTTTTTTTTGTTGCACTTTTATTTTTTGACTTTCCGATGCGCTTAGCTCTAATGAAAACTCTAAATACATTTAGCTTAAACTTAATTTTCTTTATATTTTTTTCTTTGTATATATATATTTGTTTTTTTGTTTATTTAATTTTAGCTGAAGTGTGTGTGTTTTTTTTTGTTGCTACTTTTCTGCTTTGCGTGCTGCTCAATTTTCTCCGCGATTGACCAATTTTCCACGTTCTCTCTGTCGCTTTTCTCTGTTTCCTTTTCGCTTTGCGCTTTTCCTTCTTTTATCTGCTTGATTGTCCACTAAAAACTATGCTTGCTTCTAATGCTGTCGAGTTTTATTTCTGCTCTATTTGAGTTCTCCTTTTTGTTTTGGTTTTTTACACTTAGTTGTAATTCGCAATTGGTTTTTGTATTTTATTTATCATATTATTTACTTGTATTTTGTTCTTGAAAACACAGACAATAATCAAACGTGATAGAGATTCAGCGTTTTGGTTGTTGCAAATGCAAATTATATATATGTATTTTGTGCATAATTAAATTGGCAATAAATTTATCGACGAGCTTAAATAAATTTGCAAATATGCACTTATGTATATTAACTCTCAATGTATTTATGAGTGTGTGCATGTATGCATGAATTTTGGATTTTATATTCTCGATACTCGATTCGCGTGCTCTATATAAATTGAATTACCCTTTCCACCAGCTTGCGTTTATTACAATACAATTAAACGTACAATACAATACAATACATATGCATATACACATACACAAACATATACATACATATCTATATGTGTGTATATATGGTGTGTTTATATGGCGTATAAGCATAATTTACCTTTATTTATTCAGTCTTAAGCTACAAAAATCGTTATGCATATTTCTGCTTTCGGTTTTTCTTTTTTTCATATTATTATTCCATCTGCTAAAATTTGAATCAATTCAAATGAGAGATCATTAAATTCGAAAATTTTATTTGAATTATTTATATTCGCTTAGTTACTTTGGTTGTGTGCGGCGAAAGTAAAAGTTCAAGTTAAGCGATTCGCATGAGAATTTCTCTCAGCGCATGGAAAGGAAATATTTGGCGACAGTTGCAGGCGGCAGATACCCTTTCTCAAGTAGCAGGGCTCAGAGTGAAGGGTGCAGAGTGTGTGTATGTCTTTGGGCTTATGTCTAGAAAGCAATCTTAACTGCTAGGAGAGCGCCCGGTTCCAGAAGCGGCACCAGGCTGACGACTAAGCATATACTCTAATCTATTAAACTTTTATTTATATTCCATTTTTTTTCTTCTTTTAGTTCTAGAGTGTGTATCTAGCGGCTATCAATCGAACGTTCAGCTGTCTGTGTGTGTGTTTCTGCGTTTATTTTACAGGCGTGCCTCTGATGGACTTTACTGAGCTGAACCCCAGCGTGTATCTAGTTTGGGGCTAGCTTTTGACTCTGTGCCTAAGACGTTTAGCGCTTTCCAAGTTTTTACTGTAGTGTGTACCTTGCTCAATTAAACGAATCTCAAATATAATTGCAACTCTATATGGCTAGTCAAAACTATAGTCTATGTAGTACAGTGTATTTGTATTTTACTTTTGGTTTTTGGTTACGGTTTCAGTTTTGAGTTTTGAGTTTAAATGAAACGCCAGTTTGCTCGGAGGTTCTGCTTTTCGCGTACACTCAAAAAAATGTCTGAAAAAATTACCATATAAAAAAAATATGTTTACCAATATCAGAAAATATTTTGGGAAATTTCTTTTCAAACCAAAAATATATTTTCTGATATTAGTACATCATTTTTATCATATGGCAATTTTTGTAATTTTGGCAAACACAATTTTTTTGAGTGTACATCAATTTGTTTGGTTTTTCGGTTTCGGTTTTTGGTTTTTGAATTTTCCTGTTTTTTTTTTGGGATTCTTTTACTGCTGCTTGAAGTTTGTCAAAGTTGAGACTAATGCTACAGAGCTAACAGCTAGGTTTAAATTAGTAGGTTTATCGAATTTCCATTTTTACATATTTACAAGACTTTAGTTTAGGGTTATTATGTTTGTTTTTGTTTTTTTTTTCTTTTTTCTTGAAGCTCGTTTCGAAAAGTTCTACCGACTCCATATGAAGAAAGTTCCATATGGCCCAATTTAGTTAATATAGTTTAGACCAAATGAATGCTCACGAGTATGTACAATTAAAACTCATTGGCTAAAAACGCATTAGCTCAACCCTGGCTAAGCAGAAGGATGATGGCAGCAGCAGAGCCAAGCAACAGATAGCTGAGCCTTAGCTGACGGGCGGCATCTCCATTGGCGAACAGATCCTGGCCCGCATTGCTGCGCACATCCATCAGATCACGGGACAACGGCAGCTCGGTCGGATCGCTCAGCTCATCGTGGCAGGGCAGCATGTCGGGCTTCAGCAAAAAGAGACGCACATGGATCGAGTTCTTGCTGGCCAAAGTTTCGAGTGCATCGCCAGTCAGTGACTGCTCCACGTTATTGTGAGCCAGGGCATGGCCAGTGCTGCTGCTGCTGCTGAGTCCAGGGCCGCCATAGAAGGTGCTCTGCTTCTGCAGATTGAGGTTGTCATCCAAGTCGAGGCCGCCGTGTCCCAGGCCCAGGCCGGACACATGACCGCCGCTGGCCTCGTCGTAGTAGTCGTAACGTTTTTGGGTCTGTGCCACGGCAGCCACACCTTCCGGCTGCTGGCGACGCACACGCAGCTTCGACTCGACCACATTCTCGGCAAGGACATCCGTGAACTGACGCTGGCCACGCAGCGCCTGCCGTGACTTCGTCGAGCCGTGCTTCTTCATGGCCAGTCCAGTGCCGCTGCTCAGGTCGTCCAGGTTGGCGTAGTTGCTGCTGCTGCTGATGCTGCTGCCGAGGCTGTTGCCGATGCCGCCCATGCTGGCGCTGTTGCTGCCAATTGCCGTGAAGCCGCCAACGTTGAGCTCGTCCAAGATGTGCGACGGCACCGGGTCGACGAAATGCATCAGCTTCGGCTCCTGCAGCGTACAAATGATATCCTCCAGCGAGTCACGCAGCTGCAGGTGACGTGTCCGGTTTTTCAATTCAAAGATCCACTGCAGACGACAGTCGCAAATGAATTTGTTGTCTGTTTCGTGCCGGAAGATAAGAACAAGAGCGGGAGAAGCATATGAGTATAACAAATATATATACGTTGCAAGTGAGCAAAGCAAATAAAAGGCGGCGCATTGACAGCTCCAATCATCCAGGTTGAATGTGTGTACAGGTGTGCATGTGTGTGTGTGTGTGCGTGTGTGTGTGTGTGCGGGCTGTCCTTAAATTGCTTTTGTCAAGATTTCGTGCTGCCTTGCCCCTGCTCCTTTCAGCCAACCAATCAAAAAGGTAAGCAACGGTAAGGTAAGCATGCACGACTGTGTGTTACCCTGGAGCCAGTTACGAATTGTGTCCTCTGCTCCACATTAGGAAAATGGATGTGCTTAAATAACCTTCCTGTTTATTCTCCGATTGTAATGATATATTTGGGGCCTTGAGATGGCATTCATATGAGTATGTCTACCAGAGAGAGAGGGTTTCCAGAAGTGAATTATTTAATTGCTTAGGTTCCTAAGATCCTACGGTTCCCTTCCACATTTTATTGCTCTAGTTCCTGCGATCAATTGTGAATTTGCGTCCTGTAATTCCCTCAAACCTTCCAATCAACCAATTGATAAAGCATGCAAAGAGTTGCGGTCGACCACGACTGACAGTTACCCTGGAACTAGTTTCTCATTTGCGAGCTGCTTCGCTCCTTTGCTTCATATTATTCAAATTTATATTCCTTAATAACATTTGTCTTAACTGTACGATATTTACCGGGCTTAAGGATGGCAATCAAATTGTGTATATATATGTATGTGCCTCCCAAGATGTGGAGGAGTGGCTGTGGGTAGCCCAAGGGTGAAGTATTTTATTTGTACAACAACTAATAGTCTAATTTTGGCGCCTTTAGCTGCAATACTCGCTGGATGAGGTATATGTCTGCCTTACCCGGGCTTAAAGATGACATGCAAATGTGTTTTATGTATATCAAAAATCAATCCCAAAATGGCCGAAAAGTGTTATATAGCAAAAGAATATTAAACACAGTGGAAATATTTCTTGCGATGAACTAAAAGGAACCTGCAAGGAAGTTCTTGGGAGAGCCCAAAGTGTTGGATGGAAAACATCCTCATGATGTTATTGACGATCTTAATGATGGGTCCCTTGAAGTCCTTGCAGAATAATTATGTATTCCTTTGCAAACTAATTAATAAAACTAACGTTCGCCTGGCACACTCGCTTTCAGTCCAGTACAGGGTATACCAGAGCAGCGCGGCCAGCTTAACTTCCCGCTGCCTATTGTTGGACTCAGGTGAGGCGGTTTAAGGGGCGGGGCTCGTCTGCTAAGTGGCCGCTTGCAACAATTGGCTGTCATTTGCTGCTGGGCCATGGCCAGAGACTTGCATTTGAACTGTGAATCTGTGGATATGGATTCGTATGCCTTGGCCGGGGTCAGGCCAGTTTTAAATGATTTTAGCCAGCCAGGGCAGGTGGCCGGGCAGGTAGCTAGCCATCGGCTTCAATCGCTGTCGATGTCGTTGACGCTGCGCAAGTTAAACGCCTCAATGACATTTCCAATTTAGAGAGGACGCCACAGCAGAGACTGATGCTCCTGGAGTGCAGCAGGAGCACAGCGGCAGTCAGTTTTCCCCACATATCCCCTGGCCGAATTCTCGCCTCGATTTTGACTGCGTCTGTCTGTTGGTCTGTCACTCAGTTGAACGCCCAACTGCTGCAGCTGCTGCTGTCAATTATTTTGTATTCCTTCTCCGGCCTCTGGCCATGCGTGGCACAGCAGGTCGCCCCGGGGGGGGGGAAGGCGCCCGAAACAGGGGCGGCCCGGCGGCTGCGTCTGCATCGATTTTCATTGATTCGTTTCGAGCGCAAACCAATTTGTTGTTTGGTTAGTTAAGTTCGAATGGCTTAGCTGCAAATTGAGCGCATAAATAGGAGACCGAGTGTCCACAGACATTCCACAGAGCCGTCAGAGAAATGCTCATTAAATCGAGTGTGTAAATTATTTACAGAGTCTCCTCAAGAGTTTCAACAAGCGTCTAACAACTGTCTGCCAGCCCACAGGAAGCTCGCCGCTCATCAGATCGTTTTGCTATAATTGAATTTCATTTGTGTACCCTTTAAAAATGGGCAAGGGAGGGTGTTTTGTATTCCTGCAATGGTGTGTAACAAACTTAAGAAGTCGCTTTGCTTATTGCCAGTTGCTTTTAACTCATCGATAAATATCGATTGCCAGCCATGCATTTTTCCAACTTATCTTTTAGATGATAAGACTTGAGGACATTACACTTGTTAATTCGTGCTATAGACGTGCTTTGAATCGATAAATATAGATTGTATATTTTGATTTAAGCACGTCTCAGATTATTAGACTTGGAAATAGTCTCAAAAATAGAAAAGTCTCGTCTGCCAAAGCAAACGCAGTTCAAGTTACTTTATACTAATTGAAGTCTACTTCGATAGATGATGAGAGTTAAGGTTAAGGACATCCCACTTGCTAAATTATAGAATTGCTAAAATTATAACCGATAAATATCGATTTCACGACTTGCTCTTCAAGCATGTCTCTTAGACTATAAGAATTAGAAAGGCAAGAATATTGAAAAAAGTCGTGCCGAACAAACGCAGATCAAGTTGCTTTCAACTTATCGAAGACTATTTCTATGCCGATCAGATCGATATATATCGATTTCCAACTCCGACTTTTAAAGCAGGTCTCTCAAATTATACTTAGAGTTGAAGGCATGTTTATATAAAGCTCTTAAGAGATACTATTGCCTAAAATCGATAAATATCGATTGGCAGTTGAGGACAGGAGAAGGACAAATTGAAATACATCAAAGTAAACATTTCGTAGCTGGTTACAGAGTATAGGCTCGCCGAGCACCTCTTCCTGGCACTGATTTGATAAGACTCTGTTGCTTTTAAATATGGCAAATACATATTTAACAACATTGTGTCTGGTATGCTGCCAAGCTCACAAGTTCCAATTAATTTGTGTGGGCGCCGAGAGTCGAGTTCGGTCGACAGGCTCGAATATGTGGATGTCTACTGTCGACTCGCATGGGGTCCAAGCTAGTTAATGTTCCGGGCAAATCTCTCGAGTGTAATTAGGGCCGTACGGTGACACAGTTTTCCATGTCAACATGCATAATTAGCATAAACGTTACAAACAAAATATTGACTCTTTGACTGACTGACTGACTGACACACACAGTCGAGAGCTGTGCACATCATTATCCTTGCGCACACACGCACACACAACCACACACACATGGGAGGCTCGGGCTGTGAGCTCAGAGGAAGGCAAACACACACAATGACTCAGTCGGTGGGGCCAATTGTGGTGGTGTAGGTGCGGGGGAGGGCGGCACAATTGTCAGTATACAAAAAGGCCGAGAGGTATTCCGACTCGAACGATTGGGACAATAATTCGTGACATATTCTGTGGCAGAGCCCAAAAAGTTGCTACAAAATAAAACTTTCGATGCGAAAATAGTTGCCAAATTAGTGGCAAGGCTAGAAGAAAGGCCTGGGCAGAAGTCAAAAATTCTAATTTTCTATATGAAAACATGCAAAAAGCATAAATAAAGTTAAATATGCAAAGAAGCGACTCCGGAAAATGTTCCAAACGGGCGACGTTGGGGACGACTTGGCAACATTTAGCAAGCAAATTACAACAAAATTAACATGATAATGAACTGAAACTGGCGCTGGCGCTGGCACTGGCCCTGCCACAAATTGTGGCAGCTGCGAGGAGCTGCTGCAGACGGGCATTAGATGAAAACTGGCAGCTGTTTGCAGCTGACCAAATGACAATGACTTGCCAGAAAAGCACAAGCACAAAGCACGACACATAAAAAACACGAAAGAGCGCTTTAGTGGGGTATGCGCGACTAGGAGATACTCTGCGGTAATCGGCAGCTCTAAGCTAAGGCCGGGTTTCTTCTTTCTTCAGTCCCCACTCTGCGGCAAATGTAGTCTTCAATTTTTTGTCGGTGTCTAACGTACGATCCTGTTTTTTCAGGGCCCAAATATAACACCCTACTCTGTGTGCATATCAAAGCTCAAGGCTTTACCTTTAACAAGTTCCTATTGCAAATTGAGGGAGAATGGGGAGAGGTCTTCAAAAGGTGATCGATTTTTAAAGTATGCTGTGCATCTTATAATCCTCGAGTTATGATTAAAGAAACATGTCACAAATCGATATTTATCGATATTAAAACGGATCTCAAGTCAAGCTGCAATAAGAAAGCCTGCATAAATGCATATGATGCTGATCAAGAATGTATAAACATAATGAACTGTAAGACGTCTTTTTCTATAAGTTACAAAGTTTCTAACAAAATTGAAGGACCCTCTGCAAGTGTATGAAAATGGCAACGACAATGTCCTCAAAAAAAAATAGGTATGTAAGAATATATACAAATACATATATGAAAAGGTAAAATACACACAACCACACACATATACACACACACACACACTTTGAAACATAGATAGGACAGTCATGTGACTGGCTTAATGTGCAGCAAAACTGTTCATGTGTGTGTACGGGTGTGTGTGTGTGTGGGTGCATAAAATACTTTTATATTTTTAATGATACTTGGCCAAAGCGGTAGGAAGTGTTTTGGTCTGCTGCACACACTCCAACAGACACACACACACACACGCACACACACACGCCCGCCTCATTTTGCAAGCAACGAACTTCGACTTCTGGCAGCCCTGCGACCCCGCAACCCTGGCTCTAGAGCCTGGCAAAGGGCTCCTGTTATCCCCGCTTACTAAACTAGATGACTTTCAACTCTACCCCTTGCCGCTTGCCACATGACGTTGCAACTTTTTCTTTTTTCGTTTTTTTTTTTTAGGTGCTGCTGCAACAGTCGAAAACGTTTTTACGGTTAGCAAAGGACATTTACATACACACACACACACACACACACGCACTTGGAGTCATGCATATGCGTCTATGTGTACATTAAATTTTATTATTGTCATTTTCATAGCGCTGTCCAAGCGACTGCACCCTACCCCCCACGCCCCCTGCCACCACGCTGCCGAACACTTTGGCTAACAAGTTCCAAGTACTAACTGTTTGCATAAGTTCACGTATGTGTGTGTGTGTAAGTGTGTGTGTCCTGTGCCAACAGGCAGCCAGCCAAATTAGACTCAGCTGAACTTTGTTTGGTCAGTTTTAATGCAAATATGTCCGTCCCTCCCTTCGCCCACCCCCTCTGTTTGCCTGCACCCCTCGTTGGCCTGCTCATATGTCGTAACATATTCATAATTAGTTGTCATTTCCATTTGCTGCAGCTGCAATCCAAGAACTAGCCCGTATATTATGATATAGTCTGATGGAGAGCTTCTACTCGAAGTGAAATCAACTGTAGTTTAAGCCAAACGCCTTTGAGGTACGTTCTCGATAAAATCTGGGCATAGGTCTATCAATGTTTGTATGAGAAAGCAAGCTCCTCACAAAGGGCGAGTCGAAACTGGGAACGTGCTTCTTGGGAGCTCCCCCTACTTGGCCCAGAGACCTTAGACTGTCATTAAACTCATGCTGACATCTGGAAGGTATCAACAAATCCTAGTCCTATAGCAAAGCTTTCCGACAAGCTAATGTGCTCGTTCCTCATTCCTAGCTAACCCATAGAATCAGAAATTTTGGAACAAATAGCTCAAGACAGCGGGACAGCCCACCTGGCGGTTCACCTATCAAATATCATCTCGATAAATATCTCGACAAAATGTTCCAACCTCTGAATAGTTGAGAGCAGCTGGGCCAAGAGTCTGCCTCTCCAGCTCAGATCCGTGCCTCTTACCCAGCTCGAGCAACTCTCGCTCGTAGATCTTCCCGGTCAACTACTTTACAAACGGCCCTCGCAAAGCTCCAATTGCGAACGTTTTTACGTTTATTTGAAGCATGCAAATACTTGTCTAAAGTATTTCGTAATTAACTTGAACGTTCAATCAAAGTTGATTTGTGCTTCATTCAAGAATATTTAAAACGAAATGCACATCAAAGCAGAAAACGGTTAAGGTTTTAATTCCAGTCTGCAATTTAAATGAACTTATTTTGCTTTGACTGCAGCAATTGCTGGCAATTCCTCTCTCATTATTACAAACTTTTAATTTTGTTACAGGAAAATAACAATTAATTTTAATTAAATTTTATTTAGTTGCACGCCCCGCCCCGCCCCGTGCCCCGCACCGCCCCTCTGTTTGCCCAGCAGCCGCTTATATCGATGCGTTTAGCCTAAATGGGCCCGGAACAGCCGCTGTCATACATCACGTTGCGGTCCCCTCTAAATGGCATTTCATTAGCTGGGTCCCAGTAGCAAAAAAAAAGAAAATAAAAGAAAAACATTTATTTTAAATTTAATACACTACACTACACACACACACACACAGAGACGCACAAAGGAACAAAGATGTGGAAAAACACAAGCGAAAATAAGAAATAAATAAAAAGAAAAAAATTGCAGGTCCGCTTCTTTAATTGGTTGAAGGGGCCGCGTTTTGTTTTGCTTTATATACATATATATACATATTTTCTTTTTTTGGGGCTCCTCCTGGTTTCTCAGCACACGATTTTCTCGCCGTGTAGCTGCTGAAAAGCGCAAAGAAAACGCGAATGTGGTATTTTGAGTTTTGAAGCGCTTGCTTCAAATATCAACATGGGCGCCAAAAGTTTTTCAACGCCGTCGCCCCCGCCGCTCCGCCCCACCCTCTCGAAAATCAACGCAGTTGCCTGGCCTAGTTACCGCCTTTGTTTCTGGCCGGATACCGGCCAGCGCCTGGCTGCACAATGACTACCGCACAGTCGTGGCAGCTCTTTGCACTGAAATCAGCTCATTTTTAGGTGGCTCGGTTAGATGTGGCCAACCGGGCAACCGGGCAACAGGGCATCGGGGCAACTGGGGAGCCCGGTTCGTTTGTGGCCGGGCCGGGCTGCCTTTGGCCCCGGCCTGTGACCCGCTAACGCCACCAGGGGACAGCACGCACAGTTAACAATTCCCTCCCACTCCCCTCCCCTCGCTCCACGGTGTGGTGTGTGTATGCTCTTGGCTGCTGTCTCTCTAGAGAGTTTTATCATTTTTTATTACATTGCTCGAGAGCGCTATGTATGCAAATGAAGTAGAAAGTTTCGCTTTGTATAGTTGCCGTAGTTGCGGCCAGTTGGGAGCGCCAACTGTGGGTGTGTGTCAAGAAAAAGTGGAGGCAGCAGTGAAATGCACGCCTTTTTTCACTCCCAATCTCGCTAAAAGTGGGTACAACAATATTGTCATAGTGCTTCTCTGCATTTCATTTAATAATAGCTCTCGAAATTCGCTTGAAAAACTTTCTTCGCTCTTAATAGATATTCATGCCGATTAATTAGCAACTAGTTATTTAGCTGGAACAACAACGAAAAGGGCTCGAAGTCCGATTCAAAGGCAGCTGAATGTTGGCCAACCTTGGCTGCTATTCCAAATTAAACTTAATTGCTTTGAACTTTTACCAAGAATTTAACAATTATAAATTGATCAAAAAGTGTAACTAATAGCTAGCTAGAATAAACAGGAAAAGGACTCGCAATTTTCGACAACGATATCATGAATAATTGAAGTAAGTGGACTAAAAAAAGGTGATGATAACAATAATAATTTAATTATGATGGCACCAATAATAATAATAATAATAATAATAATAATAATAATAATAATAATAATAATAATAATAATAATAATAATAATAATAATAATAATAATACTATTAAAAATATTATTAAAAATAATATTTATAATATTGAAAGCATCGGACGAACAAGCGAGAGGTTGCTGGTTCAAATCTGTCCGAAATTTTTAATTTTAATACATTGACAAAACAACAATATTAAATTTACACAAACACGAAAAAAATAATATTTATAATATTGAAAGCATTGGACGAACAAGCGAAAGGTTTCTTGTTCAAATTTTAATATATGTTTATATATTGACAAAGCAACAATATTAAATGTATACAAAAACGAAAAGGACTTCTTCGGAACGCCGAAGATTTAAGATTTGCCATATAAGAACCTTCTTTTCGACCGATCGTTTCTAAGTCAGCTAAATGATATAGATGGTAACCTTTAAATTGATGGACCAGCTCGCAAAGAAACAGACAGACGGACATGGATATATCAACTCGGCCGTTGATGATGATCGAGTATTTATTTTGGGGTTGAAGACATATCCTTCTATGCGTTACACATTCCATGTTGAAACTATTATGTATTATAATGATAATCATAATTTTGAAAATGTTTCTTTTGTTTTGTCAAATTCAATGCTGTCATATGTATTCTTTGAGAGGACGCAAACTGTCCCCTCCCCCCACCCGTGGACACCTTGCTCACAAATTTTAAAGGATCAAATTGGCGTAAGGAATAAATATGTATATATATTTTTTGTAAATAAAAATGAGAAGTAACATAGACAATGTCAACGGTGCACGAATCATTTCGCTAGCTCTTTTATTTTCAATACTAGGCATTTGACCCGAGCAACGCCGGGTAATATATATATAAACATGTAGTCTGACAGGGCATACAGCGGTCGCTTTGCCTTAAGTGTGGGCAGCTTTTCAGCTGGTTTCTCCTCTTTACTCAAGCGGCAGCCTTCACTTTTATTTTAAACCGGCTTCGTTTTTTAATGAGCTTCAGTTCTCGTGTTTGTTTTTTCTGTTGTTGTTGTTTATATATTTTTAGCTTGTTTTTTTGGCTTGTTATGGCTGTGCGTGATTTCGCACGCTCATTCGCATTGCGTGCGTAAGAGGAAGATATTTAATTTTGTTGCCTGCTTTCGGCCACAGAGTCCGGGGCCCCAAAGTCCCTTTTAGCGTCCTGCAACTTTACTCAATTTATTCAAAATCAAATGGGTTTTTCTTTTCTCTATTTTCTGTGCTGTTTTTTTTTGCTTTCTTGTATATATATTTTTATATGCCACGCCCTCTGCTGCGCGAAGCCATTGAAAGCCATTTGAATGGCCGTCGCTTTTCTCGCCAATTTTCTTTCAGCCGTAGTTGGGGTCAGTTTTTTTGTGCGTTGCTCATTGAATGTTTTTATTACGCCAAATGAATGGCAGCAGCTCCGCCGGACTGGACCCCAACCTGGTTACAATTGTTGTTTTGTGCGCATTCGCTTATTTTCGCTGCGAGAAAGCCATAAAATTATATCACTTCGCCTCTTTTTGGTTTACAATTTTACAAATAATAACATTTGCCGAGCAGCTAGAAATATTTTTGTAAATTTTTGCGCAAATTTCCGCTGCGAAAATCGAGTGAAAAATCGCATAAATCAAACGGGAGACGGGCGACTTTCAATCAGCAAACAATTACAGTTTATTTCTTTCATATCAAATTATCTTTGGCAATCGAGCGTGAAGTCAAATAAGCAGCCAGCAGCAGCAGCAGGACCAGAAAACCAAACCCAATGCCAAGATCAAACACTCGACAGACAGCTGCGAGGATGTCGCCCCCGGGGGCGACCCGCCCCGCACCTCGATGCGGCTGGCAAAAGGGAAAGTCATTGCAGGCGATTTAACAACTACGCTCGAGGATAAATATTTTATGAAATCGCATAAACAAATCAAAGACGAATCACAGACGGCAAAAAAAAAAAAAGAAAAAGAAAACAAGAATAGGAAAATCACTTTCCAAATCAATTGGGGAAAAAACGAAAATCAAGCGCGCCGATCAAATATGACCACTCAACCGCGTTAAAGTACACACACACACACTCGCACACACGTACGCACGTACACACACTCATAAACATTAGCCCTGGGGCGGCGCATTAAGCTGGCTTTGCCAAAATATTTGCACAGTTGGGTTGGGCCGACATTTGGCGTAGGGTGAGAGATCTAGTAATGTGTTTGTTATATGCTAAATCGCATAAAAAATACGGCTATACAAATAGATATGTGCCCATAACAATAACAAGCAGGCCAACTATACACAACAGCTATAATAACAACAACAACAACGACATGAGCCACCCCCAGTGAGAGAGCAACATGTTAGCCAACCCACCTCCCCCGCACCCCGCCACCCCTCCAGGGTGTGGGTACCCCGGCAAATGCGCCCAAGCAGCGCTGCTTAATGTTTGCCAAAATAGCCATCGCATCATCAGAGCCTCATCCGCATCTACATCCACTTCTGTCTCTTAGCCCCGGTCTCCTCCCCCTCCCCTGGCTAGCTTATGAACCCCTCTGTCTGAACATCTTCAAAAGCCCTCTTGATTTTTGCTCTTATTGAATTGTATTTAATAAAATATTCGAGCATTGGCCGCGAGGGTTGTGCGAGGGTTGCTCGACAAAAAACAACAACAGCAACAACAAAATTATATAAATAAATAATGAGGCTTTTGTTATTGCGCTGCGATTTGCCAAGTCAAGTGGCAACTTCTAAGCTGCTGCCTCCCCTCCCCTGCCCACTAAAAGCAAATGCAACATTTGCTGGCGAGTATCTTCAGGTGAGCTGAAGTGCGAGTCCATAAACAGCCAGGCCATATAGAAGCCATATATCAAACGGCCAACTGACATAAATTGTGCACTCAAATGTCCGTTTGCCGATCAAGCGAAGGTCCTGGTAAGTATAGGAACTCGACTTAGAGCTGGACTCGTGCCGCATTTCCACGACAAGGCCCAACACGAGCACGAAAGTAACTTTCTTAAAAACGGACAAGAAAAAGGCACAACACAGTCCAGTCCAACAAAGTTGACAAGAATTCTTTTCGTTTTGTTCAATATTATTACTAATCTTAGTATTCCTCTAAAGTCTAGGTTTTATTGTCAATTTATCAGTTCCTCCATTATTATGTCCGCGATCCATTGGTATTCCTTTTAGTTGTGTGTATATCTTGTCATCGCATTTTAAATATCGGTTTTTCTGAATAAAAAATATAACAATGTTTGCAAATAGTTATTTAGATATAGTTGTGTCTTCTTCTCATTTCTTCCATTTTCGTCTTATTGTTTCAAGTGATAATTTAATTGGTGTGCTGGAAACCAAGGATATCACGTCAGAGGATACTTATGTTTCGCCATCCCCAATGTGGGAAGATTGTTGACTTTGTCTTTAATATCTAGCGCGTTCTTAATGTTGTACCTAGAGTCCATTGGCAGATTTTTGAATATTTTATAATTTACACAGCCCGTAAGATGGAGATCCGATAGAGAAACATATTTGCCTCAGTGGTATTTCCCCCAGAGGTATCTTTAGTAGTCCATATTCATATTCATATCCTATCTTAATGTTTGAACTTGGACGTTCATTAAAAATATTACAAAGTATTTGCTTGACTAATGCCTGCAAAAGTTTTAGGTCCAGAATTTAAGAATAGGAGTGTCAGGAACTGCTTTCCATGCAATATATTTTTCTTGCTCGAAACCTTTCTCTAATTCTATTACTCCTTAATTAATTGGGACTATTATCATCGGCAAATTAGGAATTTAGATGAAGCATGAGAACTATTGACTAGGGTCCAGTCGAAAGTTTTATCTGATAAAGTTGGTTCTTCTATAGTCTGTCTTTTGAGAGATCGAACCCTTCGTGTCGTCCCCACAAACTGGAGCTTTCCAGCCCGGACTCGTCGTGTCACGCTCTGTCACGACCCAAGCTCATCTCTAGTTCGATTTAACTTGATACAACAGCTCGAGTCCTGTACGTATGGCCAGTGCAAGCCCATCCATCAATGCCAACACGTTTACATCCGCATCGGCTGTCACACAAGATATGCTCCGAGCATATATACTCTACATAATATATATATGTACATTTATATATATATGGAGACAGATTGTAAATTGAAATTATTACATACTGTAAAGTTTTTAGGGGGCGGACACAAGTGGGCGTGACCAGTGTGCTGTGCGCTTATTTATGGGCAACTGCACTAATCGATTGAGCCGAACGAAGCAGAGAGCTATGCGACACTCTATATATTTTATTGAATGCGGCAATAAGTTGGCCAAAATATTCAATTAAATGTTTGTCATTTTGGCAGCCGGCTGCAATTTATGTTCAATGAGTTGGTCTAATGAGTTTTTGGCTAGCTAACGGCCGCTCATTACAAGTAAAATGCTTGACCAGCAGATAGATACCCTGTAAGACTACACAAGCGAGAAGCTACGTGCTTTAGTATAAGCAAGGGTAAGCTTAAATAAAGGTTGTGTTTGTGTTCCGATCGTAATACGATTAACAGAACATGGAGAAGGTATTACCAGTAGTATTATAGGTATTATTAGTATAAGAAAAGCTATGCTTAAATAACTATCGTGTTTATTGTCCGTGGGAGAATGGGGAAGAAATCTCATAATGATGAAACTTGTTAGATTTAGATTTAGACTGCAGCAGCAACCCTTTCGTATAACCATTTACAATGGGTATTGGGTATCAAAATAAATAAACCTTAGTAATTTCGTTCTATGCTCTTGTCAAATGCCAAATACCTCTATTGATGAGGCACTTCAGCGGTGGCTGCCAAGCAACGCGGCTTAAAGCCAAACAAAATGAATCTAATCACACGTCGCGAAATTAACGTAATACGCGGAAAGGCAATAACAACAACAGCAACAGCAACAACAGCAACAACAACAACAACTGAGGCGACATGAGTGAAATGAGCTATAATCAAAGGCATTTTGCGGGCACAGGTGAAAACCGCAGGCGACACTTCAGCGACGTTTAATTCAGCTGGGAGCTGCCTGATGGACTGCCAGCCTGCCTGTGCATATATTAAGATAGATTACTACACACACCAAGCGCACACACACACACACACACACACACACTCACCTACACACACACACTCACCTAATGAGAGCCATGAATTTGTATTAAAAGCAATGCTCGCAGCGCTCAAGTTACGCGCAGTTTGGCAAATCCGTTTTGGATATTGTCGAACAATGGGGTAATTAACGTACGGCTAATGCATGGTCTTTGCCAGCGCACCTCAAAGTGTGCATACATTATATATACATAAACATATACATACATATATAAGCAGGCGACATTAACATATTTGGCTATAAACAGTTGATGGCGCCCAAAACTATGCAGCGGTTTTCCAGCTAAAGCCAACCGCGTGGCAATTGAAACCGGTTAAGCGGCTGGCTGCAAATAATTCCACAGCTTGTATTGTTATGGCTGGTATACCCTGTAATCATTGAAAATGTGTGTAGAGGATGTAATGAACATGTGGCTTTGTATGTGCAGAAGCTGAAGAACACATATCCCACTTTTATATGCCATATTTAACTGTCTGCAAAGAAGAAAGCTATAAACCTCAGGGTATCTGCCAGTCGTGCACTCCCTGCCCGTTTTGACTGCTGATGATTATAATAAATTAAACTAATAAAGCGCGTTAATGTTCAGCCATCAGTTAGCTGTGACAAAGGCAAAAGCCAGCCGCCAAGCGTGCGGGCTTTAATCTTGGCCATAGTTGCGCGTTATAGTGGGCGCGGGGGGGGCGTGTCCATGGCTGCCAAGTCATTTGGCTTGCAAAGCGCGCAAGCGGCTTTAATTGTCGACCGCGCCAAATGACACCGACAGCGCGACAAACGGCCAAAGGGCGTGGCAGGGTGTGCGGCTTGAGAGTAACTATTCCTTAATGCCAGGGCGTTGCTAAGCTTCCAATGAGCTTCAAGCTGTTTGTCTGTCTGGTTGTCTGTTTCTGATTGGCTTGTTATACCCTGTAAACAGTCAGAGTGTGTGCCAATTGAGCTTGATTGGCTTAAAGTCAATACATGTAACAGGCAAGGGCAAAAGACAGCTTGCCTAAGCAAACAAACAAAGTTCTAACTCTGTTCGGCTTTCTCTATATAATTATTTGAAGTCTAGGTCGAAAAACATATATTTAATTGATAACAAACTAATCACAGGGTATCTCCCAATCGATCGTTTGCGAGCATCTCCTTAAAGCAATGTGGGGAAACGTGAACGAAACGAGCTTCGGCGCAGCCCTTTCTATTGAACTCAATCTGAGTGGCAATTTGCCGAGCTGTTCAAGTTTCATGATACGGAAATCAAGTCCTTCGAATTGAGTCACAAGTCTCAAGTTTTCCATAATGATATCAATTAATTTCAAGCGATTTAAAATGTGCCACCGACGAGAGAGAGAGAGAGAGAGAGAGAAAGACTTGCGGACTTGCCACAAAATTGATGCGTGCGGTGAAACATGTAATAAAATATGCAGCAGCTTGATGCGAGGTGAAAGTTAACACAAATACACACGCACACACACACACAAACACAGGCACACCCATACACATTTACACACACACTGGCAAACAAAGGGAGTGAAAGTTGGCCGCAAGGCATACAAAAGTTTTGCACATTAAACAATAAAAACTCATTAATAATATGCATTTAAGTTTTAATTGAACTACTTAATGAGGGTGAAGGGGGGCAGAATTGATGGTGCGCACGACTAAAAGATATGTCATTGTTGTTTTTATACCCCTGCTACGGCTAGAGGGTACAATAGTTTTGTCACGAAATGTGTAACGCCTTGAAGGAGACATCTGCGATGTCATTGAGTATGTTCCTAATCAAAATCAAGAGCCAAGTCCCTCTTTTATTTTACGGAAACTTTTCAAACACCTATATATATGTAAATCTGTATATATTTAAGCCTGTTTTTATAAGTCCAAGTCAGCTATAAGGGACACCTGTATTATATAGCCTCAATAGAATCAATTGTTGGAAAATAAATTTGTTGTATGCAAAACTTTGAATTCCTTTTTAAAATATATTCTTTTTACTTTTGTTTTTCCAAATTTGAACCGGCAACCTCTCGTCTGCTGGTCTGACGCCTAGAAACTTAAGCCAGGCTCTTGAAGACAAGCCAAAGTGCACTTATATCCCATTTTCCCCACCTGTAGACCAAGTTTTCCAAAACCCCGTTCTATAGCTTGCTCCTTGCCCAAAAGGAGTTGCTTGAGCATTTATCTTTGACAAGACTTTTAAAGGGTATTTAATATTCGCCATGCCATAGATAAATCAACTTTCTTGTTCTTCTTGTTGTTGCTGATGTTAATGCCGTTGGGTCTTGTCAGGCAACATGAAAGGAAATTGTTGTACGCTCTCATTATACATGGCAAATGGCCGCAAACAAATTGCGCAATTGCATTCCTCGCTAGTGTGTGTGTGTGCTTGTTTTTTTATGGGTCTCGAAAATGCAGTTTGAACTCTTACTCAATTGAAATTTTTTTGCAGCTGCGTAGAAAAGGTGCGTAATTAAAACGATGCCGCGGCTGCTGCGGCTGTTGCTGCCGTAGACAATTAAACGCATGCCACAAACAGAGAGGCGCATGCCACAGACAACGGGCCAGGAAAAACAATGAGGCAACACGATAAAATGAGCGATGGTCTCTGTGTGTTTAATTGCGACGACAGAGACAGTCTTTAAATTTATAGCGACTAGCGAGATGAGGTGACGGGGGCGGGGAGGAGGCGAGTTTAATAGTCGAAAAGAAACGTGGCAGAGTTGTCAAGTTGCCGGAAATTGAATTCTAAAATATTTATAGGGTATGCGTGGGTGAATGCGTGTGTGAGGCTGGCTAAACAATGGAGCATAGCATACATATTGGGGCAGAGGCAAAGTGATTTATGCAGCGTTCAGCAACAAATTGCAAATGGAACGCAATGAATCGAGTCCAAAAACCAAATGAAATGCTACTTATGCATGCATGTCACTGTGTGCGTGTGTCTATGTGTGTGCGTGTGTGTGTATTGTGTAGGTGTGTGTCCAACATACACAATATGTATATACATTTTTGTGCTCAACAGGCAATCAAAATGAGGAGGCAAGGAAATTTCCCCAACAAAAATCAAGAGGTTCTAATCGGGAGCTCCCGACTAGGGGATACCCTGAACTCTCTTCTTCCAACTGGCGATAGATATAAAATGAAAGATACTTGATATATATATATACAATTCTAGAAGCTACATGTCGAGTTTGGTGACTCTAGCTCATATTATTTGCCGAAATTGCTCAAAAAACTTCGATATCGAATTTTATTGATTACTTGGAAACGGGACAAGTTATCGAGTATCGGAAACAAACTTGATCTGCGCGGGGTCTAGGAGGACCTACAGCTAATAATTTCAAGTCTCTAGCTCTTATAGGTTCTGAGATCCCTGCGTTCATACATAAGGACGGACCGACGAACGGCTGTTGATGCTGATCAAGAATATATATACTTTATAAGCTCGGAGATGCTTTCTTCTGCCTGTTACATGCATTTGCACAAATACATAATACCCTTTTTACACATTTTCAATGGGTACAGGGTATAAAAACAACTTATTAGTGTGCGCATACGTCTGTCGCTCAGTGTGTTGCAAAATGTTGAGCCATAGATTTATTGGAAGCAATCAGTGGGGCTTTTCGGCTGGCATAGATACTGCCTATATGTATATATGTTTGTATGTTGACGCTGACATTGACTATCGAAAGTCAATTTCGGGTGCGTGTCACATGCTCATTTGTCCAGTTTATGGCCCAACATCATTTGTTCGCCCATTTTTGCCGGGCATTGTCTTTTATGCCTTGCGATAAATTCTCGCTTCCGTTGCCTAATACCTGTTTATTGTTGTTATTCCAGTTGAATGTTTGTTGTTTCTGTTGTTGTTGTTGTCGAGCAAATGCAATTTTAAGCTGAACGAAGCGCTGCCAACAATCGCATTGCATGCATTATAAATTAGCCCAATAAACTCCAATTGAAGGACTAATTCACTCATCAAATCGGCCCGAATGGGCGGCTTCAGGCATTAACAGGAATTATTCAGCTGGCTAATTAGCTGATACGTTATTAAGACGCTGCTCGCTTTTAAGATACAAACTAAACTAAACTATACTCAAGCCTGCTTGAGAAGAGAACTGTTGCTTTAAATTGTAGGTGTATAAAATTTATTCTGTGCAAGGATACGGGTTCAAATCCCTGGCTAGTGTATGTACATATATGGCATAATTTAAGACGAAGACCTTAGTAGCCTCTGCTATTTGAAATAAGTAGGAGGCTTCAAATGCTTCTTCTACCCTTCTCCAACAGGAAAAGCTCTCTTCCAGGACATTGTTGCTTATAGTCTGTTCTTTATGAAAATATTAGGGCTTTAATACATCAAGGCTTCTTTTCAAAGTGAGATTTATATTCATTATGCGAGAGCCTAGACACAAAGTCTGGTGTATCTAGGACTTATAATTTTCGAGCTATGCCTAAAAGCCAGAACTCAAATAAATTTTTATTTTATATTATGAAAATGATATGACGTATCGCATACATATGTTAGATTCGTTCTGCGAATGTTATACCAGAATATATAGTTCGTGTTTTAAGTCTCTAGCTATTTTAGTTTTCGGGATGAATCGAATCAGACAGATAGATAGACAGAGGCTAGATTAATTCAGCTAGTCTTCCTGATCAAGAATAACATACTTCCTTCACACACAGCACACAACTATTTTACTCTTTTTACCAACTTGTCAGTGGATGCACTGAGGAACTATTTAAATATCTTAAGAATCTCGGGTATTTCAAAATTTTGATCATAGTTGTCTTTTGACAATGCTTGCGCTCGATTTGAGTATCAATTTCTGGTCCTTTTCTCAGAATCTAGGACACATCATATAGCTTCTATACATATCGAGCGTGTATGAACTTTTATTTAGTTGATACTAAAACGAAAGCTTTATTAACTAGACGATTGAGCTGGAAAAAAAAACTGTTAGCAAAATAATCAAATTGCAGTTTTCAGCTGTCACCGAGCGCGAACGGAATGTGCATTTTACAGAGAAGTCGCGCAAACAAAAAAATGCGAAAAAAATCTGTTAGAAATCCTATTTATATTTCGAAACAATAACCATTCAATTCGAGCTAACGATTTGGGACCCGGGCTACAGCGCATAACGAACCAATTGAGCCGGACACGGACACGGACACAGACCGAGACCGAGACCCTGTGGGATGCTTTTTGGGTGCGACTGTTGTCGCATTTATTACCAGTGTAGCCTGTGAGAAAAAACTTGCATTGGCTTTAAAGTGAAAGCATTTGAAATGGTCGCAGGTCCTGGCCACAGGCGCGACGACACAAACAAAACGTGAGCCGCATACAAATAAACAAGCATCTCCCTGTAAGTGGGGCGGGTGTGTGTGTAGGGGGAGGGTGAGTGTGTGCGTGCGTGTGTGAGTGTGTGTGTCGCTGCTGGTCACCAGCGGCGACCGATGACCGTCGGAATTGAAACAAATGCCACAGCACTGGGCGTGCCTATAAATTTTTTACAAAATACATGGGCATAGGTGCAGCTGTAGCTGGCATTGCAGGGGCCCCGGCTTGTACACAGCAAACTGTGCAAACAACACACACACACACACTCACACACACAGACACACGCACGCAACGGGTCTTGAAAGGGACAAGCCGTAGCATTGTTTAGTGCCAATGTTTGGCTCCCAGACATCAAATGGCATTTAAATGCTGGCAGCATGTGTTCCAAAAAGTTCTGCACGCCTCCAAGCCACAAGAGTGAGCGTGAGGGAAAGAAATGTAACAGAGCGGGAGAGGGTCGTACATGTCCAATGCTTAGTTGCATTTCAAATGTACCCTATTTATGCCTACAGGTGCTTGTCCACTTCAAGGACCAACCCAATCCCTTCCCCCGCCCAAATACCCCGTTGCAGCTGCAAAGCAGCATTTGATGAGTGTAAAACATTTCCATTTCCATTGAGCATGAACTAAAGAGTCTCAAGTCATTTTCTGACTAATATTTAAGCCTGCACTTTTGCACTTTTAATGCTGCACATATACGAAATGCGAAATAAACAAGAGACAATGTTTACTTTATGTTGCCTAAGATGGAATATCCCTTCAGACTTATAGCTCATCGTTTTGTGGCAGAATTGTGAGTCTCGGGAGGAAATTTGATAGGAGGATAAATAAACACATTCTTACTTCAAAAACTGATTTCACGACTAAAAAAAATACAACAATTTTCCATACAAAAATTGATTTCTCGATCAATTCTTTCTAAAGAACCATATTGTTAGGATTTGCTGTGTGTGTGAAGCATCTTTTGAAAAATAATAAAAATATTTCTTAAACAAAAACTTGGCTTTAAAAAAGCTGAAAGTTTCTATGGCATTTGATTGCCTTTCTACAAATTATACTCATAAGTGAACAGGATAATGACGCTCGCAATTACTGGGTATTTTTTTTTGTATATATATATTTAAGAGATCCGATCTAAGTTAATATGCACGGAGCATAAACTCTTGTTAAACTCAAACGGAGTTTGACAAGTTAAAGTGCTTGTTATCTTAGACGTAAGTCTAGTAAAATGGCCAATGAATACCAATAAACATCTATCTAGGGTAGTTTCATGTTTTGCTCTCATAAATCCCCCTTTTCCTTATTCAGCATGCAACGCTTCGACAAACTCGAGCAAAATGGAGTTTTACTGATGAAATCTCGACGCGCAGCAAAATGCTGCTGCAATGTCAATCAGCTTAGCGTCATTCGATGGCTGTCAATGGCAATTACGTAAAAGTCAAGTCTTCTACAAATCACAATGTGCGCTCGACTGGAGCTCTCTTGGAGAGATTCGCAGCTATATGGTAACTATGGCATCGTTGATGCATGTGCCTCAGAGCTCTGGCAAAGTTCATGTACATCATTTGTCCTGCCGCTAATGGAAATCCCCTTTGGTTGATGGCAACCGGCACTTCGCCTCGGAGCTGGCTGATGTGCATTTGTCAAATAGTTGTGCACAGTTCAGTTCGAAACGTCCGAAACGTGGCACACCTTCACACGCTGTTGGCCAACTGGCAAATCCTCGACGGATAGCTGCACAGAAATTCAGCTTGGCGTTCGATTAGTTGACGCGCCCAAGTTGCCAAATAGTTTGGCCCTAAAAATTGATGTCACTGGCATGTGGCATGTGGCCATGTGACCAGCAGCAGCTGCTCAGCTGGGCGCCAGGTTTTCGGCACTGATGTGGCACGTTTTATGGCCACAGCGCCAACTTTATCCTCAGACGACAGTGTCAACGTCTGTTTCGAGTCATCCTCATCTTGCGACGTTTCTCACATGTTCGCTGCCATTCTGTTGCAATTTTTATGTGCTTTGCACTCAGCGAAAAACGAACTGAAATTCCGAATAATCTTCTTAAAATATAAAAATAGTTTTTTCAGTTAACTACGAATCAACTAATATAGTATGACTTATTGATCCTCAAATGAATCCATTTAAAGAGTTTTATATGTTTTTTTGTGTAAATCATTTCAGACCTTTTCTCTGAGTGTATGCACTTGGGGCTGACTGCCCCTCGTTCCGCTTTGCCGGCCTTTCTGGCCTGCCACACGCGTCAACACCAATGCACCCAATGAGCGAAGAAGTGCTGCATCTTTTAGGCGCCAGCTTTGAGTTGTTGCAACTTATAAATTTGTCATACGGCAATTTGAGCAACATTTTTCAGAGACGTGCAACTTTGTTGCGGCTTGTGAGCTCCTGCTGTTGGGTTAATTCGGCAAATGAAGAGCACTTGGTTAATTTACTTATTGATGATATGCCTCTACACACAGCCAAAGGCACTTATCCTCATATTTAAATATACATTTGGCAAGCTATCTCGATAAAATCGTTTGCAGTCAGCAAAACAAAAATGAAAGTTTCTAGGCAGTTTTCTGTTGGTTCATTAGCAGTGTTGGCCAACTTGGCAATGTTTTCCAGTTGAATTAAAAATCATATTAAAATATTTGTATATTTTCGCTATTTAACTTTCTGAACGGGCGCTGATGACGCCAAACAACATCGTGAAGCGTTCTAATCAAGCATTTGCCGCTGCATATGCAAATTTTATGTGTGTGCCTTGGTGTGTGTGCGTCCGTGTGTGTGTGTCCGTGTGTTTGTGCGTGTCTGATTGTGTGTGTTTGGGTGTGTGCGTGAACATAATCACTGCACATGAATTAAAAAGTTTTTTGGCATGCAAAAATATTTTGCAGTTTAAAGCAATTTGAAGTCATTTGTAGCCAATTTACAAATGTCTGCCGCTTGCAGCAACTGTGCCTGTGTGTGTGTATGTGTGAGTGTTCGCGTGTGTGTGAGTGTGTTTTCTCAAATGCAATTACGACTGCACACACACACAAACAGACGCACTAATACGTGGTCATGGCTTTTGTATGCCAATGCAGCTCAGCTTTTCTGTCGTTCAACGTCAGGCTATGCCCTATTTTTATAAGGAATGAGTCCAGAGGGTTTAATTCAGGTAAACAGTCAGAATGAAGGCCACAAATAAATCTTCCCTAGACAAGAAGTTCTATGATTACTTAAGGAAAACACAAACACTTTGTTATAGCTTTGTGCAGGGTACTTAATAGTCGAGTCAACAATATTACTTTAAGTTCAACTAATTTTTTGACTTTGATTAGAAAACGTACAGGGTATTTGATACCCTGACATAAAATTTTATGATCATTTATAGGGTATTTTATAGCCGAGTCATCTTCCAGCAATATCTTCAAATGACGAACACCTGGACTTCGAAATCTATAATTTCTTAAAGAATGCAGAACTGAATTTTTTGAAAATTTATGAAGGGTATTCGGTAGTCGAGTCCAATCGAGTAGAGCTGACTTTTTTGTTTTGACTTAAATAAGTCATGCTAATGGCAAACCATTAGCGAAAATTTCGCTCGCACATGTGAGCGACTGTGTGTGTGTGTGTGTGAGTGTGTGATAATTAAGTTGCATTTGTAACTGCCATTTGGTTGTGCATATGCACTAATTTTCTCTGTGTGTGTGTGTGTGTGTGGGACGACGGCGACTTTGCTAAATGAAAGAGAAATGCGATTTTGAAGGCTGCTGTTAAATATTTAAATGTATTCCTTGGGCCAAGGCGTGCCAACTATTTTGAACTATTATTGTTGTTGCAGCAGCTGTTGTTGTTGTTGTTCTTCCTCTTCTTACTGTTGCAACAGCCACTGATTACACAGCGCTTACATCAAAGCCTAATTGCCAAGTAAGCTAAAAATAAAATTGGCAGCAGAGCTGCGCGAGCTTTCAAGGTGCCGCAATTTGTTGAGAAGCCTTGAAAGCGCTTATTATAGCCAACATGCTGGTTGTTGTTGTGGTTGGAAAACATTTATAAGAGAAGGCCTGATTTATTCGGAATGGTTGGCTTTACTTTTTATAAATAGTTAGCAAGAGACGAGAAGGAAAGAAAGAAAATGAAGCAGTTTGGGGGGAAAGCTCCCTTTGTATACTTTTCGTAGCTTCAACTAGTTAAGAATTGCAAGCGAGATTTAAACCAAAAATGCTGAAGTCTCGAGCTTCAAACATATATTAAAAAAGAGGCCTGATTTACTCGTAATGGTTATTTTTTCTTTTGATAGTAATAAGAAGCAAGAGACGAGAAGATATCAGCCACAAAAAATGAAGCAGTTTGAGCAACAAGAACTAGTTGGGAATTACAAAAAATTGTCAGGAAATAGTTTCATTTAAACTGCTTCACTTGAACTGCAAGCCAGGTTCGGGAATGCAATATAATACAATGTAAAAAAGACAAGAAGTTAAAATTAAAAATAATAAAGTAGTTTAAGCATCAAGAGCTTCCCCCCTGTTGCTTCAACCAGTTGGGAATTGCAAGCGCCACTAAAAACAATTGTCCGAAAATAGTTTCATTTAAAATGTCAATGTCTCTAGCTTCCAAAACTGGCTTCAAGAATATAAAATAATACAATTTGCAGCGAAGATCATAACATATCTAGTTATATTAAGTCTCGTGACAGCAATTAAAATGCCAGTGACAACAATATGAACGTATGCACTTAATATTTCACTTTAATTTACCTTTTAATTGGGCTAATCAACACGCTAATAGCCACTGCTATTAACTTACCCACACACACACACACACACACACGTATACATGCTGTGCCTGTTTCTGCCTATGGCCATTTGCAGGACATATTTTATTGTTATGAGTTTTGCAGTCGAGTCAAGTGGAGCCGCATGTGGTGTGGCATGTGGTGTGTTGCACGTTGAGTGGCTCGGCTGCCGTTGGCCGCTTTCAAAATTGCACTTTAATGACTAATTTGGTTTTTGTGCACGCCGCTGGCAGCCAGTTGCCCGTTGCCAGTTGTCAGTTGCCAGAATGAGTCCAGGTCCAGTCAATTAACAAAGTGCCAGAAAGAGAGACAAGACATGTACATATCTTTTGCTCTATCCCCCCCCCCTCTCTCTCTCTCTCTCTCTGGCTCGCTCTTTGTCTGTGAAACTATGTCCCTTTGTCGCACGCTCGCAAGTGTCGACGGAAGCGCACACTTGAGCTATGACGATACGACATTTCCTTAATGAAGCCAACCAACACGCACACAAACTACAAAACCGAATGTGTGTGTGTGTGTGTGTGTGTGTGTGTGAGGGCTCTAGGGATGGCCCAGGAAAGAGACACGAGTGGTTCGTGCCAAGAAATTCATTTTCATCACTCTCCCCAGAAGCACGAAAATACACGATGAAGCCTGAGAAATAGCCAAGTCAAAGATCTGAATATCACAGCGAAACTTGGCCCTAGCCTGGAACTTGCTGGACTTATCAAAATGTATCTGTCCGAGTTCGTGCCTAGCCTTACCATCTCTAATGGGCTGCCTAATTGTGTTCTTAGACAATATCTACAAGTGCGCGGGTTCACAGGGCGCTGTCATAAAACTTAACGGCTGCAAACAAACCGAGCTCAGTAGTTCCTGAAGTCGTTCAACGTGGCGTATGCGTAATTATAAAAACTTGCAGCTTGATTTTTGCGAACTGCAGCAATCGCCGCATATCAGATGGGCTGTCCGTCTGTCTGTCTGTCTGTCTGTCTGTCTGTCTGTCTGTCTGTCTGTCTGTCTGTCAATGGGGCTGTCAAAGAGCAGTGTACTAAAAAGGAGTTGACTTGACTCACCTGAGACCAAGAGCTCGCTGGTGCTGTTGACCAAATTGTCCATAATTGGCTGGAATGTGTAGAACGTGAGAGTTTCCAATTTGTTTGCCTGCACATTGATTGACAGGAGCGCCGGTGTCCCGCGGAGCAGGCCATTGTCGATTTTCTTTAGCAAATTATTGCGCAAATTCAAAGTTTTCAAATTGTTCAGACCGTCCAATGCACGCTCCGAAATGCGCTGTAAAGAAAACAGGATATTGGAAATTGTTAATTAATTCACAGATTACTTGGCTTAATTCCATACAAAAAAGGTATTAATACTTTATTGTAATTAACATTCATAATAATTAAATAAATTTAAACAAGTGTGTGTCAGCTGGGAGAGTCTGAACTGCAAATACCCTGTACTTGGAGTATATTAAGTGTTCTTTCTTAATTATTTATTTAATTTAGATCTTAAATATGGAAATTATATGTTTGTATATAACAAAATTGCAGAATTTACCTCATGAAATGGGTTATATATATATTTTCTTAGAGTGGAAAAGTGTTTTTTTTAGCCAAGCCAAAATACTGAAATATTTATCTAGCTACATTAATATATTCACATATATCTTCTCCGACTCTAGTTCATATAATCCGAATAATATATATATATATATATATATATATATATATATATATATATATATATAGAAATACATATCTAGATGTTCATATATATCTACTCTACATATACATATCTTGATATACTAATATATATACTATATATATATATATATATACTATATATACTATATATATATACTATATATACATATATATATATATATATATATATACTAATATATGTATACATATATATTTCTATCTACCTTATGTATATGCATAGTATACATACTACATGCTGCATACATACGACCTTATATACATGTACATATCTTGATATTCTAATATATAATCATATTGTCTATCTATTATTATCTATATTCTTATATCAATATATCTTTATCTCTACCATTTCTAGCTCCAACGATCCAACTGTTGGATGAAAGTTTATCGATATTAATAATAAAACGGATTTTGCATTCCTTTGGCAAAGTCTCTGGCTATGCAATTGTTTACAGGGTATCAGGAGCGCCGTCAGTCATCCATCGATATGAAATGCCAGTCACTTTGGCATTGCTTTTAAATATATTATGTTTAATTGTATTTATGCTATAATAACATTTTCATTTCCTGAACCACGCTTTCCCCCTCCCTCCCCCCCTCTGCTAACCTCTTGCCCCTGCTGCTCGGTTTATGTTTTGCTTGGCCGACCGAGCACACAAAAAATATTTTCTGCCAGTTTTCCGCATTTTTGCGTATTATTTTCACTGGCATTTTTTTTATTTGTTTTTTTTTTTTTGACAATTTCGCTGCCTCGTTTTCCCGTTTGCCATTGTTGTGTTTTCTTTGTTTGCTTATTTATTTATGCAAGTGTGCGTGTGTGTATGTGTGTGTGACATGTACGCATATAAAACATATGTAGATGCATCTTTTTTAACTTGTGTGTTCCAATTCGTTTGCCTTGAATTTTTTTATGCGGAAAAAGTGTTTATTCTCGTGAAGGAAGCACCAGTGAAAGTTGACTGTGGCCCTCTCTCTCTCCCTCTCTCTTTTTCTCGCTCTCTCTCCCTATATCGCCTCTCTGCCTGCTCGTCATTATTTAATATTCAATATGCTTTGTCTAGTGAAATGGATAAATTATGCATATTAAATGCGAACCAGTCGAAAGAGACATGTGCCGTTATCTAGCCCATTTCCACCCTTACCCACTATTTCCACTTGCCACAGTGAGGAAGACATTGAAAAACACGCGTACGTGTTGTCCGGGAGCAAATAAATGCTGGTTAAGATACCTCCGCCTCTTACCCTATCATATCATATCATATCACAGTAGTTTGTTTGTTTGTTTGTTTGCCACGCTGATTGACATAAAAAGAAATTTATTTTATTGAGATATTTTGTTAGTTTGATGAGCGCGGCACTTGGCGTTTTTACGAGGCGCCGCCAATTTATCGGTTAGCGCAAAAAAAATTGTTATTTATGCGCGCTTCTTATGGCGTCTACGTAAACAAAGTTATGATTCAAAACGAGCAAAAAACATGCCACTACGTAATCAGCAAGTTATATTGAAAGAGAACTCAACTTAAAGCATGAAGAAACTTGTATTATTAATGTAAGAATTTTCAGCAAAAGGTTTTCTTTGAGCTGAATCCAAGTCAATATTTTGTAGAGAGAGCAAAGTGCCGGGATTGGGGCTAAAGCTAGTTTTGATATTAAATAGAATGAACCTGCGTGGCTGAGCGTTGAGCTAACAAGCGTGAAGTCGCCGGTTCAAATTTGTAATTTGTGAAATGCAGACAAAAGAACTTCCACTTGCAGTCACGCCACCTTATCAAGTTTAATGCCAACTATAATGAGCCTGAGTGGCTGAGAGTTGAGCTAACAAATTCGTAATTTGTGAAATGCAGATAAAAATGACTTCTACCTAATGTCACGTCACTTTATCAAGTTTAATAACAAATATAATTAGCCTGCGTGGCTGAGCGTCGAAATAACAAGCGAGAAGTCGCCGATTCAAATTCGTAATTTAGAAAATGCAGATGAAAATGAAACTTGCCAACATTTCAGTAGATGCTAAAGTTTTAAGCAAAAATCGAAGCGTTGAAAAATAAATTTAAAATTTTGTTCTTGTTTGTTTTCCTATTAAAGATATAGGAGCGTCACGTGCGAGGCTCTCGCTGTTTGTTGCCGACATGAGCAATTTATAACGATTTTGTGGCTTAAATGCTGTTGCAACACTTTTGCTTTCACTTTCAAGCCGAAAGCATCCGCTTAGCTGCTTAGCTGTTTATCTATTTATCTCTTTGAGGACTCGGTGACCGCTCAGTTCCTTAGCTTTTTATGTTGTGTCAGACAAAGCCCAGGCACCTAAACCTTTTAACAGCAAATGATTTATGAAGTACACAGCAGGACACACACACGCACACACACGAGAAGAAAAATGAAATGGATAACCCAAGCAAAACATGCAACGCAATTTGCTTTTATTGAAAAGGACAAGAAAAGAAGGAAAGGCATTTTTTTGAAAGAAGCAAAACATATGCACACGTATGATATGGAATAAGGCATAGAGCAGGCAAATCCAGTCCAGGCCAAAACAATGCGACATAGAGGCGATAACAAGCCCAATCATTATGGCCATGGCTATGACGATGACAATGCCGGGCCTGCCCTTAGAAGCTAACAAGAACATGCAAGAAATAAGGCTATCCAAGGCACGTCGAGGCTTTAATACACTTTTGGACATATGTCTTACGGGTTTTTTGAGATATATGTATCCATATTTTCGATAGATTATTATCATAGAGAAATATGATATAGTTATATATTCATATAGCGGACATATTCTTCCTATGATATGGTGATATATTTATATAGCAGACAAATTCTTCGTATAGAGCTATGATATAGTGTTCCGATGTTGGTAGAACTTATCTCATATGTCTCATATGACTCGTAAAAGCAAAGTTTGGCTTGAATATCATTAAAAACGAAACAAATTGAGTTTTTCATACAAGGACCTCAGTTTCGTAGGACAGCTAGAATACATATTCTTTATGGAGGCGGGGGGGCTGTCTTCGTCATCTCCTAGAGAACTATAATTTAATTTTGAGGTTTTCAAACAAGAGTCTCATATTCAACAGATCATTCGTATGGTTAGCTAGAATACATATACTTTATGGACTCGTCTCTATCTCCGTCTATGCTTTACACATAATATGACAAAATTATAATACTCTTTCAAAGGGTATAGAAAGGAGCTACAGTTCGGAGGAGATTGTCGGCATCAGCATCAGTGCTCGCGTCTGCCGCAGAGCAGTCACGAAGAAGATGGCGGCCAAAAACACTTGAGATGAAGTGTGTGTGTGTGTATGTGTGAGTGTGTAAGTGTGCGTCCTACTGGCCTGACACATATGCGAGTTGTCTGGGTGTGACATGATATGCGAGCACTTTGTAAAATGGGAAAAATGAAACACGCAGCAAAATGAAAAGCAAAGACGAGCGACAATGTTGGCCAGGATATGCAGGATTTACGCTTATCGTTGTGCCCACGCTTGTACAGCTGCCGCCATACAAACACACACGCACATACATATGCATATGAACTTAGCTAACAGAATAGAGTATACAGCGTTAAGCGACATTTTCTATTTACACACACTCGCACGCACACGCAGGCTGGCCGTGGCCATTTTTATGGCAGCCGGGTGGCCCTGCATATCAGATGGCCAAAAGGAGTGCCATAAATCCATTATGCCATGATTTGTTATTCAATATTTTTGTAAGTAGATTAACTTGCAGCGCACATTTGTTTGCCGCCAAAGGCGTCGAAAGGATAATGCCACAGCGTGTGGCCAGACCGAAAAGACAGACTATCCGTGAATTAAGCTGTGTGGCCTAGGCTTGTCTTGTCTTGTCTTGTCTTGTGGCCGGCGACCCCCCAAAACATAATTTACCAATCTATTTATCATATTAGCGCCTATTCGGCAAACAGCAGGCGACAGCGTTCCTTGCGGCATGTGGCAAGTGGCTAGCTGAAAGCCCGCAACTTGAACTGTACCTCGGGCCGAGCTGAGTGACCACTTAAATCACCACAAAAATGGGCATTCGAATTGAATTTATGACACCCGAAAACAAAGTTGTTTATGCGCTATACACGCCCCGAAGGATGTGCTATTTATGATACACAGCCAACCCCTACTCCTGCCCCAGCCCCTGTCCCAGAACTCTGTTTCTTATGGTCAGCCGGCAATTTATGGGCACTTAAGTTAGCCTTGGCATAAACTTGACCAATCTGAACTCGGACAATAGGAATACGGCAAATCAAGTTGCAAATTTATTGATAGCAAAAATAAACTAAGCAGTGATATATCGAAATATGTTTGTTGCGGCTGATCGACTGAATGACAGACACTTTAGTAAGACAGCTGACTTTTATGCTGTAGTTACCTTTGAGGCAATGAGGGATGTTCTCTACAAATTAATATGGAGAATTGGGTTTAACGCTAAAGGTAAATATGGAACTGACTTTTTTTTGCTAATTTCTATAAGCGTAAGGTACATAAGAAACAATAGTGCCTGTGTGAAAATCGGATGAGATTAGCCCAAGCTATGGCGGTGGGAAATTTTGACCCATGTCTATATACAAACCTAGGGGTAAGATTTTGACATAAAGTTCGAGTCAAAAATGTGTGGTGATATTTAAATGCCAGATTATTTAAGAGGGAAAACCATGAACAAAAAGCTATTCCTCATGTAAATCAGATGAGTTTTGGCCAAGTTATGGGGGTGGGAAATTTTGTCCCATGTCTATATACAAACCTAGGGGTACGATTTTGACATGAATTTCGACTCAAAAATGTGTGATCAGATTTAAATGCCAGATTATTTTAGAGGGAAGATCATGAACAAAACGCCAGTGCTTGTGAAAATCGGTTGAGTTTTGACCGAGTTATGGAGGTGGGAAATTTTAACCGATGTCTATATACAAACCTAGGGGTACGATTTTGACATGAATTTCGACTAAAAAATGCGTGGTCAGATTTAAATGCCAGATTATTTTAGAGGGAAAACCATGAACAAAAAGCTAATCCTCGTGAAAATCGGTTGAGTTTTGACCGAGTTATGGAGGTGGAAAATTTTAACCCATGTCTTTATAAGAATCCTAAGGGTAAGATTCTGACATGAATTTCGACTCAAAAATGTGTGGTCAGATATAAATGCCAGATTATTTTAGAGGGAAAACCATGAACAAAAAGCTATTCCTCATGAAAATCGTATGAGTTTTGGCCAAGTTATGGGGGTGGGAAATTTTGTCCCATGTCTATATACAAACCTAGGGGTACGATTTTGACATGAATTTCGACTCAAAAATGTGTGGTCAGATTTAAATGCCAGATTATTTTCGAGGGAAAACCATGAACAAAAAGCTATTCCTCATGAAAATCAGATGAGTTTTGGCCAAGTTATGGGGGTGGGAAATTTTGACCTATATCTATATACAAACCTAGAGGTAAGATTTGGACATGAATTTCGACTTAAAAATGTGTTGTCAGATTTAAATGCCAGATTATTTTAGAGGGAAAACCATGAACAAAAGGCTATTCCTCATGTAAATCAGATGAGTTTTGGCCAAGTTATGGGGGTGGGAAATTTTGTCCCATGTCTATATACAAGCCTAGGGGCACGATTTTGACATGTATTTCGACTCAAAAATGTGTGGTCAGATTTAAATGCCAGATTATTTTAGAGGGAAAACCATGAACAAAAAGCTATTCCTCATTAAAATCGGATGAGTTTTGGCCAAGTTATGGGGGTGGGAAATTTTGACCTATATCTATATACAAACCTAGAGGTAAGATTTGGACATGAATTACGACTTAAAAATGAGTTGTCAGATTTAAATGCCAGATTATTTTAGAGGGAAAACCATGCACAAAAAGCTATTCCTCATTAAAATCGGATGAGTTTTGGCCAAGTTATGGGGGTGGGAAATTTTGTCCCATGTCTATATACAAACCTAGGGGTAAGATTTTGACATGAATATCGACTCAAAAATGTGTGGTCATATTTAAATGCCAGATTATTTTAGAGGGAAAACCATGAACAAAAAGCTATTCCTCATGAAAATCGGATGAGTTTTGGCCAAGTTATGGGGGTGGGAAATTTTGACCTATATCTATATACAAACCTAGAGGTAAGATTTGGACATGAATTTCGACTTAAAAATGTGTTGTCAGATTTAAATGCCAGATTATTTTAGAGGGAAAACCATGAACAAAAAGCTATTCCTCATGAAAATCGTATGAGTTTTGGCCAAGTTATGGGGGTGGGAAATTTTGTCCCATGTCTATATACAAACCTAGGGGTACGATTTTGACATGAATTTCGACTCAAAAATGTGTGGTCAGATTTAAATGCCAGATTATTTTAGAGGGAAAACCATGAACAAAAAGCTATTCCTCATGTAAATCAGATGAGTTTCGGCCAAGTTATGGGGGTGGGAAATTTTGTCCCATGTCTATATACAAGCCTAGGGGCACGATTTTGACATGAATTTCGACTCAAAAATGTGTGGTCAGATTTAAATGCCAGATTATTTTCGAGGGAAAACCATGAACAAAAAGCTATTCCTCATGAAAATCGGATGAGTTTTGGCCAAGTTATGGGGGTGGGAAATTTTGACCTATATCTATATACAAACCTAGAGGTAAGATTTGGACATGAATTTCGACTTAAAAATGAGTTGTCAGATTTAAATGCCAGATTATTTTATAGGGAAAACCATGAACAAAAAGCTATTCCTCATGAAAATCGTATGAGTTTTGGCCAAGTTATGGGGGTGGGAAATTTTGTCCCATGTCTATATACAAACCTAGGGGTACGATTTTGACATGAATTTCGACTCAAAAATGTGTGGTCAGATTTAAATGCCAGATTATTTTAGAGGGAAAACCATGAACAAAAAGCTATTCCTCATTAAAATCGGATGAGTTTTGGCCAAGTTATGGGGGTGGGAAATTTTGTCCCATGTCTATATACAAACCTAGGGGTAAGATTTTGACATGAATATCGACTCAAAAATGTGTGGTCATATTTAAATGCCAGATTATTTTAGAGGGAAAACCATGAACAAAAAGCTATTCCTCATGAAAATCGGATGAGTTTTGGCCAAGTTATGGGGGTGGGAAATTTTGACCTATATCTATATACAAACCTAGAGGTAAGATTTGGACATGAATTTCGACTTAAAAATGTGTTGTCAGATTTAAATGCCAGATTATTTTAGAGGGAAAACCATGAACAAAAAGCTATTCCTCATGAAAATCGTATGAGTTTTGGCCAAGTTATGGGGGTGGGAAATTTTGACCTATATCTATATACAAACCTGGGGTAAGATTTTGACTTGAATTTGGAGTCAAAAATGTGTGGTCAGATTTAAATGCCAGATTATTTTAGAGGGAAAATCATGAACAAAAAGCCGAACTTTATGAAAGTCGAATGAGATTTGAACGAGTTTTGGATGTGGGAAATTTCGACCTATGTCTGTATATAATAGCGGGTATGCCCCGCCCTCTCCCGTGGCACGGATAAATAAATTCTTTCACCGATCGGATGGTAAACAACAAGTTTAAACAAGCGTTGATCACCAATCATTCAGTCAGTCAGTCAGTCAGTCGGGCAGGCAGGCAGGACAAACAGTTTTATATATAGAGATTCCATAAATAATTATTATAGAATATTGATTTTCTGAACTCACCTCAATGCGATTATCGTCCAGTTCGAGCTCAGACAGGCTCCACAGCTCGGCAAAGACCGTGTCGCCGATAAAATTGAGATTGTTGTGCGTCAACTTGAGTAGATTAAGATTGCCCAATCCCCTGAAGATTTCGCTGGTTAGCACATTGATCTGATTGTGGGCCAGGTTCAAGTAGGTCAGGCGTGCCATGTCCGCAAAGAGACCCTCGTGCAGGGTGCTGATGTTGTTGTTGTTGAGGAAGAGGCGTTCGCAAAGCGGCAGATTGCGGAACGCATAGCGATCCATCTCAAAGATCTGGTTTTGCTCGAGATTCAGCTCACGCAAACGGATGTGATTGGCGAAGGCATCCTGATCGAGGGCCATGATGTGATTGTTATTGAGGATGATGCGCTCCAGGAAGGGCAAATTGGCAAACGCATAGCTCTTGACGATCTCCACCTGCGAGTACTCGATGACAATGCTGCTGAGGTTCTTCAGCGGCTCAATGATCATGGTGGGTATGTAGTCCAGCCGGGCATTGTTCTGTATGACAAACTTGAGTTCGCGCAGCCGTTTTTGCTGGTAGAATCGTGTCCAGGTGGTGTCATTCTGATGCAATCCCTCCGAGAATACCCAGCATTCGGCCTTCTGCACGGGCATATGGTTCTCGTCCGGCGTGCAATAGCACATGAGCTTCATGTCCCGACGGCGCATGCAGAAACCAGTGCTGTCTATGGGTCCGTTATAGCCAGTGACGCCTGTCAAGGCGGCGTTGTTGCTGCTGCTGCTGCTGCCGTAGGCCGAGGAGCTGGTGTAGTAGCCGCCGCCGCCATTGCTGTTGCTGGTCACGGCCGAGGCGGATGCGGAGGCGCCCGCATTGCTGCCGCGTCCACGGCTGCGGCGCTCCTCCTTGTCCCGCGAACGCGCCTCGCCGGGCGCCACGAGGCAGCAGCTCAGCAATAGAATGCCAAAGCCGAGAAGCGCCCCAATTTTATGGCGCTGATGATGCGGCAACATTGGAACGGCGGTCCGCAATTTGCGCTCTTCGCTGAAACGATACACAAAACCAAAATGACTCAGTCAATAAAATTTGTTTATCTGGCGCCAAGTGGGTTAGTCGTGGGTCGGGTTAAAGCAGGACGGGGGCAGGTGGTCGGACTTGAAGACATAAAATGAAAAGCGTAAACTCCTCAATGTGAGTCGAATTGCTTGCCAGCTGCAAATTATTGAAAATTTGTAGCTGCCTGTGCCCCGGGCAGAACGGGTATATACAGGGTTTAGTGTATTTTTGTTTAACAGCTTGAAGGAAGCAACTTTTTAATTGTGATCGGGAGAAGGAACTTAGTCGATCGAAATACTCGCTGTCGTATTCAAAGAAGGTTTAGTTATCTTTCCTAAATCGAGAAATATTAATTCGTTGTTTATCTTAAGCATATCTCAGAGACAATGAAGCCTGAATACACAAGATTTTCAACATAGCCATAAAAATGGGTAATTGGTATTATGAGATTTGGCAAATGTATATTAGAGGAAGCATCTTTAAATCCTGATGAGTAGAACGATCGAATAGAGAATAGATCGAGAAGGTTTAATTTTTTTTTTTACTAAGATCGAGAAATAGCAACAAGCCCAGTTTAATCCTTTCTCAGACGTTATAGGAGACTAAGATATCAAATTTGGCTATAAACACACATAATAAAAGCTTGAGAAAGATAATAAATAAATAGTACACACAAATTCAGAATATATTTGCTTTAGAAGCTTTCCCACAAGCCCCCCTACATTTCCTATTTGCTTTATGTTATCTAAGAAGACTTTTCTTCTCTTAACTTACAATTTCATCAGAAATTGAAAGCTGCCAATATAGTGTAACTCTCAGTCGGCTACTCTCGACTAGTGTACTTCGCACTTGTTTTATGTGCTCGACCTGAAAACCTATTAAATAATGTTTGCCTCTCGATATTATTTCGTTCATTGGACGCACTCTGCAAACTCGAATTGCCAACATTAAATTTGATGCCACATTAAAAGCGTAAATTCTGGGTAAACACCTCGTCAACATTGAAACGGGGGGTGGGGGGAATGGGGGAATGGGTCGAGTGTTGGGTTACATTTATTATTCGACTGAAAAGCGATGCGATGTCTTTCAATATATTGCCGAAAAACCCCTTTGCCACAGTCCAGTGCCTGCTTAAAAGTTAAAGCGCTCCATAAAAAAAATGCTAATTAATGTTGTTAACTTTTTACATTTCGCTCATATTTCATTTCTGGCACAGTACACATTTTCGCGGTAGCTCGCCCCCTCCCCCTCCCCCCCCCCCTTTCACTCGATCTCTTTTTCGTTCTTTGATTTTCGCGCTTATTCAATGAATGCTGCCTGTGAAAAGTTCATGACATGGCCGTTTTTCCGTTCAGTGTTGTTGTTGTGCCTCCTGCTGGCTTTTTGCTGGCTTCATTTGACGCTCTGCTGGCTCTGGGCCTGGTAAAACAGCCCCACCCCTCCGCCGGGTACTACCACCATAAACAAATTTATTGCGCTCATAAATAACTGCAACACTGTCGCTGATTGTTCGACTCACTGGCAACGGCTTCATCAAGTGAACACCCCCATCCCCCACCCACCCTTGTTTTTCCCGCCCGCCCGCTGGGCCCCTCAGTCAATTGCATTTCAAGTGTCATTTGGCAAAGTGCTCTCTAATTATGCTCGTATTTTTAATAAATTAATAAGTCACATCTGACATTGGGCATATTTTTGGATGCATCTCCACCACCCCACCCGCTCTCAATCCACCCCCCCCCCTCGCGCTGTGAGCTGGCATAATGAAGTGTAAATAAGTTATTGGCAGTTGTCAAGTGAGTCATCGTTATCGCCGCCAGTTCAGGCAGCCAGTTTTTCGCCAGTGATTTGCATAAAATATTATCTTCCAAATCACAGAGGGGTCACAGAAAAATGGGCGGGCGGGGGGTAGCTGGCTTTAGGGCGTGGCTAAAAGCTGAAAGTCATTTGAGTGATTGACTTTGGCATGCTTCATTACATTGATTATGGTTATAAATTTTAAATAAAACGATGATAAGTGTTTCGATTGTTGTTGCGCCGCTTAAGTTGGCTTAGCAAATGTCATATCCTGTCCCATGGCCTGGGCCAAAGTTCAAGGTTCAGGCGTGGCTTATGCCACAGGATTAACAGCTCAAAACATTTGGTTGCCAAACATACGCAGCCTCTGTTCGTAGCAACAGCAGCAGAAGCTCAGCCAAAGCATTTGATGACTTTAATTTAAATATCAAAGCAAAGTCAAAACTAAATTGTCGCACACACACACACACATAGATATACACAGATACACACACACACACACAGCCACAGGAGCCGCAGCTGTGAAATGTTCTGGGAATTTGGTGAGGTGAGACACTTTTGAGTTATACGTTTGCACATCCTTGACAATTTTTTTTATAGTCCTTGTGAGAGGGTATCATCATTTTATCATGTTAGAAGGAACATATATATTCTTGAGCCAGGTTTTTCTGCTTTCTAATGCCATCTGTCTTTTAAGTCATAAAACTCTTGGTCTAAAACTTTGTATAGATTCGACTTTCTATTGCAGGCAGTAAGATAAGTCCGACTAAATCGGATAACCATATCAGAGAAAGTTCGGTGGTGAAAACGTGATACAAACTATTGTAATCTTTGCATAGTACAAAAGAATATTTGCTTGAAAATGCATAAACATTTCCTATTTCCCGCTTAATCTTATCAAGAAGGAACTACTATATCATACAGTTCCAAAGACAAAATGTATTTGTATGGAGAAAATTCTGCAAAAAAGAGCTTCATAATTTTTCTAACAAATTTGAAGCCAAGCGTCTGCAAGGGTATTTAGTCTTCGGCGAGCCAAGGTTTGCCGTGTTTTCTTTTAAAGTGTGTTGTCAAGCAGCAAATCAAAAATACATGTGTGCGGACATATCAAGTCTCTGTGTGTAATTAGATTTTCAAGCGAGTGAATTTAAGGCACACACACGTACACACACACACACACACACACACACACACACACACACACACACACACACACACACACTCAAAGCAATCCATGTATATTCATTGGCACATGTGCAGAGAAAACGTAAGATGGGCAAGGGCAGAAGAGGGGGAGGGGGGGGAGTGGCCCCGGCCCCCTGAACAGTTGCAAGCAAATGAAAAATCAATTTGTTGTTTATGCATAAATCATAAGATTTATGCGACTTCTCACAGTATTCATAAGTCATTTATCAACACGCAAAAAGTTTTCTGTGTCACGACAAACCAGAAAACAACAAAATGCGTCCAAGCGCGTCCAAAAGACACACAGAATTCGGATACGCTTTAAGCATAATAAATAGCTTTTCGGGGTGGCACACTTAAAACTTAAGTGAAAGTCAAGCAAATCAAATTTGCCAGCCAAAAGAATTTACTACAAGCATTGCAAAACAGATATAAGTGTATATAAATTTGATTCAAACTTGAGCTCAACTATGACAATACAAACAACCTGAATGATGAGCAGCAGGCGAGAATTTGGGGAACAGGTAAGTGGGCTCGACTAGCAGATACCCTGTACGGATTAGTAGTCATACTATATATTCCAATTGTCTTTATCGATACATACACACTCAAAAAGCGGCTGTGCCACAGACTTTAGATTATTGATTAGTTAAAAACTTATTTATTTATTGTCTAATCATGATAAAGTTTTGGACTCTTAATTGAAATGTTTAAATTTAAATTTTGACAGTGATAAAGGGTTTAAACGAGTTGCAGAATACACGGCGAACTCTATTATCGAAATAGTTCGACTACTTTACATTAAATAATACCCTATGTATCTTTCACATATTAATAATAAAAATGTGATAAATTTCTTCAGAGAGATGGGCTTAAATGAGTTACAGAATCCATCGAGCTCCGAAATAAATAAATATAATAAATACACGGCGAATCTTTCTCTGGAAAAGGTTACTAGTTCAATTCCTTCCCTCATTCGGCATCAGTTATCACTAAGACTTATACTACATTACTTCAAATAATACCCCATGTGTCCTTATCTTTCTCCTGTTACGATCCGGCCTTATATAGTCGAGCATACCTGTTTTCTGCACAACTGCAACAAATTCCCTTTTAACCCAGTTTCAAAGGGTACACGTTAAAATCATGCGGAAGGCATGAAAGCAAAAGCAAAAGCAACGTGGACCAAATTACAACAAGAAGCCATTTGTCTTGTTGTTTATAATTTCGATTAAACTTTCAATGTGAGAGGAGCGCGCACACACACACACACACAGGCACACGCACACACAGAGGGCGGCACAGGCATATGCTTAAAGTGTGTGCGTAAACAATAAAGGTTGGGGAAGGGTTGGGCGAGAGCCTTGGTGAAGTGTGAAGATAGAACTTGTTGACGTCGACCCACTAGGAAATTGGAGCAGAAGCCGCAGCTAAGCTGTCGGAGCTCAGCTCCCGGCGGCCAAAGGGAGCCGGCGTTGCACATAAATTGTTGCCAATGCTTGAATGCAAAATTTCTTGGCTTTAACTCGGGCAATTCTTTGCTCTACGGTTATGGTTCCCAGGCACAGGCAAGGAGGCAAAAGCGAAACAGAGGCAGGAAAAGTTTGCTTATCGGGCCGCATCGAATATACACATAACAGCTTGAGGGGGAGAGAATGTTGTGTGAGTGAGTGTGAAATGAAGCTGTGCCAAGGAGCTGCTGCTGCTGCTGATGAAGACAATGGCAACCAGAGCCAGGCGAAAATCTGATCCCGTTGCTCTCATGGCTGCGACTGCTGCTGCGACTGCGGCTGCTTCTGTTGTCAGAGCGTGTGGAAATTGTTTTCAATTTTCGTTATTTGACAAATGGTGACACTTCCGCTGTGGCAGCCGCCGCCCGAGCACCGAGCAGGACCTTAACAATATGTCTGCCAGCTGCGTGGGTATGTGTGTGTGCCATGAGGTTTTGTCAACAATAAGTTTATACGTCAGACGAGTCGTTGTTGTTTATGACATGGCCCCTCTGCTCATCATCATGATCATCATTGTCATCATCATTGCTCGTCAGTGCGCACATTATGAGGAGGGACATCCTGGCCAGCTGCCCGCATGGCATGTGAATAACTTTAAGCTGTGACATCGCACACACATCGCCCTGGCCCTGGCCCTGTCCTGGCTGCCGGACGTGCTTGACTTTGACTGAATGCTCGCAGACGACGGACTGGCCGCCGGACCCAGCTCGCTGACAAGTCAGTCGACTCCGGTGGTCTCTAGTTTATTTGGCCGCAAATAAAATGGGACAAACGAGCGGACGAGCGGACGAACGGACGAGTTGGCGGCATTCCATAACCAAAGCGCAGTCATGTCTCGATCCGCAGTCCGGCTCTCTGACAAATGGCCGGACTAAAGTGCCCTACAAAGCGGGCTCCATCAATCAAGCCGGTTATGACATTCGCACGTAGTACCTCTCTCTCTCACTTTGCGCCTTTTATTTATATTATTTTTTATTGAAATGTTACAATGTTGTTGTTGATTTGTTTAGTTGCGTCTTCAACTTGATTTGCTTGCGTCACTCAAAAAGGAACACATTTTGCCACTCGGCAACTGCAGCAAGCACAGAGTTGGAATTGGAGCAAAATAACTTTAAGGCTACAAGAAAAGGCTGAAAGTTTCTCCAGGAGATAGTAAGGGGAACTAGAATATATCTGAAAGAGAAACCGGTTCTAATTGGATAATACTTAATGCCAATAAAGCCTAATAAAAGTAGCGAACAAACATGGCAACCCTCTAACAAGATCGAAGATAAAAAGAGGATCAATTAGCATCCATACAAGAAGCTACATTTCGACCGATTGTTCCTAAGGTAACTATAAGATATAGTAGCCAGATGTTAATAGGATTTGGTATATAAATATGAGGAGCATAGTGAGACTAATAAATGTTGAGTTTGATCAAGATATCTTCATTAAGAAAAAAGTTTTCCATATAACCTATTTTTCCTATGACAGCTATATGATGTTGTTGTCCGATCTGAAAGACGAACATATGTATGCAAAGTATTTTAAGATGATCGCCTTAAAACTGAGAGACCAGTTCGCATAGAAGCACATGGCTATATCAACTCGGGGCCGGAGATGTCTCCTTCTCTGCGTTAAAACTTGCATCACAAAACTATAATACCCTCTAAAGTATTATATATTATTATCGTTTTTATGGGCTATAAAAAGCGTTGCTTAACGCAAATCAGACTATGTTTTATGCCTAAGTAGAACAAGTATTTAGGAGTTAAAGACAAAAAAAGAGAATCTGGAACTAGATCAAGCATACGACTAACTTAACTGTGATTTTACAAAGCAGAAAAGTCAGCGGTTCGAACCCCACCATCTGTGAATGACCGTTAACTCAATAACCTAAATGTCAGCTATGCATTTTAACGATATAAATAACCAATAAGAATTTTGAACAGTGCTCGACGAGGAGATATTTTCTATCTAGGATATGTTTGGTTTTCCCCCCTTCTGTGCTCACAAGCTTAAGTAGCCTAGGGAACATAACGAACCTTACTTGTCAACCAATGGTTCAAAAAATTATTAGAGCCAATAACAATTATTTACAGTGGTTGACGCGCAGATACCTCGTATCTATGCTTTATTTGACCTTCGAAGTTCGAGCCCCCAAGGAATGTGAATAACTTAAAGTTAAGAGCTCAAATTCCAGTCACTGGTTCAAATGATAAACTTAACCAATAAGAAATAATTCCAGTGCTCGACGAGGATATACCTTGTATCTAGGCCATGTACGGCTTTCGAACTGCGAAGTTCAAACCGCCGACTGTGTTTAGGCATGTGTTTAACCTAGTAAACGCAACGAACCTTAAGGACAGCCCTTGCTTCGAACTATAAACAGAACTAATAAGAATCATTTTAACAGCCATATGCGTGCCATATCTCTTAAATGGAATACCCCTACTCGCAGTGGGAGGGCGTCCTAATAAGCTGTGAATAGCGATGAAACTTTTAGTCGTATTAGTTGTTGGCCATTTTTTTTGTTTTGTTTTGTTTATTGTCAGCAATGTGGCACTCTATAAATATATTTCATAAATAGCTTGCCATTTACATGTGACGTTCGCGCCAAGTTGCGACTGTCATTTGTGAAAACCCTTTTTCTGACTGTGCGTTATTATCATGCGAAGAAGTCATTGCCAGCTGTCGCAGTGCTGTCCCCCCAGCAAATCACACATACTACCCTATATATCTATACATATATACATATATATATATATATATATGCATATATGTATGTATGCATATATGTATGTGCATACCCTATTTCCCTATAGGAGCTGAGCTATGCCAAATCTGCACACACTGTGCCAGTGTCTGTTGCTCTTGCTTTTTCTTCTCTGCGCACTTTTAGAATACTTTTCAGCTGCCCCCCCCCCCCTCCACCCCTTTCACCCCTTCCATTTCTCCCCACTTGTTTTTTTTGGCTTTTAGCATACCTGTCAGCAAAATAAAATGAAAAGTAGTTTCCAGTGCAAACTTTCGCTCATCGTCGCCTGCCATCGTCGCCAGCCGCCATATTGTTGACACATATTTTCTTAGCCAAGTTATATGCAAACGCCAGCCACGCCCATGCCCAGAGCCCGCCCCCCATTGCACTTGAGCGAAGCCCAGCCCGGCCCATTACTTTCGGCTGTCATTTTTTCACTTAGATTCCGTAGCTTGGCTTTTATTTGCCTTTTTGCTGGTTTTCCTCTCAAGTGTAGAGCTTTAACTTTTGATGCACAATTTGTTTGCTCCACTCAGTCCTAGTACCCCGTCCCCCCATCTCACCCCTCTCCCTCGCATAACTGCATTCTGTTTAAGCCTGGGCAACTGTTTAATGCTAAAATTGGCAGCACCTGGGCAAAGTGTTAGCGACTGGCTCAACTGTCCCGACAGATAAGTAGTCCTTGACTTGGCTCTTGCTCTTAGTTGCTTTATTTGCATACCCTGCACCCATTGAAAAATGTCTATAAAAATGGGTATAATGACAGGAAGGCAGGTAGTTTTCCCTCTGCTCCTCAGTCCGGGTAAGGATCACGAAGAACAAAAGAGATGTATGTGGGCTCTCACAAATATCTCAATCTATCTCTCTATCGATAACATCTCTCCTTTGCCCAAAGTCGATAAATATCGATACTCAGCTAGAAAATAAATTAATCTGGAGACTTAAAATTTGTTATACATATTCTCATATATCATAAAAATAACGACATGATCCTTCTTTTTTCTATAACTCTGCCCATTTGTATGTTATCGATAAATATCGATTGTGAAAAAAGAGGTTTTAGGCATAGCTCCAAGAGCTAGAGACACACAATTTGCAATATGCAATTTGTCGTACATTATTCAGAAATCAAGCATATTCTTCTTAAGAACTATAGAAGTATTTACGAATGATTTTCATGTCCTTTCGATATATATCGATTTCCAGCTCAGAAGCTACTTAGGCTGAATATTTGATATTTTTGATATATATTTTCATATATCATGCGTAGAACAAGTTTATCTTTGTTCTCCTATATCTTGACCCATTTTCATATTATCGATAAATATTGATTTTGAATAAAAAGAGTTTTTACGCATAGCTCGAAGCGCTTAAGAGCTGGAGATTTATGGAAGTAATTATGAATGTTTTTCTCGGCCAAACTAGGCCTAGATACAGGGTATCTACTTGTCGGACACTGTGGACTGGAGCACTGCTACTTGTTGTCTTTTTTGTTAGACATTTTGTTGTTTGGCCAAGACGCCTTCACCTTTTTGCCTGTTGACGCTCAGCAAGAGAGAGAGAGAGAGGGAGAGAGGGAAAGAGGATGAGAGGTAGGTTGAGCGAAAATTATTATTTTCGCCGTTGACTGCAAGTTTGTTGCAACTTTCTGACGCAAAGTGAAAATTTGTCATGCTCGTTGAGCAGTTTTGCTAAGTATGTGTCTCGCTCGATGCCGCTGCTGCTGCTGCTGCCTGATATAATAAATTCCCTCAGTTTAGCAGAAATGCTCACGAAGACAAACATAAGCCCGAAAATACAAACACAAACATAAATACAGACCGATGAGCCGGGGAGGATTTCTTGTCGAAAATGAGTCGTCGTCGTCGTCTGGGACAAAACTTTTAACTCAACTGTCAAATATTTTAACAATTTTGCATAAAACATTATGAAGATGCCAAATCGTGGGCGCTATCTCTTTCTCTATTTCTATATAGCCAACTGTCTGTCTGTCTGTCTGTCAGTCTGAGCTGTTGATTCTGAAAGTGAATTTGAAATGCGCTTTGTGCTGCTTAAGTTCCACCTCTTTCCCTGACTCATTCCCCTCTTTCTCACTATCTTTCTTACTTTCTCTATATCTCTTCGGCCCACTCCTCACTTAATTAGCTAAGTTCGGAGCTCTCTAGGCTGAGCTTAAGCTTCAAGTTTTCTGATTTGTGCATCAAATTTGATGCCCACACACAAGGACATACTCACACATTTGCACACATACACACACATGCATAAATAATTCAACCTCTAACTGACTCACCTTTTGATGAAGTGTATAAAAAGGGCCGCGTCACGTGCGGGCCTCTGAAGAGCTGAAGACTTTTCTGCTGACTAATGCGCTGCTCTGAAAGAGAAATACAGAAGGTAAAAAAGGGATATATGAATTAATGTGATAAATTCAGCAGTACTTTCACTTAATACATTTATTAGACCAACTTGAAGCCCACGCACATAATAACCATGAGGAGCGAGTGCTCTACTAGGGAGTGCTAGACTATGAAATACCCTAAGCCTTATGCCAAGTTGCCATTTCAATCCGTCTAGCACACAAAATGCACTCTATGTGAAATACATTCCTAAATAATCGTTGTCCGATCTTTTTGGCATCTAAAAATGTGAAAGTACCAAGGCAAGACCTAAGCATTAAAATTCGACTCAAAAAGATGTACTCAGATTTGAAGCCAATTCTCGGGAAAATCGGTTGACTTTTGGCCAAGTTATTGAGGTGGGAAATTTTAACTCATGTCTATATACGAATATTAGTGGTAAGATTTTGACATGAATTTCGAGTCAAAAATGTCTGCTCACATTTAAATGCCAGATTATTCAAGAGGGAAAACCATGAACAAAAAGCCAATCCTCGTGAAAATCGGTTGAGTTTTGGCCAAGTTATGGGGTGGGAAATTTTGATCCATGTCTATATACGAAGCCTAGGGGTAAGATTTTGACATGAATTTCGACTCAAAAATGTGGGGTCAGATCTAAATGCCAGATTATTTTGGAGGGAAAACCATGAACAAAAAGCCAAACCTCGTGAAAATCGGATGAGATTTGATCGAGTTATGGATGTGGGTAATTTTGACCTATGTCTATATTCAAACCTAGGGGTAAGATTCTGACATGAATTTCGACTCAAAAAGATGTTGTCAGATTTTAATGCCAGATTATTTTAGAGGAAAAACCATTAAAAAAAAGCCAATCCTCCTGAAAATCGGTTGAGTTTTGACTGAGATATGGGGGTGGGAAATTTTGACCCATGTCTATATACGAATCCTAGGGGTAAGATTTTGACATGAATTTCGACTTAAAAATGTGTTGTCAGATTTAAATGCCAGATTATTTTAGAGGGAAAACCATGAACAACAAGCCAATCCTCGTGAAAATCGGTTGAGTTTTGGCCAAGTTATGAAGGTGGGAAATTTTGACCCATGTCTATATACGAATCCTAGGGGTAAGATTTTGACATGAATTTCGACTTAAAAATGTGTTGTCAGATTTAAATGCCAGATTATTTTAGAGGGAAAACCATGAACAAAAAGCCAATCCTCCTGAAAATCGGTTGAGTTTTGACTGAGATATGGGGGTGGGAAATTTTGACCCATGTCTATATAGGATATTTAAGGGTTCCATTTTCATATGAAGTTTGACCAAGATAAAGCTCCGAAACATGCTCATTAAAACAGGATATCGATTATTCTGAGATGACAAAAAGATAATAAATAAAACCTATTTATAAATGTGCTTTGAATATGGTGAACTTTTTTCTATAGCGCCCCGTAAAAAGTCAACAATAATTAACCATATTTTTTTGATTCGTCGAAAAACTACTTTAATCTCATTTCTCATTTGGTTCGTAATAATATTATTAGCGGCGCTGTCAGTTGCGGCGGGTTTTTGGGACCCAACCCCAGGTAAGTTCTGGCTGGAAGTATGCGCACCGCAAATCTAATTGCGTTAATTTCCAGATAATTGTTGCGCCGTCAGAACGGGGCCCCAGGACATGCGACTACGTAAAACTATTAACACGAGGCAGTGCGGGGCAGTAGGCACACATGTGCTTAGGTTGCTTGGGCGTGGGCGTATGTGTGGGCGTGGTCGCATTGCGCGTTATTCAAATTGTTTTTTTTTGTTGCCACGCGCAGGGCACATAAGTTTCTGCGTGTCCATTGTCCATACGGGCAAACCACAACTCCGGCCACAATGACGAACAGTTGAGGCGATTCCCCAGCCTGAGCTTAAATGTCACGGTTCAGACACACACACACACACACACAGACACATGAGGGACTTCGTTCTAATGTTGTGTTTGGGGCATTAAATGAAATAATTGCATTTGCTGCGCCTACAAAAAAGGCAAAGTACACACACACACACACACCACACACCACACACCACACACCACACACGCACACACACACACACATTACCTCCACAATTGCTGAGCAACTGCCTCACATCCACTTAGAAGTGGTTCCACTTTTATTGGAATCGGTGGGGTTAAAGCTCGAATTTTACACACTCAGAGAAAAGTTGAGGTCAGGTACAAATGTAAAAATGAATTTTAAAAAAATTGATTGATTTGAACCAGCAACTTCAGGCTCGTTAGTCCGGCGCTTAGTCATCTAAGGCACACTTGAAAGGCTTCTTCCTTTGCAATTCAAATATTCCAATAAAAAATATATTAATATTGTTAATATTTAATTTAAGAATACTAAAGAATCGTAAAGGAATCCGCACGTCGTTTCTCTGAGTGTATCTGGCGGTAATGTTGTTTTTTTCTCCCCTCTCATTGTAATTGAAGCTCCAACTTCTAGCACAAATGTAAAAAATTATAAAAAAAAAGTTGATTGGTTTGAACCAGCGACGTCACCCTAGATAGTTCGACGCTTAGTCACTTAAAGCACAACTTATAAGGCTGTGATATTTTTTTTCATTTTCGGATCAAATATTTCAATTAAAATTGTATTAAAATCGAATAGGAATCCGCACGTCATTTCTCTGAGTGTATCTGGCGGTAATGTTGTTTTTTTTTTCTCCCCGTCTACAATTATCATCGTTGCCTATCGGCAACATCGCTGACCATTTTCCGTGCCTACTTTTTCACCGACTGCTGTTAATTATGCCCGCATTATTTGTATAGAGCAGCTCAGACTTTAGACGGAGCTGGAATTTAATAAGCTTTACGCTTCTATTGATATAGGCGAATGCACTAGGGAGTGGGCGACTTGTATAATAGTTGTTTAGTCGGGCATATCGCGGCAAACGAATCTCACTGATTGCTTTGAATATCCACAAAAAGGCGAATGTCAAACAAGTTCAACGAGTGTCGGCTGCCATGGGCAACCGACACAATGGAACCAAAGCTCAAATCCATGACAATTTACTATCAACTGGGCATGCACATGTCGCATATACAAACAAGAGGGTCCTGGTGGAGAATGCCCGACTGAAAGATACCCATTCGTACTAACAAGACAAAAACTTGGGTGCACAGATCTTAAACTTTTCATATATTAGATGGATGCAGTTCTTTGGTCTGTTAATAATAGACAGAATAGACGGAACAGACAATTAAAGCTGGCTTGGAGTTGCCACCTACTTCTCTTTGCACTATCAGCTACCCTGTAATCATCCTCGCAACAGATCTATTCATACGGAATAGTTGCGAGGTATTCAAAAAGTGACATTTTCTTGATATGTATATACTTTAATTGTAAATGCTGCAAACCTAGACTCAAAAAATATATATGTATAGATAAACAAAATGTTAAAGAAAGAAAGATAGAATGAAGAACAAATCAAGAGCAAGCCCAGACTCAAACTATAAATTGATCGTTATATAAAATGTTATAAAAAGAAAGATAGAATCAAGAATAAGCGTAGCAACTCTTATGAAGAGGTGCTCAGAGATATATGTATATACAATTGATAAAGTGGCAGTGACCTTCAACTGCCCGTGACATACATTTGCTCAACTGCAATATGCCCTATCTTATAGTGTACATATCCCATTTCCCCTCAAGGATTGCTGCGTTGTCAAACTGTCGCATTTTATAGCTAGCCCAGACCCAAGAGGTTTAATCTCTTATTTGCAAGTGAATAAAGAACAGAACTTGACTGAAGAAGTTCACGGAAATTGCAGCAAACGTTTCCATTTCATGTGGGGCAATAAAAATTTAATATAATTACGCACAATTTCCAGCTGAAGTTTATGGGAGGCACACACACACAACCACACACACACATAAAAAGATACACTTATGCATTGCCAGGAGCAGGACTCGCTGTGACTTTTGACAGCGCTGAGTCCTTTCTCCCCGCTTCTCACTTTCCAGCGAGTTTATGAGTCGCCGCCAAGACAAACATAAACACTTGTGAGGACAGTTCAAGGGTACAGGGTGAACAGAGGGGCGCAGGGGGGTTGCAGCTGATTTCATAAAGTGTAACAAGCCAAAGCTTTGAGCTCAACTGCTGCGACAAATAAGCGACAGAGCAGGAGCAGCAGCAGCAGCAGCCGCGGGGGGAAAGCTGCCTGCAAGTCGACAATAAAGCGTTGCGGAAAAGTTTACAAGTTGCCGGAGGGGCGGTGGGACAGGGGGCAGGGGGGGGGGGGGGGTATTGCCCAGGAAAGAAGCGAACGTGGGGCTAGCATCGAATGTAGCCAAGTGTTGTGGCTGAGCACTCACACACACACACAGGATACGGAGCACAGAACACCGCGCAATGCCTGCGAGTTAAATATTTGCGATACCCTACGGCCATTGTAAATTGATCTAAAAGAGGGTATCTTGCAGTTGTGCAAGTGTAGGTAACAGGCCAAAAAGTTCCAGCAAGCATTTACATATATATATACTTGATCAGCTTAACAGACAAGTCGAACAATCTTCTTCCCTGTGCATCGATCAGCTGGAGGAGCCCAAAGTCGTAATCTGTCGAACATGAAGATTACAGAATATCTGCTAGTCGAGCACTTTCACTCTCTTATCGAACAAGTCGCTGCGTCTTCCCTGTGCTTCGATCAGCTGGCGGAGCCCAAAGTCAGCAGCAGGCAGACATCTGTGAATCATGACGTTTGCAGGGTATCTGCTTAGTCGAGCACTGCCAGCTGCAGCGCTCGCAGTTGTTTCTGTTGCGCTTGTTTACATTGAGGCCCCCAAAGCAAAGTCGACAGCAAAAGCAGAAGCCGAAGCCGAAGCAGAAGCTGTCGCCCAGGACGTGCATTTTCCACATTTGCCCGCAGCAAGTTGTTATTTCTTAATATTGAGTGCTGCTGCAAATGCTCTGCCGGCAGCGGCAGCGACAGCGGCAGCGGGCGGGGCATATGTCAGGCGACTTAACCTTTGACAGACCCGGCTCGGCTCCAGTTCGTGGCAGCGCCCCACCACAGCCGCCAACAAGCACTTGGCCATAAATTGAGTGGCGTTTGTCTGCGGCCAATGTAATCAGATCATTTTGTACGCTTCGGCAGGTACGCGCAAAACTTTTATTTGATTGGAAATGAGAAAAATCTTTGAGAGAACGTACCTCGCAAATGCGCGCAGCGAAAACTTTGCCGCGACCCAGCTTTGATTAGGCATAGAACCTGTTGCTAATATGTTTTTCTGCTGACGTACGGTCCAGTTTAACAACTCACGGCTATTTCTTCTTAATTCGATCATAATTAAATATCACTTTCTACTATTTTTCAACTTTAATAATTATTTCGCAATAAGAAAGAGCGCAAATTTTTTCAGTGTGCGCGTGGGGCGGCTTAGTAAAAATCCCGAATAATTTTGCGACTCTCGTTTTTGCCCAACATCTTTTATCAATATACAGCCACACTCAGTTTTTTGTTCGCATTGGGTAGTGACGTGCAACAAGTAAATATGTAAATAATTAATAATAAGTGTCAATAAATAAACAATGTGCATAAAAAATAAGCCCGGTTATTATAACACATTGCATCCACATTTTGGTTGGTTTATCGGTAAGTTTAATCTAATAGTTTATGCTTTTTTCACCAATTGAAAATTTTTGTTATTTTTGGCGGCAGAATTTCGCCAAGGCTTAGCGTTTCGCGTTGCCAATTGAATATTTAAAACTTAATACATTCCCTTTTGAGTAAATTAATTGTGCTGGCTACTCTAATTGTCTAACATCTTTTATCTATTTGCAGCCACACACAGTGTTTTTTTTTCCGTGAAGCTAATTGGAAGGGGAAGTGCGTGAAAAAATAAAATAAAGTAAATATATATATGTAGTGCATCGGAAATCATCAGAAAAGTGCGTGAAAGAAGTAGCTAATTCAACCAACGTCCATTTTTTTTATATCGGTGAAATTAATCTATGTGTATTTGCTATTTTCATAAGCTGCAAATTGGCGGCTGGAAAATTACGCAGCATCGCGTTCTTCTTCTTCTTTCTTTTTTTTCTGTGCAATTGGAAAGTGAAGTGCGTGAAAAAAATGAAATCTATATAATTATATATAGTCCATTTCAAATGATCAGATAAGTGCTTTTTTAAGTGAAAATCTATATTATTATATAAGTCTGATCAGATAAGTGTGAAAGAAATAACCAATTAATCCAACATCCATGTTTTTTTTGTGTATCGGTGTGTTTTTATCTATGTATATGTGCTTGCTCCACGTATATGTATGTATGTATATGCGCAACATCACGTTCTTCCTCTTTCATTTTCATTTACTTACAGCCCCGCGGTGTTTTTTTTTTCAGTGAATCTAATTGGAAGGTGAACTGTGTGAAAAAATAAAATGAAATCTATATTTATATATAGTCCATTGCAAATCATAAGATAAGTGCTTTTTTTTCAAATCTAATTGGAAAGTGAAGTGCGTGAAAAAATAAAAATAAATCTATATATATGTGTGTATAATGTGTTGCAAATCATCAGATAAGTGCAACAAGTGTAGCCACACAGTGCTTTTTTTTCAGTGAATCTTAGTGGAAGTGCCTGAAAGAAATAGCCAATTCAACCAACAACAATGTTTTTTATTGCGGTAAGTTTTATTTAATAATATATGCTTATATCATAATTAATAATTGCTTTTCATCTTTTATTTCTTTACAGCCCCACTTAGTGTATTTTTTTTAATGTGAATCTAATTGGAAACCAATAGAGCAAAAAGTGCGTGAAAAATAAAATGATGGCAAAATAATTTGTGCCAAGTGCATTAAAAATCAGCAACGGGTCGACTTCAAGAGAATATCCATTTTACGCTGTATATTTTGGTAAGTCTTGTATTAAAATATTAGCCCATATTAAAAAGTGCAAGTCAGTTTTGTTTGTGCTATAAATTCGCTATGGGCAAACATATCGATGTGACCATTCTTTGCGATCAGTAAAATACTCGATATTTAATACCCAAAATACCAAGGATGTAAACTAACAGCGGCGATGAAGGTGGTTATCGTTTTCTCCTCTACTCTCTCTTATTCACCTTTTTTCGGGCTGCGCTTGCCAAACGTGTCAATTGGCGTTAATGTAATTATGTAATAAAGTTGCGTTAATGGTCGGGGTGCAGCTGCGGCAGTTGGCCTATTTCCTGCTGGAAAACGGGCAACTGCCGCTAATATTAATTAGCCAGCAGCAGCAACAACAGCGCGCTGGTCAAATTTTTGTTTACATTTTCGGCGCTTAAATTTTCTTGTGTCGTCAGCTGGCTATTAAAAGCGCTATGCTAAATGGCCATAACAACTTCCGTGTGACACACACCTACCGCTAAAAGTATATATGTATGTATGTATGTGTGCTTGTGGTTTTTCCTAGCCCCGCCCAGTCAGGCTCTCGTTTTCAACAATAAACAGCAGCATAAAAGCCATGAAACTGATTTTTCACGCCATTTTCGTTTACATTTTGTTGTTGCTATTCGTTGCTGTTGTTGTTGTTTTAACAGTTTTTGTTCTTGTTTACTTTCGCCTTGGCACTGGCCGGCGCTGACCAAGCAGTGTTACCAGCTGGCGCCTAAAAAAAAGGCTAAATTAAATGCTCAAAATATCAATTGGCAATAAACAGGTTAGCTGGTACTTTTCAAGGAAATGCCGAAAAAAGGCTAAATCAGGCTAAAGGCCGTTGACAATAGCTAAAAATAGCCAAACTGACAACACTGCTGCCAACGCATATGTAATTAAAATATATTATTTTTGCCGAACAAAACAACTGCGGAAAAAAAAGGAACTAAAAAAAGCAGAAGCACAAAAAACGCTGCCTTGTGTATTTATAACGAAAGTTTGTGGGTGTGTGTGGATGTTACGGTTATGTTGATGTGGCCATGGACGTGGAGGAGGGGTAGGGTAGGGTAGGTGGGGGGGTAGCGTGTGCTAGCGCAATGATGTTCATAATGATGGCCACTCTGCACGCACCTGCCGCAGATTCTGGCACAGTCTGGCAACTCCCGTGTGTCCTTCACCTTTATTTTCGTTATTGTTGTTGTTGTTGTTTCTTACTGTTTTATCTCGGTCTGGTTTTTTGCTTTCAGCACATTTGTTACGCATCATAAATGAAAATGCTCATATAAATATTTCATATTTTAACACACACTGAATGACAACAAGTCGCAGTAGCCGACGCGTCGCCACGCCCATCGAAACATTTCACTTTTCAGTCTGAAAATTTCCGCCCATTAAATTGACATTCGCGTATTCGCATTCGCATTCATTTCCTCTTTCCGTTTTTGCCTGCTTTTATGATGTGCCGAATGGGAAGGGTATATCAATTTTGCGACTTGTTATGTAACGCCTTGAAGAAAGCAGCTTTCAGTATATTTAAAAAAAAATAATAAATTAATAAAATAAAATTATAATATAATAAAATAATAATATAATACACCTTTGTATTTCTCTCTGTCTGTCGCTTTATCTGTGAGCAGCTCTTTGTTCCAGGGTATTTATAGACGGGAATCCTTACTACTTTTGACTAGTATACCATATAGATCCTAAATCCTAGACATTCTCAAGGCAACAATCTGTCGCGTACCTTAGTTTATTTATGTAGACATATATATTGTGTAGAGCATTTCAACTGCGTCGTTGCCTGTCTAACGGTTTTCTCTTGTTTTCTTCTTTATGGCCCGCCCCTTCGCCTGTTTGCACAAGTTTTGTAATATTTCGGGTTTATGTTTACAGTTGGCAAACGCATTAAAATCACAGATTTACATTTTTTTCTTTATTTTGTCTCCCTCTCCCTCTCTCTCTCCTTCCTCACGGCCTGCTGAATTATTTAGTGTTGTCAGCCGCGCCCCGCTCCGCCCCTCCCCTGCTTGCCCCTCTGCACTTTGTCCCGGCAAAGTATTCGGATTATTGAATTTGAATTTGTAGCGAGTCTGGCGACAGGCATCGAGGCTTATTGTTTCAAATGTTTTCGTCGCAATCTCGAGAATGTAAACTGTTGATAGCCTCTACACACACACACGCACACTCTCGCACACACACACACACATTTAAGGAGGGGCTTAGGCCGTGTGCCGGGCTGAGCATGGAAATTATTTTTTAATAAACACAAAGCACTCACAAAGGGGAACAGCAACGCATCCGCATTCGCCTGGACTGGAAGGGGGGGGGGGGGTTTGCTGGTGACCTGTTGGGTAGGTGCGGGGAGGGGGGCAGTCCACCTCCTGCTCAGCGAGTGGCAACAGCGTCGAGCGCAAAATAAATAAACCCACTTTAATATGCGCTCGTTATATTATTTTCTTTTCATTTTCTTGATTTTCCTTTTCCCTCTTTCTTTGCTCTGAATATTTCTCTTCCGCTCTCTCTCTCTCTCTCGCCCTGCTGTTATCATGTTTTTCTTTCGTCTTCTTTTTTTTACAATTTTTCGTGTTGTTTTTCCCGCCCAACCCCGCGTCGGGTTTCGCTTGTTTGAAGTGCCACGCTCTATTTAAAGGCAAATTGTCTGTAGTCCTTTTTACAAATATTGTGTTTCTTCTTTTTCTTTTGCATATTTAGCCGCTGCTTTCTGCTGCAGCACCCCCCGCATTACACTCCCTCCCCGCCCTGCCTCGCAAAAAACTGCGATCTAGCTCCGAGTCTAGACATTGTGGAATTAGTTTGGCGCTCAGTCTAAAAATGCATAGAATCCCCTCAGCCCCGTCCCCGCCCCCACCAGCCCACAAATGCTAAGAGCTGGCCGCTTGAATTAGCATCTGAACCAAGTGCGCTGACCTGTAGAGCAGCAGCAAAAGCAGCCGCTGCCCGCCGAGTTTTTTGTTGCGCCCACAATGCGGGTCAAGTCAGTGGGGATGCTTTTTATTTAAGTGGATATTATTAGAGGATTGCACTGCACTCGTAATCCAATGACCACTTGTCTATGGCCTATGATAAAAGCTTAATCTATACAGACTGCATTACCTGACTGATTAGCTGAGGGACTGATAAACAGATTAACTAACAGACTGACTGATTTAGAAATACGAAGGTATAAACTGGCCTATCAGACTGTTTAACTGAGGAACTGTATGTTTGATTGACGGTCAGTGCGACGTATTCTCTCCGATTGAGTGATTGACCAATAAACTAACTGAAAAAGCAGAAATATAAAATCTCTTATAATAAAAATAATACCAAAGTTTGTCCAGACTGATCAAAATTATGTACACAATGTTTGATTGATTGGCTTATTCACAAACTAATTGATTGACTGACCAACCACCTTGATAAATGCTGAAATACAAGATCTACATAGATCAAATAAACGAGAGTTGAGCCCGATTTATTAACTGATGTACAAACTGTTTGATTGATGAACTATAGCAAATTGATTGACTGATTGACTTACGAACTGACTGAATGCCTGAAACCTTAAAAATGAAATTTTAGATCTTTATAGGTAAAATATGATAAACTAAGCTACTGAATGGTTGATTGGTGAAATTAATGATGGTTTGATTTTCAGCCACTAACTGATTGATTGACTGACTTATTGTCTAAAAGCTTCATAAATGCTGAAATAAAAATTAGTATAACTAAGAGACTGATTGACTGATTGATTGGTCGAATGAGTCACTTATTTTCTAGCAGATTGACTGATTCAATGACAAAATGATTGACTGCCTAACTGAATGATTGATTGATTGACTAAATGATGGATGATCTACAAAATGCATGTTCAAATCGAATACACTTAGAAAAATCTCTCACTCCGGTTGGTTAACCCAAGCAAAAGCCGGTTAACCCTTGCCCCGTGTTGAGTAAATAAAAAGTTATCTCAATGCCCCTTTTGGCTTCCGATCTGTTACCCCACTAATGTGTATATCTCCCGGCTCAGTTCAGTGCCCCGATGTGGAAATGAGTCCCAGCCCCAGCAACAAATGCGCAGATCCAGAAGGGCGCCTAGTTTCAATTACACACGCACTTGGCAAATGTCTTAACGGCTGGTTGGAGCTGGAGGGGCCTTACGCATAAAGTATGCCCCCCCCCCTCCTCCCCCCCTTCCCATAGTACACGCTTTATCCGCTCTGCGCTTGCTCCTGCTCCTGTTACTGCTGAGCTCCTGCTCCTACTCTTGTTCCTGCTCCTGTTACTGCTTCTGCTGCTCCGCTTCCATCTACTCCTTATCCTGCCCCTGTTACTGCTCCCCCTCCTGCTCCTGCTATGCTTTACCATTTCCTCTGCAATTGTTGCGCCTTTTATTTGTTTGCTTTCTGCTGCTGTTTCTCTTATTGTTATTGTTGTTGTTGTCGTTGTCGTCGTTTCGTGTCATTGCCTTTGTTTGCTTTGCAGCCTTGCGCCCCTCTGCCGCTGCCCCCGCTCTACACTCACACACTGAGAGAAATCAAGTATGGATTAGAATGTAATTTTCAATATATTCCAGAACATTCTCACATAAGCTGGATTCCACTAAGAAAAAACGGTTTGTTAAAGGCACAAAATAAATTTTAGGAGCATTTGTTGGCTGAATTTAAGCGCCAAATGTTCTTAATTAAAGTTGAAACTGTATTTTTTTAAGAATTGCATTGCATACTTTTAAAAATTAAGAAAATTCTAAACAATTTCTTAAGCTAAGAACTTTGTTCTCATAATATTTAAAAGCTGGCTGAATTTAAGCGCAAAATGTTCTTAATTGAAGTTCGAGCTGTCTTTATTTAAGTAATGCATCACATAATGTTGAAGATTTGGGAAATTATAAACAATTTCTGGAGCTAAGAACTTCGTTCTCATAAATTTAAGAAGCTAGCTTAACTTAAGCTCAAAACATTCTTAATTTAAGTTCGAACTGTCTTTATTTAAGTATTGCATTGCATATTTTTTAAGATTTAGGAAACTATAAACAAATTGTTGAGCTAGGAATGTTCTATCCAGCCTCTGTTAAACTTGATTCCATTACAAATGACTTGGTTTTTTCTCGCAGTGTATGCGCTGCCTTTCGCTATCACGGTCTCGTGTTTATTTTCCTTTTTTATATTTTGAGCATGGCGCGCGTTACAGTTACACAAAAGCGAAAGCGCCGCAAAGAGCACGGACACGCATATTGTGAGACCCGTAACCCCCTTGCCCCCCCCTCCCCCTCGTCCCTCCCCTCTTTTTGGCCTGGGCAGTCACCCCTTTGGCCCAGGACACGGCCGACACTCGTTAAAGGTAAAAATTTATTGTGTCTTATTATTATTTTTTTATTGACAATACGTGACGCGTACGCCAAAAAAGGACAAATGTGTGCGTGCGTGTGTGTGTGTGTGTCTGTCCGTCCGTCTGAGGATCCTCGCCTCGACGCATACATAAAAAGAGATTTGCTGCAATCGATTGCCAGCTCCTTTTGCCTTTTGTTATTTTATAATTTTCGATTGTTTTCTTTTTATACCCTTGCAGAGGGTATTATAATTTTGTCGTGAAATGTGTAACGCATAGAAGGAGACATCTCCGACCCCATAAAGTATATATATTCTTGATCAGTATCAACAGCCGAGTTGATATAGCCATGTCCGTCTGTCCGTCTGTCCGTCTGTCTGTTTCTATGCGAACTAGTCTCTCAGTTTTAAAGCTATCTTTATGAAACTTTGCAGAAGTCCCTCTTTCTGTTGCACGCAGCTCATATGTCAAAACCAGCTGGATCGGACCACTATATCATATAGCTGCCATAGGAACGATCGGTCGAAAAGTAGGTTCTTGTATGAAAAACATTTTTGTTTATAAAGTTATCTTTACTAAACTTGGTATTTATTAGTTTTACTACGTTCCCCATATATATGCAAAATTCTATTAAGATCGGACAACTATATCATATAGCTGCCATAGGAACAATCGGTCGAAAATTAAGTTTTTGTATGGAAAATTTTTATGTTTTTCAAGATATCTTGACCAAACTCGGTACTTATTAGTTTTACTAAGCTCCCCATATATATGCAAAATTCTTTTCGGATCGGGCAACTATATCATATAGCTGCCATAGGAACAATCGGTCGAAAATTAAGTTTTTGTATGGAAAATTTTTATGTTTTTCAAGATATCTTGACCAAACTCGGTACTTATTAGTTTTACTACGCTCCCCATATATATGCAAAATTCTATTAAGATCGGGAAACTATATCATATAGCTGCCATAGGAACGATCGGTCGAAAATTAAGTTTTTGTATGGAAATTTTTTTTTGTCAAGATATCTTGACCAAACTTGATATTTATTATTTTTACTATGCCCCCCATATATATGCAAAATCCTATTAAGATCGGACAACTATATCATATAGCTGCCATAGGAACGATCGGTCGAAATTAAGTTGTTGTATGGAAAACTTTTTTGTTTTTTAAGACATTTTAACCATACTCGGTTAATTAACTGTCATTAACTATTTCCCTGTACTTCTTAGATACGGGCAAAGCACTATGAGCATTATGAAAAGGTTGGGTCTGCAAGGGTATTAAATCTTCGGCGTGCCGAAGATAGCCCTTCCTTCTCGTTTGTTTTGTTTCTTGTTGTTGTTGCTGTTGTCGCCTGTCGCTTATTTGTTTTGTTGCTGCCTTTCGTTGTGATTATCCTTTGGCAGCTGACATTGCGCTTTTGTTTGCGGCTCCTTTGCTTTCGCCCCCCCCCCCCCCCCCTCACCACCCACTTGGCCCGCATTTGACAGCACGTGGCCCCATTAAAATGCGCTTAGACCTTCGACTAGCGCCGTTAATCATTATTTACTGTGGCCAAAGGACAACGGACAACGCCCCCAGACGACGTGTGTCATAAGCCCAACTACAGTGAATGCTCGCATAAGAGTACGCAGAAAAGAAAAGTCTTAGAATACTTTTTGTGCAGCTGAAGAGCGGCCGCAAATATGAAAAAAAAACACAGAAAATTATTCTTGAAATCAAGAAAAATATTCTAGAAAATCAAAAAAAGCTGCTTTCTTTGTTATTCAAAGCTAAATAAAATAAACATATTTAAATAAAATAAATGTCAATTTTTGACGATTTATTTTATAGTCAAATTTGTATATAGTTTTTTTTATGGAAAAGTTATTTTCCGATTAACTTTTGTGCGCAAAAGTCAGAAAAAATATATGACCTAAAAGATAGTTTGCTAAGCCGGCTGTTCGTTAATATAGTGTTCACTGTACCTTGCTGTGTTAAGGCGCTGAAAATATCGAAATATTTGACTAAAATAAATCCCAAATTTTAACTCTTTTTTTAAACTCCAATCTGTGAATAGTTTGTATGATAGAAAAGTTATTTTATGGCTAGCTTTTCTTTGTATAAGCCAGGAAAAAAGATGGGAACTAACAGATACTAGTTCGCTCAAGCGAGCTTTCACTGTACTCTGCGTCGCCTGTTAAGGCCGAAGTGCCACAAATCGAAGATTACGGCAAACAATTAGCTTAATCACATCTGTTTTGCTTTAATTTAGCTGCCTCTTCACAATGAAAGCAATGAAGACATTGCGCATACGCCCCGATATCGCAATCAGACTTTCGCTCGCTCCCTCCCTCCCTCTCTCTCTCTCTCTCTTTCTCGCTCACTCTTTGTCTTTTCAGGCACAAGAAAAGTTCTTAAACAGAAATTTGCTGCTACCTTTTCCACACTCACACACACACACACACTCAGACACTGACGCAGACAGGTTCTCGACGACAGGCGTTTATCTATGGCGGCAAAAAGTTTCCTCGACTGGCTGTGCCTGAGGTTAAGTTTTTCGTTTGCTTCAATTAATTTTCATTTGTTTACTAATCTAACAAATTAAACTAACGGTTAGCTCTGTGAAGCTCAAATGCGAAAAGGGCTTTTATATACCCTGTGACCACAGCAAAATGCTCTAAGGGGTATATTTGATCCGGGAGAAAATATTTGACAGTAAGATGACTTTCTAATATACCTTCAATTTGAAATATTGGTTCATATATCATCAATGTCGATAAATATCGATTTCTCTTCCTTTTAAGAATCTCTCGAAGCTCTTAAGATTAGGAGACACCTTACTACTAGAGATGTTTTCTATTAGTCCGATAGCTTCCTTTATATTAAATCAAAATCGATAAATAGAAATAAATAGTATGATAATTTCCCCTATATCATCAAAATCGATAAATATCGATTTCTATTCCCGGACGTTGAGGCATATCTCGGCGATTCTAAGATTTACAGACACTTTGCATAACAAGCTATTTAATATTATATCGATTACTATCTTATCCATCTGTTCGATAACTTCCCTCCATATCATCAATGTCGATAAATATCGATTTCTTATCTCTTCCTTTTAAGAATCTCTCGAAGCTCTTAAGATTTGGAGACACCTTACAACTTTAGTTGTTTTCTATTAGTCCGATAGCTTCCTTTATATTAAATCAAAATCGATAAATAGAAATAAATAGTATGATAATTTCCTCCATATCATCAAAATCGATAAATATCGAGTTTTATTCCCGGACATTGAGGCATATCTCGGCGATTCTAAGATTTACAGTCAATTTGCACAACAAGCTATTTAATGTTATATCGATAATTCCCTCCATCCATTATATCGATAATTCCCTCAAAATCGATAACTATCGATTGCTATCGAAGAGCTGGAAACACCATATTTGGTATGTAACAGGGTATCTCCCCGTCGACCATTCTCCGCTGACAACACTTTTACTTTTCCCTTGTGCCGTTTCGCGTTCTGCTGTGGTTTGAGAAGCGGAAATTGAAAGGATTTGCCCTGTGGCTGTTCCGTGGCTTGTCCAATATTGTGTTTGGGACAAGCTTCTCGACATTGTCAGCTGAAATTTGAAACATAATTATCCCGATGTTGGTCAAATTTGCTTGTTTACGTAACTAAATGGACGCCAATTCACGTGTTCTCTATTCTATTTCAAATAAATGCGGAAAAAAACTGTTGCAAATTTATTTTTTGCTCATTTAATCAGCTTCTGATTTCTTATCAATCGGTTTTTTCTGTTCACTTCCTGACCCTTTGACCCCGGACCCGGCTGCTTTTCCATTTCCTTTTGTGCTTAAGGTTTTCCATTTCCCCCTAAAGCAGTAAAAGCATTGCCCGGCCGTTGTTGTGTGTTTAATGTTAATTAATTTTGCATTCGTTAACTAACTAGGCCTAAACCCTGGCTCAGATTCAGCCAGGAGCCACATCTTTTGGCTATTTGCCTGTCTTGTCTTCAAAATATTTCGCTTCAATTTCCAAAAGCCCGCAGTTTTCTGAATGTAAACAAATTTGTTGAGCAATTTTACTTTGATGTGGCGAGGCTCGACTTTCCACTGCAGCAATCGCAGTTGAAGTTCACTTAGTTTTGGGTTAAAGTTGATTGGAGCGATTAAATGGAGTATTCCTCCACAATAACGCGTTGTTATATATTTCATTTGCAAGTTCTCCTCCCAAATTGGATTCAACATTCACTTAACTAACTCATAAATGCCTCAGCTCGTAGAATGTTGTCGACAGCTGACATATGGTATGATTAAATTCCTGCTCTTCTTCAACAATAAGATCTAAGTTCTATATACTAGTTTGTTCCGACTGTTGGGACCGTTAATCCAGTGGAAAACAATCATTGGTTTATTCTGGATTCTCATAAGTAGAGGAAGCTGAAATGAGCCCAAGTCGAGCGTGGATGATGGAATACTGTCTTCCTTTTGAATTTCTTAAATTATCAATAACCGGGCAATGCCGGGTAACTTCCTCTACTGTTAACTACAGGGTTGGGCTAAGTGTCGGCACGAAGTGAGCATTAACCTTAGGAATCCAACTCCCAAGAAGAGGCAAGACGAAACCTTTAGCATTGCTCAGATTTTTCATTAGTAGCGGGCAACGCCGGGTAACTTTCTCTACTTTAAAATATATAATATATCTAAGAAGCAGCATTGTTTAAATACAGCAAGAAAATTCTTCTTCTTTGAGCAGCAAATTTCTCATGTGTAAGGCTTCTCCCGGCTCCAACTTGAGAGATGCCAAATTAATTGCGCCACGCCCCCCTCTCTCACATCCCTACTACTAACTTTTTGAAATATTTTATGGAAAATTCTTGGCATTTTCAGCTAGAGGCTCTTGTGCCTCATGTGCGACAGCGCCTGCCCCAGCCCCGCCTCCGCCTGTCGCGTCAAATGTCGCGCCGAAAATTATACCTCTAAAAAATGGCAAATAACAGTGTACACAAGTCCAACATTCTCTGCACCCCTCAGGCACCCCTCACCTCTCACCTGGCACCTCTCACCTGGCCACGATTCTGATTCGTTTATTGTTTGTGGCCAGCCAAACAACTTGCGCATTTTTTCCCGGCTTTTCTTCGCGCTGACGTTGACGCTGTGCACGTCGCCGTGTTTAGTGTGTTTGTTGTCCCTGTTGTCGTCGTCGTCGTCGTCGTCATTGTTGTTGTTTTTCTTGTTGCTGTTGTATATGCAGCCACGCCCACCGCAGTCGCCACATTGACTGCCCGCTTGACTGGGCCTGGGCCTGGGCTCGGCCTCGGCTGGCTTTTTCGCTGCCTCGTTTTATGTATTCAGTCTCAGTGCGCTCACTTGACTTTAATTCTTTTTTCACACGCCCACTTCGCGGCCAGGTTGATGGAGAGGGTGGGGGGCGGGATGGGGTGGTTCAGGAGGGGGGGGGGGGGTTGAGTGCAATTTTCTAACGGCTCTTAAGTTGTGCGAGCGCCGCAGCAACAGAAAATCCATGTGACAAGCACTGCAAGTACAACAAGTCGAGAGTGCCCAACGAGCAAATACCCTGTACGCAGCTGAGCAATAGGTATGCGTGACGCAAGCTGTGAACCTTATGCCTACATTATGGAATATGGATTCTTAAATGAGTCATTTGTTTTTTGACTGATTTTTGTGATGTTTTCAGTGCTTAGAGAAGGTTTTTATTAAGTTGGATATACCAAAAATTAGGAGGAAATAACTCTGAATATGACTTTGTTATAAGATTGCAGAGTTTTGGGGAAAGGAAGTGCAATATGTGAAAAAAAAATCAAGAAGATATATCTCTTAAAATGCCCACATATTCACACTATAGTAAATATTCGAAAAATATGTGCAATATGTAAAATATTCTTGATTGGCATGAACCACGAGAGAGCCTAAAAATGAATTCCTAGTTCTTTAAATATCGTAGATATGGCTAAAGCCCGTTTCTGTGTAGAACAGATCATGAAGTAATACCTCTTAAAATCCTTAATCCTTAATCCTTATCCTTAATCTTACAATATCAGAGAACAAATAGATGTGCTTTGGATAAAGGTTCATCAAGCTGATTAAATGAAGTTCCACCTGCTGCCTGTTACATACATAAGCAGAGGTCTATCATATCCCTTGTAAACCCCCCACAATTAGTACAGGGTATAACAACACGCTCGGCTATGCACTCGCTGGCGCACTCGCATTCAGATGAGAATGTCAGTTGAAAGGTGCGCCAAGCTTCCTTTCCCCGTTTCCCGTTGCCTGTCTGCCTTCCTCCTCCCCCCCCCCCCCCTCTCTCTCCTTCTCTCTCTAGCTCTCTGGTTGTCCTGGCATTGAGTTGTAATTGCTGAACATGCCAAGTTTTGTGCAATTTTATGTAGATTTAATAGCTTCCTGGCGCTCCCAGGCTTCCCAAGCACAGGTGGCATTTCTCGTTTCGTACTTGTCTCACATTTCATTGCTTGCGTGACATTTCATTTGTGCGGCGCTCAGATTTAAGATATAAACCCATTTCTCGGTCGCAGCCGTTCGCTGGCCGGTTCAAAGCATTCTCGTAATTGTGCTCGGTCAAGATAGCGACAAGCCCCCTACCCCGCCCGCCCGCCCGTCCGTTTGTTCGTCTTAATTGATTTGAGCTGAAACTAAAGTTTCAGACAGGCCCTTAACATAAGTCGGAAAACCTGCGGCCAAGCAATCGCGTGGCCGGTGGAAAACCCCCCTTTTGGCAGGAATGGGAAAACTTTGCTCCGGAACAGCTTTCGCGAGCACGACCAAAAACTTCCGGCACTTCGACTTGGCGGCAATTACAATCGACTGACATGTTAATTGACAGCCAGGTGAAATATCATTGATGTGCCACGCCCCCCCCCCCCCCCCCACCCGCAATCCCTCACTCTCACTCGCCTCGATTGATTGGCCTATTCTTTTGTCGCTCGCATAACTCCCAACCAGCTGCCAGCTGTCAGAAGTTTATGCAACAATTGAATTTAGTTGCAAACAACTTTCCAGGACAAAGACAAGCTGAAGGTTTAACTTGTAAGTCAAGCAGTTAGTGGAATATAAAAGACAGTCGGTAAATTTCTTATTAAACTATTTAATAATCAGTTCTTGGTGGAACCAGTGGAACTCTAAGGAACCAATTGAACCAGTAAGCATAGAAGTTGCTGGTTCGAATGCCAGGAATTGATTTATTTTGTTAAGCAAACATTTGGTAAATTTCTTATTAAACTATTCAATAATCAGTTGTTGGTGAATGTCTTAAGTTAGTGAACTAATTGAACCAGTAAGCATAGAAGTTGCTGGTTCGAATGCCAGGAATTGGGTTTATTTTGTTAAGCAAACATTTGGTAAATTTCTTATTAAACTATTCAATAATCAGTTGTTGGTGAATGTCTTAAGTTAGTGAACTAATTGAACCAGTAAGCATAGAAGTTGCTGGTTCGAATGCCAGGAATTGGGTTTATTTTGTTAAGCAAACCTTGAACTGATTTGTCGAACATTTTGTTGGGTTTGCAGGTTAATTTTTCACTATATTCAATACTCTTAACAAACATCACATTATTATTTTATAATATTATACATTTTTTATTTAATTTTATCTTTATCAAACTGCATTTCTATTAATATTTCTCTAATAATTCTTTTCAATTTCACAAATCACATTTTTATTAAAATTATTTATTCATTTATTTCCATGCCAAGTTCTAGAAAATAACTTTGTAGTTCAATAAAATGTTCGCAGAAAGTTGCTCGAACTAACGAACTTGCTTTAAGCCAACTGGAAAATATGATTTAAATACATGAATAATTCACTTGAAGGAATATTCTCTCGTTTTTAATACTCACACATTTCAGCGTTAAGGGACTTTACTAGATTATGACTAATTTGTGACATATAAGAAATAAGCAAGAAGTTGATATTAATTTAGAAAAGGCGAAAGTTAATGAAATACAAAAAGCAAATGTTCTAATATTGCCTTAAATTTTTTTTTATTTAGAATTTAAAGCTATTAACATGCTCAAACATTTATTTTCGGGTTAAAATTTTCACTTTTATGACCAAAGAAAACGAGTGGAAAACAATCATAATTAAAAGAAAAAAATATTCGCTCTTATTTTTCTTGTTTTGAGATTCTTTTGGGTTGTTTTAATGCAAGCTATAAATTTTTATTTAAACATAAAGTATTATTAGAAACATAACGTAAAAATTTATTTCAGTTAATTTTCTTGAAATTGGTTTTCAAATTGAGTCTATGACTATTTCAATTCGCAAACATTCACTTTTCGAGCTAAAGTTAGCAAATGCTATTTTAAGATGAAAGAAAAGCATAAGGGAAATACTTTCAATTCTCAAACATTTGCTGCGCGAGCTAAGAATCAATTTGAATATTTGTTTAAGATATTTTAATTTAAGCTGTATTTAAAAAATATCGACCTATTTCAATTGTCAAACGTGAACTCTTGATTCAAACGTAAAGTATCTTATTTATTAACAGAAATAACGTAATAAAGATGTTTTTATTTCAAGTTAAGTTTCAACTGTCTATAAATATAGTCGAGTTCGAGTTACTTTTAGTTTTCTTTTAATTGAAATAATTCTCCAAACATTTACTGGCCCATTTCTCGTATTCCTTTTGCTCTAGATACTAACTAAATATTTAATCCATTTCAAGTGGACGCTTTTGCTGCAAATTGGCAACATGAATATTGGCATTTGTGGCCATGCAATTTGCCAGTATCTGCTGCTGCTGCTGTTGCTGTTGCAGCTGCCATTAAGTATCTGTCAGATACTTTGGCACACATTTTGCATTTCGCTTGTAATTGCATGCAATTCACCGCAGCAGCACTTGCTTTTGTGGATTGGGGTAGAGAAAGCTGAAGTTGCATTCTGCAAAGCAAATACGACAAACAACAGCTAAAAGTGCAGCGAACGGAGGAAGGGGCTCTGTGTGAGGGGAGGGTATATCTCTGCCTGCAAGTGGAGCACACTAAAAGCAGTTGCCAAGAATTGTCGCGACTTTTGCTGGGTTTGTCCAGCAATTGACGTTGCGGCTGCATTCTGCATTTCATTCCATGCAATTTGCAATTGGACTCAAGTCTCAACGCTTTAGATATTTATTCCAACTGCAGCTTTCGCTTTCAATTCGAGCTGTAACTGCAAATACGCAAAGCGCAATTCGCAGCCAAAAGCATGCACAACTATTTGCGAGTGTGCAGCTACAGTGAACGCTCGCTGGAGCGAGAAAGATAAAACAAAAACTTGAAACATAAAACTTTGCCACGGTTACTTTAAGTTGTAAGTAAATTGTTCAACCTTCAACTTTATATATTTTTTAAATATTAAATTTATATTTTTTTAATAAACAACTTTTTATTCCTATTGCAAATTGTTTTTGAGCAAATTTTGCAGTTAATTCATATTTTCCTAAACAATTTTTTTTATTAAATTTCTTTCCAATTGTGCACAAATGTTGTCCATTTATTCACAATTTTAATGTAGAATTATTGCAGATGGTTTTTGTTCCAATTTTTCGGCTAATTCATAGTTTTTTTTCTCAAACGATTTTGATTTATTCCAAATTGTCTGTGCACAAATTAAACTCATAATTTATCTATATAATTTTTATGATTGTTTAAAATTGTTTCTGCTGGAAAAATATGTTATTACGCCTTTTCAAAATTTTTAAAATTTATGAATGTCATTTTTCACATTCTTACATATGAAAATGTTCTTATATAAAATTAAAATTAAAATAAATTAGTTAAAATCAAACTTGAACACTTTTCATTTTTATAAAATTCAACTTTTAACTATATTTGAGAAACTTGATTCAAATTTTTTAGCCCAATTTTATGCAAATTTTTTACCTACAAAATTTGTTAACACTCGCCAAAAAGCAATGAGTCCAAATAAGCTCATTTTGTACAAAAAGTAAGCTAAGCGATGGGAACTAATAATCTAGAGGGCATATTTCGTTTATAGAGTCTTCACTGTACTTGTAGCTGCAAATGTTGCTGCTGTAGCTGTTTCAGCTTGTGCGTTTGTTTATGCTTTTTATTTGCTCACGGCTAAGCCCAGTCAGACTGTATGTGTGTGTGTGTGTGTGTGTGGCAGGGACAGAGACCGAGGCTGTGGCATGGGGGCATGAGGCGTGGCTGTGTTGCCAGGGGGGAAGGGGGCAAACAGTTTTGGTCTGCTTCTGTTTGTCTTTGCGGTTGTAAATGCATTTTTCAAACAAATTGCAAATCATTGCCTAACAATAGTTTTAGCTCGAGTCTCCGCCAATGCAGCCGCTGTGATTCACTCCCCCTCTACCAGCCCCTCTCTTTCCCTCTGTGTGTGTGTGTGTGGCTTCTGAATCTCCGACCGCACTGACAGTGATTTAGTTTTTGGCTCCGAGCATTTCACATACGCAGTCTATTAGATGGGGGGTTTTTAGTCGGGACAAGCCAGGACGAAGCTTAATGTTGAGTTTTAAAAACGGAATTTGTGTAATTTGTCAGTGGACAGAGGGAGGGAGGGAGGGACAGCTCTTTACAGTGGGTACACATTAAATTACATTTTGGGTTCTATTTGGGGGTTTCGCTTTCGCTTTTCTTTTTGATTTGCCAAATTGAATTTAGTCAAAGTTAATTTGCAGAGAGAGAGAACTTTGACAAACACAAACGCAAGGCAACACGCCGAAATCTGTATTTTCATTTCATTTTCCAAGAATTTTCAAGTGTTTTATTGCCCCCGCATAGTTAACAAGAAAATTCGTTGTTTATTTTGCTCTAGGAGTAGCATATTTTCCTTCTTTTTTTTTTGCTTTGCTTTGCTTTTAGCACACATTTTCAACGAGTTCCATTTTCGCATTTTGCCCATTATTTTATTATTTGCATGCCTCGCAGCGTCGGCCGCGTCCATTGACCCACAAAGCCCATAATAATGCGCCAAAAAGCAGGCTGCACCAAAAAGTATATATGTATGTATGTATATTCAGCTTTTATTTAACTTTGCGCATAGAGCACTTACTTGCAACGCCGACCGACTGGATGCTCTTTCCACCAAAAACAAATACTCTTCAGTAAAGTTCACACTTGCACTTGTATTTGGCACACTTTAGAGTTGCAAACTTGTTGCACAGTGTTGCAAAACACAAACACACACACTGAAACACCTTCCTTCGAGTGAAACGCTCTTTAGTATGCAACACTTTGTTTCTGTTTGCAGTGTGATAAACGACTAACGGTAACAGTCGAAGCTTAACTTGGCCACGCTCAGTTCTGAGACTAACGAGCAACACGCACCGAACCAGACACTGGGAGCAACACGTTGTTGACACAAAGACCGCCTAACGAAGACTAATGACAGCGCTTCCCATTCGTTCGCCACAACTGGTCGCAGAGCTGCTGAGCGAGAGTCACGTTGCGTGCACGACGAGTGTTAAATACGAACTGATTGTTTGCCAGCCTGCCAGGCATTTAACAGCCGCTCGTGCCGCATTGCCGATGGCACACGAACGAGCTGCGCGCGACTTCGGCTCGACAAGCTGTAAGCAAGCAACGGGCACAGCTAAGAGCGCGGCCAGCAGCGCGTAAAGAGCGAAACGAAATCAAAGGAGAGAGAGAGAGCGCGTGCTGCCACCCCCGGCAGAGGACAATTGAGCTGTTAAGCGTTTCATTTCACATTGTTGCTTGCTCTTCGCAACGTTTCATTTCACAACGTTGCGAAAATTACTGTAACTGTAAACTGTTGCTGGCCTGCGTTTCCCATTTTGCTTGTTTCCATTTCGCTGTGCGCCTGCGCGGCGCATATTCAATGCTCTTTACGGCTGCTCTCTTGCTTTCAAGTTGAAGGCACGCTTTCAATTCAATTTGCAGCTGGCCGCAACTTGTCGCCAGCTGCATTTCAATTGCGCTCTGCCCTGCTGCTGTCCGGGAGAGCATTTCAATTCGTTTCGTTTCCATTTCGTTTCATTTGCATTTCGGTTCGTGAGGCGCCTTAAAGCGTTTCGCCTATCATTTTGCTCTTTGTTGTCGTTGTTGTTGCTTGTGTTCTGTTCGCATTGTTGTTGTTTGTTTCGTATTGCTGTGTTGCGGCGCGCAACAGGTTCAGTTTCAACCCCCTGCCACCGCCCGGCCGGCCGCCCACTGCCTTTGGCTTTGACGCACATTCGTATATAGCTTTTCATTGGCCTTTCACAGGACTTTGGGGCTTCTTTTGGCCGTGCTGCTGCCCCCCGCGCCCCGCCCCCGCTGCCGTGTATTTATATATTTATTTGCAGTTTTTGCTTGTTTATTTTTTGCTGTTGTTGTTGTGCTTTTATGCAAATACGAGCACAAAATCGTTTTCTGCACGCTTTGACTTTGCCTTAAGTGCATGTGTGTGTGTCCGTGTGTTCGTGTTTGTGTGTGTGAAGTCGTGTATAAATGAATTTGCATATAATTGTTTGCATGTTGAGTGCCTTTTAATTGATTTTATTGGCTTGCACAACAACAACAGGTAGAAGACGAACAATGAATGGCAACAATTTTCCTCATTTCCCCCCCATTTCTCACTTTATCGCGTGAGTTATCTCTCTTGGCCAGCAGCTGGTTTATTTACTTGCAAGCACTTTACCCCATTTAACACAACTTAATATGAATTTACAATTCGGGGGGTCGGGGGTTGGTTGGCTGGCCAATTATTTATCAATCCGCACATAAATAAATACATAAATATAAATTATGCAGCTTATAAGCTGCGCTGTTTTATGTAGCTCGTAAATTGTTCGCAGCTCACAAAATAATGCATAAGTGGAAATCGATATTGCGGCTTAAATTGTTAGCTCCAATTGCAAAAATCTCACATTTGAGTTTGGGCGAGGATTATGCGATTATAAGAAAGTGCATCGAGCGTGACTGAAGGCTAATTTCAAGACTAATACACGGATTAAACGGAGCTCAAGTCTGTACCTATTAAATGTGTGTACCTGAGAGTGTGAGCCTGGTATTACATTTAATTATCTCCAACTAACGGGAAATGTATTTTTCTTATATATATAAAATCTGTTTTTCATCCATTTTCCGTAGACGAAACTTTTAAAATGCAAAACATATTTTCTTAAGGATCTATACTTGCAATCGAACGTTCTGCTCTTGAGCGGAAAATTTGCATGTTTTTCACATACATTTCCCATTTTCCAGGGATAGGCCTTTCATGTAGTGTGAATTCCAATGCATTTTCCACCATTTAGTGTGAAATCCAATGTATTTTCACGGGTATCCCGAAAATATAATACAAATATTCAACAATTGTTTTTCACAAATTTTCTAGCGCTCAAAAAAAATCTATACAATTTGTAGAGTTTAAATGATTTTTGCTTTGTTTTTTCTAATGGGAATTTTAAGTACAATTTTTTTATTGTATAAAAACTTTGCCTTGGGCTTAACAAACGCCATTAAGAGAAAATAAAGAAAATATTTGTAAATTGTGCTGTGTTTTTTTTTATAAAAGAATTTAGCTCCACTAATTTTCTAGCGCTTAAAAAATTTCTATATAATTTTTGAGATTTAAAAGATTTTCCTTTTATTTTTTTGTAGTGGGAATTATAAAAAAAAATGATTTAGTTTATAAAAACTTTGCACTGAATTTAAAAAAGGGATTCTAAGAAAATCAAAAAAAAAATTTGTAAATTGTGCTGTAATTTTTCTTATAAAAATAATTCAATTTCACAGAAGAAAAACCAGAATTTAATTTCACAACAGTAAAGACATGCTCTGTAAAAGTTTTATTTATTTATAGAAAGACAAATATATTAAATTCCCAGTTTTAGTTAGCAGAAACTAAAAAGCAGCTCGAACTAAAGTTGACCAATTCGCGAACACTTCAAAAACCCAGAAATCTAATCAGAAAAATTGCAAAGATTTTTGTTGAGCAGCGCGAAACTAATTTAAAACCAGCCGCCGACTGTAATTAGGCGCTAATGAGTTATGCCCCGAAAACAGAAAACGGGCCAGGCCAGACCAGGACAAGCCAGGCTGTGGGGTAACCAAGGCAACGGCCACAGGATTCCGGGACCGGGACCGGGCCATTCAGGCATTCAGGCTCAAAACTCAAAACTAGTCGCAGCCATGAAAAGCTGCGATTCGGATGAGCTGCAGCTGCAGTTTTGCTAATCAAAAAGTGCTATTAATTTGCTCGCTTTTGAATGGGGCAGCGGCTCCGGCAGCAGCGGTTGCTGTCTGTCAGCGACAGACGGGCTGTGGCCTGTGAGGGGGGCGTGGCACTGGTGTCAATGACTGCAGTTCTGCCCCTCCCCCTAACTCTCCCTCACCCTCTCACTCTCTGGCGCTGTGCGCAAGGTGATAATAATCAGACAGGCAATTCTAACAAGACACACGCCCCCCCAAACAAACGACCCCCCTCCACACCCCTCCGCCCCTCTCGCATGTCCTTGCCCAGCTGGTGGGCGGCACCATGGTAATCCATCTCCTGCCTCGACAATGGTTGCTCTGGACACACCAGCATTAAGCCAGACACTAAATCCAGCAAAGAAACTAGATACAAATATCTTTTGCTCCCACTGTGACTGTGTGTGTGTGTGTGTGTGTGTGAGTGTGTCCGAGTGCGTGTGTGTGAGTGGCCTTTAGTATAATTATGGTGGCATCACAGGACATGTCGTTGACAAGCTCAAGTTGGGCCAGTCACTCAGTCGCACATATCCCCAACACACACACACCCATACACACACACACACACCCACACTCGCACACACACAGAGGCACATTAGTAACCACCATAAAACACACGCAGCGCCGCACACAGAGATTGGACTGTGGGTGGGCCCATAAACCAGATCCGCATGTGTCCAAGTTCGTAAAGTTGATTCATTCATGGCAGCAAAATTTATATGGCCCTGACGCGTGCGTCCAACGGCGGCTTCTGCGCTAAGGCGTCTCCTAAGCGCAACTATAAAACAAGTTTAAGTGCGACCGGGCGAGTGTGCACGACGCACAAATACCCTGTACAGAGTCAAGGGCTGCCATCAGATAACTTTTACTCAGCTTTAGCTGAGCCTGACTGAGCATTGCGATAGAGATCCATTAGACTGTGGCTCGACGCTCGAATATCCTGTAGACAGCCACAGCCACTAGACAACTTCTTCCGAGCAATGAATAAGAGATCTATGGAGGCACAGGTTTCTTTCCAGGCCTCCAAAATCAGGCCTGCGCCCCTGTCTAGTCTCTTCTGTCATCCATAAACTGCGAGAATTACGGATTTCGATATTTATCGATTCGACTATTCATTTTTTAGTCTCTGAATTTGACGTGCTTGTCTTGAACAAGAATAAATATACCTTTCCGGGCCTTTAAAAAGGGACAAAACTTATCCATAAAAAACGAGAGTTTTGGAAATCGATTTTTATCGATTGGACTCCTCCTTTTTTAGTCCCTGAGTTTAACGCGCTCGTCTTAAACATGACTAAATATACTCTTTTCGGTCTCACAGTTCTGCTACGTGTTACATAAACTTGCACGACTGCGATATACCCCTTACTGAAACATTTTCAAGAGGTACAGGGTATAAAAACAACTAAAACTAACTACAGCTGACTGCGGCTGCTGCTGCTGCTGATGCGAATGAGGATGCTGATGCGGATGTGGATGTGGATGCTGATGATGCCGCTGACAATGACAATGACGATGAAGCTAATTTTCCCCTCCCAACCCCCCTCTCCGGCCTTTGCCCGCTGCGCGCGGCGGGATGCTAGTGAGAGCCGTTTTGAGTCAAATGATTTATCTCGCAGCTAGACTGCAGCTTGGTCATTGGTTATTGGACTTTGGACTCGGCTTGTAGACTGCATCTTGGCTTATTTAATGCGGCCTATTTGCTGATGTGGAGCCCGCCAATTAGCCGGGTCGAAAGGCTGCCTCGAGGCACGCTTCATAAGTGAAAATCAATTGGAGCTGCGTTTTCAGCACGAACTTTAATGGATGCACTGAGAAAAATGTACACTTAAAGTGCAACTACTTGGCTTTCGTTGGATACACTGGAAAAAAAAAAAGTATGCATTAATTTATTTAACGCATTGCCGCCTTCTTCTTGCGGCGGGCAATGCGCGCCAGCTCCTCATCCGTGGGACGATGTTCGCTGTAGCGCTCGACCCAGGCCTCGGCCATCCGATAGAACTTCCTCGGATCGTTTACGAACTGACTGGCCATCTCCACGTTGTATGGATTCTCGGGCTGTGGATCGTTAATGGTCGCGATGAGCACCTGCAGCACCTGCTCGATGCGCGACGTTGGCTTCCAGTGCTCCGGCTCCAATATGGGCAAACAGACCTGGCCGCGCTCATTGATGTTCGGATGATAGATCTTCGTGTTGATGTGCAGGATGGGCGGCCGAAATGGATACTCCTTGGGGAAGTCAATCTCCAGCTTGAAGGCGCCCTTGTTGTACGGCGGCGTATTGGGCATCAGCAAAGCATACCACTTGAAAATGTTATCCTTCTCGGGCTCCAGCAGCTGCAGCTGGTTGAGCTGTTTAAGCTCCATCATCTGCTTCAGCTCGTTCTGCATGCGCTTCGGCCCATCCATAATGGCTTCGTCTTTCTTCATGGCTGCAACTTTTTCTGTTTACTTTTCGAGCTGTACAATTTTGTCTAAAGTATTTCGCTCAGTGTACTATTGGGAGTGTATGAGTGTGTGTGGGCAGCTAGGCTAGGAGTTCATTTGGCAATAAGCAAGAGCAGGCAAAGAGAAGAAGAACGAGAATGTTACCGACTAGAAGATACCCTTTGCTCGGAACACAAACACACGTTATGAAATATTTATGTTTAAACAATTTTGGTGTAAAATGCTTGACTTATGGCTCCCCAGTTCCTGAAAGCTTCGAGCTCTGCTCTAAGTAGGTTGGCTGCAGATCGATATTTATCGATTTTTTTTTTGAGAACGCGGGAGCTATCGAGAGAATATACCATGCTATACCAACATATTAGATTTCTGGTCAATGGCTCTTATTAGCTCGAAGATATGCTCACACAAATGTAGCTGAGAAATCGATATATATCGATTTTGCAAACACGGTGGAATTGTCAGCTGAGTATAGAGACTACCATATCCACATACCAGATTTCTGGTCTGCAGCTCATATAAGCTTGAAGATATGCTTAGCCGATATATATCGATTTCCTGAACGGGTTAGTAATCAAGAACTTGATCCGCATATGGCGGAGTAATTAAATTTCAAATGGACTCAAAGATGCCGTCCTCTACCCGTTACATACAGACATTCAGACTGAGTATCTGTATCGATATTTATCGATTTTGTGAACACTGAGGAGTTATCGATAGATAATAGCATACTATATCCACTTACAATATTTCTGACTTACAGCTCGTATGAGTTCAAAGATAAGCTCCGACGATATTTATCGATTTCGTGTATAAGGGGGAGTTATCGGTAACTTGATCCGCGAGTAATAAAGTTTCAAATGGACTCAAAGATGCCGTCCTTTTCCCGTTACATACAGACATTCAGACTGAGTATCTGTATCGATATTTATCGATTTTTTGAACACGGAGGAGTTATCGATAGATTATAGCATACTATATCCACCGACAATATTTCTGGCTTACAGCTCGTATGAGTTCGATGATAAGCTCCGACGATATTTATCGATTTCGTGTATAAGGGGGAGTTATCGGTAACTTGATCCAAAGCAAATGGACGCCTCCCTCTGCCTGTTCCAGACAGCCACACAACCGCAATATACCCTTGCAATAAGCATTTCCAAGGCGTACAGGGTATCTACATACATATAAAAAAGTGGAGAAATCCTTTCACATTGACATTAATCCCCGAAATAGCCGCTTTAAGAGTCCGCCTGACGTGGACAGGCTCTGACAGCAGCACATTAGGATCAACTGGGCCAAAGCAATGGCACATTGAAACGGATGAAAGGTTCTTCGGCTCATATGTGCCACGCCTCCCCCCCGACCCTACCCTTACCCTTTCCTCAGCATTTCTTTTGCTCCATTTGCTGGCGATACAATTCATGTGCGGAATCCAAAGCCGTTCTATAGTATGTATTTGGCCAGGGCGCAAGAGTTCTATCTGTGCATTGGATTATGCACACGGGTTATGCCATGTGTCCAGCCAAGTTCATTTTTTTCACAGATTTCTGGCGCAGATGCAGAGCATGGCAAGGCACCGTGATGTGATTGCCATTGACATTAAAGTTTTCAATTAGCTGAACAAGTGCGGCAACAAACGTGCTCAGGTGAAGGGGGGTCCCATCGCAATTCCAGCGTATTCCGGACTCATAAATATGTAAAGATTGCCAAAAAGCATAATAAAACCCACTCAAAAGGAAAGCAAAGCTTTGACAGAGCAGCCAGCTCCTATGTATGTCTCCGCACAGCTCAGCTCAGCTCAGCTCAGCCCAAAAAGGAAACCCACCTCATCTCGACTTACAGCACATTATTTTGGTCTCCGATGGGATGGTTGATAACAAAAACATGAAAATTAAATATCAAAAATATGCGATGCAAACGAACAACAACAAATTCTTCTTCTTCTACTTCTTCTTCTTTGTGCGTGTGTGTAATTATTTATGTTGTATGTCATCATCATGTAAATGAAACCAAGACGAGACGAGACGACGGCCATGGAAATTTGGCCCGGAAACGCAGCATGACGTGCGTAACGGGGCGTCTCCCGGCATAATTAGGATATACATATATGTATAGGTGTGTGTGCTTGTGTGTGTTGGAAAAACAAGAAAGAAGTGTTATCTTAGAGTAGCTGAAGCTTGAATACCCTTGCAGATATACTAGAACTTAATTTTGATGGATTCCTAGAGGAAATTTATAAAATCGTATTCTAATATAGCTGAGATGTTCAAAGCTCCATTTGATGAAATATATGAAAGTACAAAAGTATACAAGTCGCAGTAATTTGAGCAATTGGAAAGGGAGGACGCTGGTTCAAATCCTAGGCAAGCGTATGGATTTGGTGTTTCCTGAGCCATACATAATTGTCAATGCCAGGTTAATCGTTGGCTAAACCAACCTGTGGTAGTCTCATCGACTTGATTAAATATCCATAATCGATAAATTAGAGCTAAGTCGCAAACAGTTGCGGAACTGGTTCTAGAGATAGTGGTGAGAATGGTTAAATCACTTGAATTGTATAAATATCTTGTTGTAATAATTAAGATATTCAAGTAAAGCCGCACATTCCTATATCTATATTCGAGCTGTCAACTGATAGAGATATCGATTAGAGCCTGAAGTCGATAAAATGTTAGACACATGTTAAGTTACAGAAGGGATAGTAACAGGATAATAGATAAGAGAGTCAGGTAAAGAGAGAAGTGTGTCTGATATTTTGAGTATAATTAGAACAACGTATCATTGTATCCATAGGAAAAGAATGGTTGAAGTGAATAATAACCAATTTATTATTATTCCACTAAAAGAACCTTGGATAATTTCATGGCTCCAGAAGATCGATTCCTTTACTTATACGAATAAATAATCATTTATTTTTCCACTGAGAGCTTTATAATATAAAAGACGACTTTTATACCTTATCAAGAAGACGAAACTCAGCCAAGTTAAAACTAGGAGACTAGGCAACACTCTAATGGGAAGGCAAAGCAACGTAATAGTATAAATACTGATCATGAATATATATTCTATATATATGCAAGGATATGTTAGGCTACAAAATGTATTCACAGGATCAAAGAGAATATACAACAAGCTACACTTAACCAGCTACTCAATTAGGCGCCTCTTGGAGGCATTTCCTAGGACTGCTGCTTATACTATGGTGTTTTGCAACACTTACAAATCCGATTAATCAGTATTATCGATAACATGTCAGTGCCCAAATACCCAACCTTCGGGCAGAACAAGATAAATGCCCATCAGAAAAAGTGGCAGCCCAGGCGTCTGACAGCGCTGCGGGACGCAGAGGCGTCCGTCGACCAAAACTGCGCGATGGGGTCGCTTTGAATGGTGGAAGGGGGAGAGAGAGAGGGAGAGGGAAAGGGAGGGCGGTTGTTGTCAGCTGCCTGGCATCAACGCATCCGCCATACTTTTAGCATAAACAGCCGGAAGCGGAAATGTAGATGACGCCGTGCGCCCACTCATATAAATGCGTGTGTATCTAGCTGTGCACTGAGAGAAATAAAGGCAAGACGAGAATTTGAGTACTTGAAATAAGCGTAAGACCTCCCAGTAAAAGCTTGAAAATTGACTACTCGACTCGAGTCTGGTATTTGAGAATTTTGAGATTCAAGAGAAAATGGTTTGCAATTACGAATTTCGTTGCGATGATGAAACTGTCGTACTTTTCTCTTAATGTAGTCTCACGGGTGTGTTTATACCCTGTACTCCTTGAAAAAGAGTAGAAAGGGTATAACGGTTTTGTGAAATTATATGTAACAGCCAAAAGCAGGCTTTTTCGACATTATAAAATATATATATATATATTCTTGATCTGGACGACGAACTGCATCGACGCAGCCGTCTCCGTCTTTCTCGGAAACTACAAACAATTCTAGATTTGACCTCATAACGTATATATATTCTTGATTAAAAGACAAGAGATTTAGAATTTGATATGTTTGTTCTCTCAGCACGAGTTTTTAATATTCTTTTAATATGTCTTGAATATTTTTCTCACAATATGTTTACCTCAGAATTAATGTGTATATTATCTATAGATTATTATATATTTCGCTTGCCCCCAAAATCGATAATAAGTCACATTTAAAGCTAGAACCTTAGTAGTTACACACTTTTGCAGGTCACCTCTTATAATTCCACAAAGATCGGACTCTAAGTACCGAGTATATAAAAAAATGCATGCATTAAGAGAAGAACAAGCACTGCGTAAAGTTGGTGAGCTCTTGGGTAGAAATGTGTGCGTTTATGTGTAGAAGAAGCTGGAATGCATTTAACGTCAACTAGGTGCTCGTTATAGGGTATCTCTTAGTCGAGCATTCGGGCCTAGAGCACGCTCACTTGTGTGTGTGTGTGTGTGTTTTGAGAGCCTGCAGCTTCAGTCGCGCCCGCTGTCAGTGCCATTCCCAATCTCAATCCGCATCCCAATTCCTTTTTCTCCTCCCTTCTCTTGCCTTACCCCTTGCCCCTCCCCCTGTGCCCCGCCGCTGGGGGGGGGGGTGTCTGTCATTTGTTTAGCTGTCATTGCCGGCGTATTGCCGCTGACAGCTCGTTGGCCTGGAGCCTGAGGCCTGGCCATGTCGATGTCGATGTCGACGACGACGACGATTGGGATTCTGCGATGGCGCCAAGGCGCACAACTTTTCTATGGCTATGAAAAATCAGCCGAAAATTAGCAGTCGCCGCATTAAATCTAATCTGATCCGATTTTCTATTACCAATCGGCTGCTCTGAGTGCGGGCCCACATGCTGTGCGGAATTCAAGCCATGTGTGTGTGTGTGTGTGTGTGTGCATCTTGTCTGCTTATGTGTGCGTGTGTGTGTGTATTAACGGCCTTTTGCCTGGCCCTGCCCCCCAGCTCCCCCCTTTTGCATGTGTGCACTTTAATCTTTTTATCGCACTCGAACACTGCGGCTCAGTTTTTCGGCTGACTTTTGCGCCTTTTGTTCCACTGTGGAGCGTATCTTCATTAGCGCGAAAAACGTCGCGTGCGGCTTTTCTTTTTTTTTTTTTGTTTTTTTTTTCTCTCCATTTCCATTTTCACTTCCGGCCTGTCATCGACCCTTTTCGGGCTGTCTTTTGTTGTCGACTGTTGCTTTCGGGCCGTGTTCAGGCCGTGATATATGAAGCGATTAACATTAAAGGTGCCTAATTGATTCGGGCAGCCAATGGCCAACGCGTTTTAGGCCCTAAGCTGACCCCCCTCTGCGACGGCGGCGGGGAGGTGGAGGAGGTAGGGGGTAGGTGCCACAATTTGCGTATAAATTTTCATTAAGAAATTATCGCTCGTGTTGCTTAAATTTAAATTAATTATGTATGGTTTATCATCAAGCAATTGGCGGCATGCAAGGACGCACAGCCACGCCCACACACACACACACACACACATGCAGTTGGGGCCGCATGCAATAGCAACAGATTATTTATGCCTTCAGTGAAATGCACAGCACATCGACGACAACGGAGACGATAACAAAAACGAACGAGGAGAAGCTCGTACAATATTAAATTGCATGAAGTGTATAAAAGCAAAGCACACACATCAACACACACGCACACACACACACACACACACAGGCAAAGGTACAAGCACACACACATAGAGACTGCGACGCCTTGCGCCTATGACTACGACGGATTAAACTTTGTTCCAGGGCTGAAGAGCAGCTGTTAATGGAACCATCATAAAAATAGAATAAGCTAGAAGCTAGAAGCCTGCCAGCCTCGCAGAAAGTATTATAAGCGGGCCATGAAAGGATGATTTCTGCGAGCCCATAAACTATATATATGTATATATATATTTTGATGAATGAACAGCAGCAACAGCCCCGTCGATATATGTCATCTGAGCTTCTTGTTCCATACAAGTTAGACGCTCACTTTTGAAGGTTTTACATGTAACTTGGCATAGGTTTTTCTTTCTGTTCATGAGTCGGAACTAGGCTGAACGTATCACTATATCATAGAGCTCCCAGGCAGGATCATGGAGTATGGAAGAATCAGCTCTAAACCTTTTTTGCTTATCAAGATATCTTGAACAAACTTGGCACTCATGTGGTGTTTTATATTTATAGTTTATTACAAATAAGTTAATTATCTAATTGACAACTGAAAGTGTTGATTATAGTTAGCATTGGACTTAAATTCACACGTCGTTTCTTCTCAGCTCATCTCTAACTATATTCGTTGTCTAGGGTTTCTTTTTCCGTTGCTTGTGTACAGTGGAATTTGGGTATACGACATTAACCCAACCCTCATTAAATACTTTAAATATGTTTCCTACTTAAAAACAATAAATCTTATTAACATAGGACTACCATATCTTATAGCTTTCATATGAAGAAACTGTCGAAAAATGAGTTTTTGTAAGGAAAGTTGTCCGGTTTTTCTACATATCTTTACCGAATTCTGCAGTTATATATGTAGGTAACATATATGCAGAACCCGTGTCGAATCGAACTACTATACTATATAGCTCCTATATCAACAATCGTTCGGACATAAAGCTTTTAGATAAGATAACTTCTAAGCCAGAGTCCTAGAGGCTTTAGAACTTTGACTGATTGAAGCTTACCTTTCCTTCTTTGAATTTTTCCTACTATAAGCCTTAGCTTTAACCTTACTAGTTGTCTAAATAAAAGACGAACTCCAGAGCAAAATCTATCCATATTCCATACACATCTTCCACCTTAAAGTCTGTCTTTATCGAACAGAAAATATCGTACGTATTTCTTGCCTGCACAAACAATTTGTTTTTGACTGAAAACAGTTTTGAATTAGTTGCCTAATGGAAGAAACAGATCAGAGTCGAGTTGTACACTCAACGGGAGCTGCCTTCTGAGCAGAGCATAATACCACACTCAACTGATGAGGTAAACCTTTTAAGGTATTCTCTGTTCTGCCTGTTTACTGCCCTGCTCCGAACTGGTTCCAAACTGGCTGCAAATGAACCACTTCTAAAAACAGCAACTGGCTTTTGGATGGGTTTTTGTGTTCCGCCATTGGCAACCGCCTCGCCATTGAGTGCGGATTAATCGGGCTCACTTTGTCATAAATAATGCAAACTGAGCGCTCCACAGGCATCCAACCAATGCGCCCACAAGTCCACACACACGCACACACACACACACACGTGACGGGGGAGGGGGCGGGGCTTGTGTCTCAATATGCAGTTAGCTGCGCTCAAACGTGGTGCAATTACTGCAAACTGCGGCCTCAAACCTGCCCGTCTTGCCTGGGCCTGCGTCTGTCGCCTTTGCTTTATATACCCTGCATCCATTGTAAATGGGCTAAGAGGGTGTAATGTTTATGTATGTCACAGACAGAACGAGACCTGGTCCTATAAAGTATATTGATTCTTTTTTGGACAATGAGCTGAGTAAAGTTGACCTTGTCCCTCTGTTTGTCTTCGTAAACACATCAGTTCCGGCGACCACAAAAGCTTAAGATTTGTAATTTTAAATATGTCTTCCACCCATTTAATGAGTTTTGGAAAAAATTCGATATTGAGACATGGCTATAGAAGCATTGCTCGAAAATGAAAAGAGTCGGAAAACCAAACAATTACTATGCAATTTATGTTTTTGCTTACTTCCACCATTCTTTATCCTATCTACATAACACTCTATATATCTATTATAAATTTCCTTACTTTATTAATAACTTCCTTAACACCTCCATCGTGTCGGTGATGTCTTTGTCGACGAATAAATAAAAGATGGAGCCCTGCTCCTTGGGACGCACACGATTATATTTGCCATATTTATTTCTCGAACATTTTATTGAGATCGGACAACAAGCACCGAAGTTAATCAAGAAGGCATTACTCATAAACAATGTTGGGGCAATGGAAAGAAGAATCAAGTATCTGTATGTTCCTAACGTCAGCTCAGCTCAGCATCCAGGGTATCTCCTAGCGAGCACTGCCGACTGGGGGCACGCTTACTTGTTCGAGTCGGCAACGTCATTTGTACTTAATGACTTTTCAACGTTGTGTGCGTGTGCCGACATTTTCTTGAGCCTTTTTTGGTTGTTCGCTTATTGCATTAAATTGCATTTTCGCAGCCAGCGAAAAGGCGAAACTCGCCCAAAAAAAGGGGCGTGGCGACGTGAGTCACCTGTTGCCGATGTTTAATGCTGGAAAACAAGTTGCATGCATTTCGCGGCGTCTGTTGCTGACAATTTAAGTGCCCAAATGGGAAGCTGGGGAGGAAAACTCGAGTCTAATGCCATGGCATAAGCTAATGTCATGGCCCACAAGGTTGCGGCTTAGCTGCTGGCTGCCCGCTAAGTAACTGAGTGTGCTCATAACTAAAGCTCAAATTTCGGTAGCCAAGACAACTTCAAAGCAATGCAATGCCCGGCTGGCTATCTGCCCCGTGAAAATCAACAAGAAAAACATAAAATAAATCGCTTCTTATGCGGCAACTGCGGCTGGCATCCAAATCAATGGACAAGCCACACGGCAGCAACAAAGGAAAACAAGTTCGAAATGCTCTGGCGGGGAGTGCTTGACTAGAAAATACCCTGGACTTACCGACAAGTTGCAGTCGAAGAAATAAACACGAACGCTTGTCTAATGGAGAGTCTGTGCTTCTTGTTTTCTTCGACCTACTCTACAAAAAAATCCGCTTAGAATAACTTCGGCCTTTATTGTCCGATCTCTCTAATAACTTCGGCCTCTATTGTCCGATCTTCATAAAACTTAGAGGGCTTTAAAAAAGCCTAAAAATGTGTTTAAATACAGATGCCAAGGATAAAGGCAAGGCAAATGCTCTCTAATAACTTCGGCCTTTATTGTCCGATCTTTATGAAACTTGTGAAAGAACGTGTTAAAATACGAAATCGCAGAATGATAGCCTCAAAAAGTGTGTATTTTATCAATATATATTTTACAATATGAGAGTGAACAGGTGTTTTTTTTTTAATTACGTAGTCTAACAACTTTTATCAGAGTGAGGATCGTGGAGTTCATAGTTTACAATATCACTGGGTAGCTAGCTTAGTTTACATGAAGACATTATATAGGTGGTTGATATATATGATCATTTTTTTTATTCTATTTGGTTTGGCTAGGGCTCTGCATGCTACACTAATCGATCGACTAGGTCTCTAGGGTAGGTCCTGTTAAGCCTCCTTCTTCTCAGGGGGAGCTATCTAAAAAGTTAAATATTCTAGATCCAGGTATATCATACATGATCCAAAAAGTGAAATATTCTAGATCCAGATATTTCATACATGAGCATGTATACCAAAAGCTCTAGCTCTAGCTATGGTCAAAAACGGGATATCGATATCGATTTGTATCGATTGCAAAGGAAAGGAATAATCATACGCATTGAAGGACAGACAGACAGATAGACAGAGAGAAAGACAGACATGGCTTGATTCAGCTCTGAGATGCCCCTTCTCTCTCAGTTACTTGCATATATGACGATTACATATATGTCGATAACATTTCTTATCGATTGCAAAGGAAAGGCATATACTTACGCATCAAAGGGCAGAAAGACAGACAGATAGATACACAGACATGCCGCGATTTGGCCCGAAGAATCTTCTGTTACATGCACCTCCTCAAAGCCATCATGCCCTGCCTACCTGGTTCCAATGGCTACAGGGTATAAAAACGCACACGGTGTCTATGTGTGTGTTCGTGCGTTTGTGTGTGCTTATCATAAAATGTTTAATAAAAACCATCTGCCCTCGATGGCACACCACGAACTTCATCCCGCAAAAAAAGCCACGCCCCCTCCACCCAGCATCCTCCCGCTAAGCAGGCACAGAAGGAATATTATTATATATGGGCCACAGCGGGATTTGCGAGAGTTGAAAACGGGCCGAAGAACTGAAAATGATTTAAAATATTTCTTTTGACAGCGACGCAAAATGTTTTGGCCACTTACCGAATATTTTTGGGGCCCCCAAATAAGTACGCCAGCATTTATAGAAGCCCCGCAGACTCTCCCCCTCTCTCCCTCTCCCTCTCTCTGGTCGTTTTTAAGTGCGTGGCTTGAAGTTTGAGGCTATTAATAATAAAGGGAAAATCTAAAACGAAATTCAATAAGCGTGATTTGGACAGCCAACCGATACGACCCGACCAAGCAACCGGTCAACAGCAAACAAACCCCTAACCCTCGCTCCCCCTGCCCCCTGTTGCTGCCCCCGCTGCCGTTCAAGTCAGTCAGTTTTGCGCCTTGCGCCTGGCGGGTTTGGCAAAATATTTAAGGCGGTTGGCCTAAGGATGCCAATAAATCAAAGCGGAAAAAAGGCTGCCGAACAATGTGCGGCATGTGTAGAATTTGCTTTTGGGCCACACACACACACACACACACACACACACACAGACACGTTCAAAGAGTTATGCGCTCTTGGGGCACATTTGTGAGTGTGAAAAATATTGAGTTTGAGTCTCAGTCTGTGTTGGTTTTTAAGTGTCATTCAAAAACAATTAAACAAGCTGTAAAGTGTACTTTAAATTTAAGGAGCTATTCATTTTCTGCCAGACATGATATAGCCTGGCTTTATAAAGTCCATTCAAGTATTTTCGAGTACATTTCAAAAAGGTTTTCCAGCAGATTGCTTTCAGGATCGTTATACATTATCTTTCCCTAGACAGCTCTGACAATGAGTCTGGAGACAAATTTAATAAAATTAAACTGTCTTCGATTTACCAAGACTGTAAGAAACACATCTCCAATTATTTTCGACTAATTTCGCTGATCTTTGAGCCTTTCGATCGAAAAAATAACAATAATATTAAATTAAACAAAGTTTTCTTTTCTATTTCCAATGCCAACTGTCGCGAGAAACTCAACTTCCTCGCAGATTTGGGCAATTGAACAGTTTTGTCTATACTTTCGATTCCCTTAAGAAAGTTCTGTATTTGGCGCTGTTTACAAATATTTCAATTAAAGCCAAAAGACTAAAACGAACTTCTTCTTTTTTTTTTTTGTCTGCTGCGGCGTTGAACGAGTTGGTTAATTGAATTTTTTGCACATTTCTTTATGTCGCGTCCACGGTCACGTGCATAAACCAACAAAGCAAAGAAAAAAAAGGTGATGAAAATAAAGAAAACTGCGCACTCACAATTCAATAAAATTAATGGAAAAACACACACACACACACACTCGAACAAACACACATTCAGTGCGAGGAAAGCGTCAGAAATCTATGAGTAAGAATTTGAGCAATGCAACGTGAGGCAAAGAGCAGCCGCCCGGCCAAGATGCATGCCACTAGCTGTAAACGAGTAGCCATGTGGGTGGGTGGGTTGACAGCGGGCAGGGGCGGGGCTGGGGCCGGGGCCTGCTACGGAGGCTTGGGGGGCGTGACGCGTGCTAAGAGCGCAAAGCTTGTAAGCGGCTTAAAGTTGTACAAAGTTTTTCAAGCGCATTCGCCAGTCACCAAAGGCGGCAACGATGGCGACGCTGGAAAAAGTTATGAGTGGCTGTGGATCATACACACACACACCCACCACACCCACACACTCACAGACACACATGTATATTCAAAAGAATATATAAGCTTGTCGCGGCTCCATTGCAAGCCCAAACAAAGCGAAGTGCTGCACTTAGAGAAAAGCGCCTCCTTTAATTAATATGGGAAGGGTGTAGAAATCACAAAAGTATTATTTTTAAACTTTAAGTATATTCTTAAATAAACTAAGAGTCAGCCCTGATGTCAACATTGAACATTAGCCTAACAGAACTAAGAAAAAACTTGGATAAAGTACCAAATACTTCAAGAATTCGCATGCTTGAATAAGTAAATAAATAAACGTTAAGAGTTCTCAATGGAAGCACAAAATTTCAAATTTTTTTTTTATTTTTTTTAGAATTTTAAAATTAGAAAATATATTAAAATAAGAAATTTTCCTTTTAGGCCAGAAAAATTGACAAAAAAAGATTAATTTCGATATTAATTCAATTTAATTAACTTTTTCCTTTGTCCTCTCAATTGTTCTCTCTCCAAGCTTCTTGCTAAGTCTGCCGAAGATTTCATATGACAATCTTTATAGTTAACAGAACAAAGAAAACTTAAGAAATTTTCCATATTTATTGTTTATCCAATTAATTTTCCATGTTTTCTTCATGCTTTTTCTATTATTATCTGTTAAAATTGCCTTATTCTCTGTGCATAATAACAAATTGAATTAGTAATCATTAAAATAGAAAATTACTGCCAGATTTAAACCGGCGACCTCCCACTTGTTAGTTCGACGCTTTAAGACTTAAGCTACACCGTCTCATGTCCTTAAGTAAGCCCAATAAATGTTGACCCAAAAGAAAGCTTCTCTATCTAAATATGTCAACTTCGTAGTCCTCGCCTTTAAGGCAGCTTAGCTTTTTTCTCTCAGTGTATGTGCGAGTGCTGCCAACTGACTTTGGTGATGGTGGTGGCCAACTCGCCGTTGAGTGTAGCAAAAAGCGCCCAGCTGGAGCATGTAAAAGGATTAAGTTCGCTTAATATCATTGATGAGCGTGTGCCGCACAGAGTCCATGGCCGAGCGTTAGCAGCTTCCTTCATTTGCTCTTCTCCTTTGGCCAAGTGTCTGTAATGCCTGCTTTCAAAAGGGACTTTGTTTCAAAAAGCACCAGCGCTCTGAGCTCTGAGATTTGAGCTGAGCGGCTGAGTCAATAGTTGAGGCGCCAAAGCAGCTGCTGCATTCCCAGCAGCTGGAGGATGTGCTTCATGCATGATCCATAAGCCGGCGGCAGGAAGTACCCAGCCATTGAATTCATGCCCCGCCCGCAGGTCAATTGTTGTCTAATTAAAAATGCAACAGCCGCCGTTTAAAAAGTAAACAATGCAAAAAAACAATTTTGTACAACTCGTACTTCCCGGAGCCGGTCCTGCAAAACCTTATGCAAATATCTTCAAGTGCGTAGCGAACAAAAATTTGAATTAAAATGAAAAAGCGAAGAATAAACGAACAAAAATTAAAAACCTTGGAACAATACACAAATGTTATGAATATTTACGAATTCGTAAGAACAACGGCAAAGCGCAAAACACGTGCGAAATCTCAAAAATATTCCCACACACACACATACACACGCACACACCCCTCAGTTAAACATGGCGAGAGCAAGGATTGCCTTTTGTATTTACGCTCGAAAAATTACAGGAAAATTTTCATTTAATTATGAAAATACGTAGCCGAAACTCTGAAACTCAGCTGCCAAGTTGATTCTGACAGACTTTCACGTGCTAATTAAAAGCAAAGGCAACAGTTGTTCTCAGCCCGCCGACAAACTGGCCAAAACTGTTTGGCAGAGCCCCCGATAAGCACTTCCCAACCTTAACTATAATCACAACTATGCATCTTTACACCGGAGACTTACCCTTTTTTTTTTTGCCACACACTCGCCTGGGTGTCGTTAGAGCTGCAATGAAAAAAAAAACATTGATGTACTTCAATTAGATTGCTGCACTTGTGCAAGGATTTTAAGTCTATGAGGATGCTTCGAATAGCTTATTCAATATGCAATATATGTGGATACAAGTAGAAATGTGAATAAAGTTGCTTTTTAATTAGAGCTAAGTAAACAAAAGATGTGTATCATTTATTCTTTAATTTGTACTGTTTAATAGACTGATTGATTGATAGAAAAATGTGAAGAAAGTAGCATATTAATTAGAGCTAAGTAAACAAAAGATATGTAACTTATAATCATCAATTCCACAACTCGGGCTGATTGATTGACTGATTGAATAAAATAAAAATGTGAAAAAAGTTGCTTATTCATTAGAGCCAAATAAACAAAAGATATATAACTTGTTTTCATATATTCTAAAAATTGTGCTGAATGATTAATTGATTGATTGATGATCAATGCATATCACAAGCCATGAGCACCTGTTATTATTTTCTAAACCTTTACAAACTGTGCCTTATGAATAAATATAGAGATTATAGTGCTGATTGACTGATTGATGGACAATCGAAAGCACAAATCCGAAGATTATATTTCTATTTAAAATTTTTTTTCGCTAATTGACTGATTGATTGTTGCTCAATAGAACATATTATTATTTCCTTTACAAACTGTTGCTTCAATGAATAAATAAAGAACTAGTTGTGTTGATTGATCGACTGATTGATGGACACTGCACACCAATTATACGTCGTTGTTCTAATAGACACAGATTTTATAAAACTATTTGTGCTGATTGATTGATGGTCAATGAACAGTATAAGCTGTAAATGAACAATACATATATTCAAAATCTTCACAAACTCTTGCTTTAATGCAGTACATCAGCAACTTTTGATGATGATTGATTGACCGACTGACTGATAGTTTAGGCACAAGACATAAAATCCTCAAAGAATATTTTCTGATGTTAAGAAACTTTTACTTTATTAGATATATGTAAACTTATTTTCGCTGATTGACTGACTGATTGATTGATCATAAGCGTACAGCAAAAACCATAGGAGCTAAGAGGTTTAATTTTTTGTAGGAGCTGCCTTTTTGGGTTTGAAGTAAAGTTCCAGATAGAGTTTTGCTTGCTTTCCACCTTGTGGGACACTAAAGGTAAAACTGTTTAAAATAGGATATTTGTGTTTCATCCGCTGGGCTGCAAATTTCAAACTTATTTTCAAAACTCTGAAGCAATAGGAATTTAATTGAAATGCAAAAATGAAGTTTTGAATAGAATGCCAACATAGTGAGAGCATTCAAGTATCTGCATGTTTATTTATCGTTTGATGTTGTTGCTGCTGGAGTGAAACATGAAGTCATTCGACTGTCATTTCAGAGTCGAGTCTAGTCAATGTCTTGTCATCGTCAAGTCAACATCAATGGGCAGCTTGCTTAGAAATGCGGCATCCTTGGCTTGGCTTGATTTCTCATTGCCTGTGAGCTGGCAATCTGCGCACAGTAAGCTGCTCATATTTACAAAATGTCTAATGAAAATATTTTCCTCGAAGCAGATATCCAGGCGCCAGACTCTGTCTGAAGAGGGAAAAAATCAAATTAGCTGCATGAATGACGCTGGCAAATGCGCTTGCCGGATTAACAGGGTGGCGCAAAGTAAAATCGCCGAGGGGGGGCGTGGGGGCGGGGGGCGTGGCGACTGCTACAACATGGCCATCAATGGTAGTTTGTATTTGTATTTTGTTTTCTTTTTATTTTTTTTTTGCTTCAGATGCCATTGCAGCTTCCGGAAAGGCTGCTTTGTGTGATTGATGCAGCTTCATGTTTGTGAGCTAATTGCTGGCTTTGCCTGAGACTGTCTGAGCGAGGGGTGTGGGGGTGTGGGGGGGAATTGAGTTGAAGGGGAGTTGAAGTTGAGTTTCCCTTGTGAAAAGTACTTATTGCATAGCTCGTTAATGCTATTCGGTTAGTCATAATTATTCTATAGCTCCGAATGAGTGTCCCAATGTTCGCTGGATCTCTTTTAAGAGTTCAGCTGTTATCCTTGATGACCCACACACACACACACACACACAAGTGTGCGCCACAAAACCAAAACCGATGAAAAATCTAAAATCTCAACTTTTAACTCTTTGCTTCGTGCTTTTGAATGCTGCATGAGGCGAGCGAAAAAAATCAGATAACGCATTTAAAATAAGTAGAAAGCACAAAAGCGCACGACTGACTAGATGAGACAAACAACAACAACAGCAACATGAATGGCACAAATGAAAAAAAAAACCATTGCCAAAGGCGACACACAAAAAGCTAAAAAAAAAAACTTGCTAGAAGAGGGGGTTCAGCCTCCCCCGCCCCCCTCCCTAGGTGGGGCTGGGCCGGGGCACGAAGGCTGCGAGCAGAAACTGTATCAAGTAACTGAGCCGCGCCGAGCTGCATAGTGAAAATGCAACTGTGCGGAAAACTGTGCGAACATTTTCATTTTCAATGCAGCTCTTGGCACACAAACAGAGTGAGGAAGGGGAGCGGGATGGGGAGGGGCAGGGTTCGTACCAGAAACAGAATCAGAATCGGAATCAGAATCAGGACACTAACAACAACTAGCAAATAGACAACTTTAAGTACAAGCCCCGCCACACACACACACGCACACACATGTGGCAAAAACTTGCAGCGAATCGCAGAAAATCGCTTAGAATGCAGCGCCCCGCAAAGGAAAAAAAAAGAAATAATAAAAACCAGAAAGAAAAAAATGCGCGCAAAAAGAGGAAAAATTTTGGAAAAGCGCCGAACAAAAGCATATGGGCGTCGGTCGGGCAGGGCCCACCGCAACGCCCCCCCCCCCCCCCCCCCCCTCCTTCTCCTCGACTCGAGTCGAGTGCGCCGGCTTTTCTTTCAATTTGCAACATTTTCTGTTGCACGTTGCACGTACCCAAAAATAACTTCCGACGTCGCTGGCTGATTTTTTTCCGCCTTAGTCAACAACGCTGCTCGAAATTGCAGGAAGCGATTCCATTTAAAGTTGCCAGCGACCAACAAAGAATCCAGCTAAAAAGAGAACTCGGTTAAGGTTAAGCGACAAAGCATCTCGTCGCATCTACACAAATGTATCTTCCGCTATAAATGGGTATCTGTAGTGCATGTCCTGCCAGCTTTTCCGCTGTATCTGTTTATACTTGTATAATTTATATAAAAAATTCAATTAGCCACGCTGTCCAAAACAGAAGCCCCAGCAACAGCAATAATAGTTTGTTGCCGCCGTCCCATTAACAAAATAAACTTTCTCAGCTGCCAATCAGCCGGGCCACGGCCAGCCACGGGCAGGGGCCAGTTGTACAGCTACTCGTACGGTCTCCCAGCCAACCAGCCAGTCAGCCAGTTAAGGGAAGCCTTTAATAAACCCACATAAAACTTGGCAAACATTAAAACAATGGTTACCCCCAAAGCACAGTGGTTCAATTATCTATTATTAGGCATCATCGCAAACATATTTATTGCTGGCTTATTACGGAGAAAGAGGAACCATTTTTTTAAAAATTATTTTATTAGGTCGCTTTTCCTTTATTCGCCGTTTGTGTGTCTTTAGCAAAAAGTCGCCCAACAATAAAGAAACTTGATTAGGGGAATTCCGCTACTGGCATTGTTTGGATATCATCAATGTAGTTCGCTGACATGCGTGTCTAGGGATCGATTTTGTGGAGGTATCATGCTCACCTCTTTTAGTTTAATATCTGAATACATTAGCTTTTATTCTCTTGATAAATTTGTTTACCCTTTGGCACATACATTTCCTATTGTAGTTCTTAGAGCAGTCAATGGTCTTCGCTGAAGAAGCTCGAACCCAACTCTCAGCTATTATAACGTCTGCTCCTGTTAACAACTCTTCTGTTAGTTAACAGACGTGTAACATTTTAAGGCTCTCATTGATATCTCCATCTGGCAGAGTTTTTTTTATGTTTATTTCACTTAAATTTGTTTTATTTTGAGCTGGAATCGATCAATACCTTCTGATCTCCACCAAGCGAATGAATGAGGGAAGAAGTTGTAGCTACAAATATGCAACTTATATCATATTAGCATAGAAGGATATTTACAAAGAAGTGCAAGGATGTATTTAAATGATTCGCCTCGTAGATTGTTCGCCGGGATGCAGTCTTTGGAGGCGCCCTTCCCTTCTTCTTCTTACTTTTTACGGATGCTGCTGCTGAAGAAGTTTATCTGATCTCTGACCTTTGTTAGGCGGAGATCACGTTTGATTGTCGCGTACCATGGCAGACAGAGTTGCCAGCCCTTGACTTTATATCTAAATAATATACTTGATATATCTTTAAATTAAGCTTAGGCTTAGGCTCAGTTTCTTCATAAGCTCTCTTATAGTTCATACAGTTCGGGAATAGACTTTTTGCACCCATTCAAGTCCTTTGAAGCCCATTAAAGTAGATATTATTCTTGCATACCATACGCAGAACGCGTTCATCAGGTTCTTTTATTTGATTTCTTTAATCATTTGCAAAATATTCATGAGTATTTATTAAGAAACTTGCTTTTTTTAAGCAGAACTCGATAGTTATTATAACTAGTTACGGCAAACTCTTTATGCAGGCTCTCGCATAGTATATACATACATACATAGATAAGTAGGAATAAGAATGGGATAAATAGGAATCTTTAAAAGCTATCAAACCAACTCTTAAATCCATACGCTACATCCATAACCTGGTCATACACATTTCAGGCCAGATCCCTCCTCAATTGTCTGACATCCTGCCTCACTTAAACTCATTTCAACCCACGTTTGGTTTATTTTGAGATGATTATTTTAGGCAACATTTGCATAGAGAAGTTGCGCTCTATAATAATGTTTTCCACTGTGCACATGAGCCATTAGCAAAAACTTTGTTACCAAAAAAAAAGAGTAGAAAAAAATCACAAATTGCGCTTCAATGTTAAATGAATTGTTGTCTTAACTGCTAGACAAGCAGGGCTTGAGTGTGTGTTGGTGTGTGTGTGTGTCTCTATACAGATGCTGGCAAGAGCGCTGGCCAAAAAGTTAGTGAAATTCATTTTTGGAAAAGTGCAAAATAAGGTAGAGAAAAAAAAAAAAAAAAACTAAAAAAAAACTGTGGCGGTTAAAAAAAAGTTTAAATAACTTTGGCAACTAAATTTAAGTTGGGTGGGGAGTAGAATCAAGGGAAGGGGGGGTGTACAGTGCCCGGCAGCAGCAGCCAACAGCCGTGACAAAGTTTGAGGGGGGGGGGGGGGGGGCATTTGTTGTTGCTGATAAAAACTGCAGCAGACGCAAAACTAATTTGCGTGGTTATGTAAATTAGAGTTGGAGTTGACTCTGCGATAAACTTGTTGAGGGCGAAGAACGCTAAAAAAAAAATAAATTCGCAGCACAATGCGTAACCCGGTTATAGACCGGCGAAATGCGAGAAATGCGAGAAATGGGAGAAATGGGGGAGCGAGCACACGGCAGATAGTATGTCCTCTCTGCCTGGCGCACCTAGGCGAACAGAACACACACAAACACCCAGTGTGGGTCGGGGTATTGTGGGCGTGGCCTGGCGTACCTGGCGCTCTTGTGTGTGCATTTTGTTTGTGTTTTTGTTTTGGTTTTTGCCCTAATCCAAGACCACAGCCAGAAGATAACCAAATCGTTGCACAGACAAAGACGCCGCCCGCCCTAACAACTAAATAATGTGCACAAAATTTAGTGTTGAATCCGATGCACTGTATACACTCGACGAAAAGGCCAAGGCCAGGTGCTTTAACTCCGAATTGATGACAGTGTATGAAGAAGAAGGAAACACATATATGAGAGCAAAGGGAAAGAAATTGTTTATTATTTTGGTTTTTATCATTGCGAACTAACAAATTGAATAAACAAAGACAAATATTGAAAATTTGTGGCTGCATTTGAACCGGCGACCTGCCGCTATTAAGCTAGGTAGGTTCATTAGGTTGGAAAATCTTCTTCTTATTTCTGAGTTGTTGTTGATGCTTTTCATGCCAAAATTGACCAACATTTCGCCCCACTTTGGTGCCAGCTAATTGATATATTTAAATTGTACTTATTAGCTATTATTATTAAGAACAGCTTCTTTTTTCTCTGAGTGTATGTATCTAGCAGAAAGCCGACAACAGGCAGCAAATGCACATGGCAATGGCAGCCGGCTAAGATAATTTTTCGTCGAGCAACACACATCCACACACACACACACACAAACACACACACACCCACACACAGTTATTTAAAAGAGCCAAGGAGCAAGGGGGCGGGGCGACAGGCAGAGCTTAGACATAATTTGGCCAGAAGCTGGCACAGGCATAAGCCCAGTTAAGAGAGAGAGAGAGGGGGGGGGGGGCATGCATCCAGCAGACATACATTGAGGTCTGTCGGCTGCATTGTCGGTTAACTTGGCAACCCTGGCAGCAGCAACAACAGCAGAAGCAGTAGAAGGAGCCGCGCCTGAACTCGGCACCTAAAGTCATATTAATAATTTTGTTGGGATTTGAGCCCGGCTGCAACCGCAACAACTTGCAGTTGAGTTGCAGCTGCCGCCAACTGCTGCAGCCAGCCTCAACATCTACTGCTGATATACATGGATGCATCCGCATACCCAAATACTTATCCGAGTACGAGTAATCCTTGGTTACACTTGCTGCTCGCCCCTCTGGTGCCGACCCTTCATCATTTGCTGCGCTGTTTACATTTGCATAAACCCGGAGCTGCATCTTACTGACTGAGCTTTGATTTTTCATCGATACATGCGAGTAGTTCGGCTTATTGAGAAATTCAAAGCTAGCTCTTTGGGCAGTTATTGATCGGAGATTTTCCAGGAAATATTCCAAATAACTTCTATGCACTTTCTGGACTTAAAAATCCCAGACTTAGTATTGTAAATATGGTTTGAATAATTGCTTGCATTTTTTTCATCTCGATAACGCCTTTACTTTGAACATATCTCCGAGGTAAGAAGAGCTGGAGATCTTAAATGTGACTTGAGGGATATCTAAGCGTATCCACAGCTGTGTATACATACTGGATGGATCTTAGAATATTTAACTTTTTGGAGACCTTTCCTCAACCAAGAGAGTGCTCTTACAAGTTTTAAATAGTTGAGATTCTCAGTCAAGATAGTTTTCTTGCCCTCAAGTTCCCTTTACTTCCCCCAAACCAAACCAAATATGAAGATTCATGATATTCTTCTCATGTTATTTGTCGCCTTATCTATAAAAACATACTTTATATTCTTTTCGTTATTGATTCCCATTTCGAAAGCATATTTTTGTTTATAATTTGTGTGCATTATTTTCCACACAAACAAACAAACCAATACATAATTAAGCCCAGCTACGATTTCATGGGAAAATCAAAACAATCAAATTAAAATGCAACCAACAGTATCATTTTTCTTGCTCCTCGTTTTTCGAGGCGTGACCCGAAATATTTACAGCAACAACTTTTGATGAATCGAATATTGAGATGGAATGCAAATGCACGAATACGTAGGCAATGCTATCATGCTCAGGGACTAATTAGTTGTTGGACATGTGATATTTTTAGTGGCAGCTTGTTTACCGAACCACAGCGACAACCACCAGGCGCACCACTCCGAGCTGGGATTTTATTTTTAGTTGGCTGCAGTTCTGTTTGATTCCCATTCGACGGCTGCCAATGTTAATGACATGCAAATCAACTTTGGGTGGTCCTGGCCCCGCGGCCAAACCGAGCTCAAAATCATCCCGGTCGTACCGCTTGTCGCTGTCCGCTGTTTATATATATTTTTTTTTTTTGACAGCTGATTGTTTTATTGAAATGCAGCACGAGCCGCGGGCGGAGGTGCGGAGGCGCAGCATGTTAAAAAAGTAAATATTTGCTATTTACTTTGCGGCGCTGTGAGAAAATCATTAAATCAAGCGTCGGCCGTCAACAGACTGTGGAAAATGGCCATTTATCCATCGCGCCACGCCCACGCTCACGCCCACGTTCAATCAATGCAACCGCAAGTCTTTACCGAGGCAGAAGCAATAAAAAATTTAATTAGAATTTTTATTATTTAATAAAATGCCACCGCACAGAGACATGGCTAACAGCAAGAGCCGAAAACAACAACAACAACGAACAACAAAAATGGGGGAAATAAACTAAATTGAAATTTTTGATATAGAGCTGGAGATGAAGCGCTCAGCCGCCCATCGGCTGCAAAACTGGAAAAGTTCTCCAAATGAAATCAAATAAATCTAGACAAACGAAATCTCTGCTAAGTTCTCTCCACACGACACGCACGAAAAAATAGTTGCGTTTAAAAACAAGAGAACAAAAAAAAAAAAGAATGGACTACAATCAAATGAAAACTAATGGCAAAAATGCAAAAAGGTATTTAAAATGTTTGCAATTGTGGTCGAAGTGGTTGAAATGTGGGCACAAAGTAAATGCAAATATTTTTACGCATCGGACAGACGCGCATTTTTTTGCCTGCTGGCCACCAAAATAGGATATCAAATACATTATTTATTCAAATAAGTTGAAAAGGCCACAAAAAAAGGGTACGAATTGGGTTACAGATCAGATGAAAAAGATTTTTGTTTAATATGGTTGAAATATTACGATTATGGCATAAAAAACAAAAATCTAAAAAAAAACAGTGTTAAATTCCACGATAAATAGTTCTATTATGCATTGAAAACAATATTTAAAGAGTGTTAAAGTCCCCGATAAGAGGTGTAAATTGTTAAAAATGTTTTTGTCCGATTTGCTGCAAATTTATTTTCAACTAAGTTCTGGGAAATTTCGCCCGAAACAGTTGTCAATTGGCGTCAAAATACAAATGGTACCCTCAAATATCCTATATAGACATAGGATCTTACCCCTAGGATTCGTAGATAGACATGGGTCAAAATTTCCCACCTCCATAACTCGGCCAAAACTCAATCGATTTTCACGAGGTTTGGCTTTTTGTTCATGGTTTCCCTCTAGATTAATCTGGCATTTAAATCTGACCACACATTTTTTGGTCGAAATTCAAGTCAAAATCTTACCTCTAGGATTCGTATATAGACATTGGTCAAAATTTCCCATTCGCATAACTCGGCCAAAACTCAACCGATTTTCACGAGGTTTGACTTTTTGTTCATGGTTTTCCCTCTAGATTAATCTGGCATTTAAATCTGACACATTTTTGAGTCGAAATTCATGTCTAAATCTTACCCCTAGAGTTCCTATTTAAACATGGGTCGAAATTTCCCTTTCGCATAACTCGGCCAAAACTCAAACGATTTTCCCGAGGAATGGCTTTTTGTTCATTGCTTTCCCTCTAAAATAATCTGGCATTTAAATCTGACAACACATTTTTGAGTCGAAATTCATGTCTAAATCTTACCCCTAAAGTTCCTATTTAAACATGGGTCGAAATTTCCCAATCGCATAACTCGGCCAAAACTCAATCGATTTTCACGAGGTTTGGCGTTTTGTTTATGGGTTTCCCTCTAAAATAATCTGGGATTTAAATATGACCACACATTTTTTTGTCGAAATTCACGTCAAAATCCTACCCCTAAGTTTGTATATAGACATGGGTCTAAATTTTCCATTCGCATAACTCGGTCAACTCAAGAGCGGGGTATAACCGCTGATATATCTATATATATGTATATATATAGATATATATGTACTCAAATCGATTATAAAGTACAGCCCAGTAAAATATATCCAAAACAAAACACGCTTATTATAAGTCTGCAAATTCTGGCAATAGGTATTTCGTACTTAATCCAAGCAAATTGAGATATGCTAATCTGCAAAATCAGAGCTGAATCATGCTCAAGCAGATTCCAGAAATGTACATAAAAATTTGCTGCAATCTCAGTTTGCTGGCTTTAAAGCTTCAGCGTTTTGTTGGCACTCGAAAAGACAGCTTTATTCCTGATACTTAACGAGCGCTACGGGGCGCTTATCTATTTGCTAGATGGTCGCGAGTTAATGAGAAAAATGCATACGCATAAAACGACGTCTAGTTCCGACACATAAACCTGACAGGGCAGTCGGCCCCAAGCCCCACCCCCCCCACACAATACACTCCGGCGGATTTTACGACCTTGTCGCTGTTTGTCTGTCTGTCAGGCAGACGCATAAAACAGTACGTGTGTGCTGAAAGGGAGTGGCCGACTAGGCAATACCCTGAAATAGCTTCCAGCTCCTTTTACATTAAATATTCTGGAACTGTTTTAACTATACAAGAGCAGGCATACAAGGCTTGGTATATCTAGCTTTAAGAGGTCTCGAGATATGCTTTAGGAAACAGGATTTTACTATCGATTTTTTATCGATTATATATAAACGGGACAAGCTATCGATAACTTATGCTTTCAAGAAATATTCTGGAACTGTTTTAACTATACTAGAGCAGATATACAAGGCTTGGTATATCTAGCTTTTAAAGACCTCGAGATATGCTTTAAGAAACAGGATTTTATTATCGATTTTGTATCGATTATATGTAAACGGGACAAGCTATCGATAACTTGGGCAATGGAGGGAGCTGCATTCACCGTTTCAAGTCTCTACCTTCTGTAGTTCCCAAGATCGACGCATTCATACATGTAGACAGACGGGCTTATGGCCCGATGGATATGGCTAAATCGACTCGGCAATTGAGGCTGATCAAGAATTTGTGTACTTTATAAGCACTGGGAAGCATCCTTCTGCCTCTTACAGGGTACAGGGTATAAAGCAGGCGATCTGCGAGACATTAAACTCGTCAAGGCACAAGTTCAAAATGCCCGACTACGAATCACAGTCAGACACACACACGCACACCCACACGCACACAGCTAAAATATAGATGTGTGTGGGTCTTTTATATTGTACACAAATTACCAATTTTTAATTACAACTTTAATTATAGTCCAAAACCGAAAACAAGCCCCGTGCCTAGCCCGAAGCCGAAGTGAGCCGGCAATTTATGGCACTTGGCGCCATTCAATGAAATTCTTTTTATGTATTTATTGGCCAACAAGGCGCTGGCAATTTATGGCCAAAAGTGTGAGCGATGCCGGCCAGATTGAAAGCGTGTGCGTGTGTGTGCGTGTGTGTATTTTCAGTAACCGCCGCGGCCGCAAAATCCGTTGAATAATTTTGGTTGCTGCATGTGATTTGGTATATGCAGAGCTTTGCCGCTGCCAGCTCTAATTTTTGCGTGGACAGTGTGCGATTTTATTCATTTTTTTTTTATATAGTTTCGAGTTCAAAATGGTGGGGAGGGGGCGGCTGCTGTGCGTGTGTGGGCGTGGCGTTTGCGGCTACAAATAAATTGTGCCGGCACCCAAACGATTTAATTTGCGGTTTTTGTCACAAAACGACGCTGCCTGGCAAATTGATAAAGACTTGTTCTTCCGACTATTCCGAATGAAAAACAAAATTTAAACCGATTTTCGAGCTTAGTTAAAGTCGGGCAACAAAGTTAGTAAACGCATTACCTCCGAGGACTTATTAACACTGCCCAAATAACCGACATTGCGCCTCTGATAATACGACTCGAATTTGCCCAAGTCGCCGCGCGTCATGTTGTAGGCCAGCATATGGGCGACGCGTCGCCAAAGGCAGACAACAATGCGCGCCATGGCCAAGAGCTCGCACATTTCCTCCCGCCAGTTGGCCTCACCTAGCTGCAGGCTGCTTGACATGGTCTGGACAAAGGCCTCGTGCGTCGCCTGCATATACGAGAGCCGCTCGCGCCGCTGCAGCCGCTCGTCGCACAGGTCGGCGGCCCGCTGCAGCTGCTGCAGCTGGAATTGCTGGTGCAGCGCATGCAGCACCGACTGCTGCAGCTGCAGCAGCGAATCGCTGACCGTCTGCTCGTCCGGCAGCTCCGGCAGCTGTTGCAGCCTGTGCACAGCCACATGCAGCTGCAGTCGCAGGCGGAAGGCATCGTTGTAGCACCTGAGCTGCGGCTCCGTAATGATGCTGGTCAGCGCAATGTCGTAGCTGTAGTGCAGCGTTAGCTGCTCGACCTTGGCGCCGGGCACCTCCACGTGAAACGGGTAGCTCGGCCTCAGGTTCTGCATGTCTAGGATGCTCTGCAGCTGCTCGGCTGCCTCGGCGATCAGGCCGCGCTCCAGGCTGCCAACGGCCAGCTCGTATTGCTCGGCAAACTGCTCGAAGTGGAGCAGCAGATAGACCGCGCGCAGCTGCTGCAGCAGCTGGACCAGCTGCAACTGCTCCCTGATCAGATGGCCCAAATAGCTGTTGAGCAGCGTGGCGCGCTGCTCCAAATGGCGTTCCAGCGTCTGGCAGATGAGCTCGTCCAGCGGCGCGTAGACGACGCAGCTCTGGCAGCTGCTCAGCAGCTCATCGATGCTGCAGCTGCCCGGCTGAGCGTCGTCCAGATGCGTCTCCTGGTAGTACACATAGTAGAGGCAGCGCAGCTGCTCGTCCTCCGTAGAATTTAGCTGCCAGAAAATGTCGGGCACCTCATCGCCGCTGCTGCTGTTCGTGGATAGCTTCTGGTAGTACTGCAGCTGTCCGTGCACGGACTTCACCAGCAAATGGTGCAGACTCTGGCCCAGCAGGGTCTCGTGCGCACTCACAAAGTCCGGCAAACGCTTTGAATTGTACAGCGCAGCGAGTGCTGCTCCCGCGGCCGCAATATGCCGCTCGATCAGCTGATAGACGGGACAGATTTTCATATACGGCTGTCCATTGTCGAAGGTGCGCATCACATATTCCGTGCGTCCGTCATGCTCCAGACGCTGCACCGGAAACTCTTCGTGCCAGTCATTGAATTCGCCCAGCTGCCACCAGTTGTCCAGGAAGCGGCAGTGCACGTGCAGCACGTGCAACAGCAGCGCTGCGGAATAGGCGCGTCGCTCCTGCTCCTCGGCCGTGGAGGTCTGGGCGGCGAGCTCGACTAGGCTGCAGCATATGTGCTGGCTGCGCGAGTGCGGCTCCTGGCCGAACTCCTCCGGATAGGAGATGTAGGTGGCCGCGGCCAGGCTCCACAGCAGCTCCAAACGCATAAAGCTGCGCTTTGTGGCACGTCGAAAGTCGCGCAAGTTCAGCTGATTGGCCTCATCTGTGTCCAGGCTGCGCTCGAATTGGGTCAGCGATTCGACCACGGGCTTGACCAGGCGTCGCAGTGCCCCGGTCAGGCTGTTCAATATCAAAAGACGCTCACCATTCGTGTAGGGCGTCTCGCAGCTATTGATATACAAGTGCAGCATTTGCATGTACTGCATCGGCTTGACGAACTTCTCCAGCACCAGCTGCTCGCTGGCCGTGTCGCTAATTAGATTCGGCCGCAGCTGCAGCAAATGATTGACCACCCTAAAGTTGTGACAGTCGCCGGGCAGAAAGAACATACCCAATATTTCGCGCATCACAAAACCCTCCTCGCCGTACAGCCGCAGGTTCTCGTGCACATTGTTGAACCGGCGCCGCAAATAGCTGCCGTAGGCGACGGTAAAGCGACACTTGGCGCCCACCTCGCTGCAACGCGCCAGTGTGTTGCAGTCGACGGCACCGGACCGCGGCTCCTCCGGCTGCTGGGCGTAGGCGGCGTTTGCTCGCGTCACCACGCTCGTATAGTTTTTCGTCGGCACCAGCTCGTTTAGGCGGCGCGTCTGCAATTTGTGGGCGCTGAGCGTTCTCGAGGTGGAGGCCTCGGCCTGCTCTTGCTTGGGCGCTGCATCGCGACAACTCGACAATTTGCTGTCCAGTGTTTGCCTAAATGTCGCAAAGTTGAATTCGCTTGGTGTATCCGGGCTGGCCTGGGCCTGGGCCGCCACCAACGTTTCGAGTATATCCTTGCGGCGTGTCATGCAGTCCTCGTAATGAATGCGGGCCGAGCGAAACGCCTTAAAGTTAACGGACAGCAGAAAGTCGAGCAGCGCAACCTTTAGGTCTTCCGTGATGCTCCTGTCATCGATTATCACATTGGCCAGCGTCTTGATGGTATCGGCCAGTATGGGCAGCTGCTCGCACAGATACCGATCCACAAAGTCGGCCAAATTGTTCCAGACACGCTCGGCGCTGTTCAGGGGCTTCGCATAGCTCTCCACCCGGGCCACGGCGTACTCCAGGCAGTAGGCGTATGTGTCATCCTCTTCGCCAGATTCCAGCAGTTGGTTAATCAGCTGCGGCATAAGCTGCGCCACGATTACCTTGCATTCCGCCTGCATGCTGATCTCTTATACAAAATATATACACACTTGGCTCATAAAATATAGAAATATAGATCAGCTGAGAGCACAACTGAGAATTGAGATTTGGGCTACGCCTGCCTGGTTGCTAAGCGGAGGCAAAGATAGCTGCAGCTTACGCCTGCTTAGAGGCCGACAAGTGCGTACACTCAGAGAAAAAGATCAGCTTATTGTTCTCATATCGAATGCAAGCGCTTACGCTTGAATGTTTTTGGCCAAGGATGGAAAATCTGACTTTCAGCATAGCAAAACATATAGAGGTTTAATAAGCAGATGAGAAAATTAAAAAAACTTTCTAAATTTGAACCAGCGACCTCTCGCTTGGAGTCTCTCCGACTCTCAGATATCTAAGCCAGCAGGCATGTGCTATCAAGTTTCAATTAAAAAATTAAATAATCATATGGAAATATTAAAACCTGCTGCTGAATTTGAACCAGCAACCACTCGTTTGTTGGTCCGACTCTCAGACACCTAAGCCAAAAGCAGGCATGTGCCATTAAGTTTTAAATAAATAAATAATAATAATATAAAATAATAACAATAAATAATTATATGCAAAGATTAAAACCTGCTGCTGAATTTGAACCAGCAATCTCTCGCTTGCTAGTCCAACTCTCAGACACCAGTCTCACTTATATACTTGGAGGACCCAAATGAAATCTTAGCTAAAATTGCATCACCCCAGCTTTAATTTGGGCCCTTCAATCATCACCAATCAGTCAGTCAATCGGGCGAAACCCTTTGATACCTGCAGAAGTATTCTTTGCATGCTAAGAACAAAACAAACATAGATGGATTTGAAAGAACTTAGACCAGGAGTTTTTTGTCCGAGTGTAAGCAATGGCAATGGCCGGCGGCTTATGGGCGCTTGAGGAAAATTCAAACATGCAAATTCCTGTGGCATGCATTGGTATGCAGAGAACCCAGCACCCGACACACCGACACCGACAAGAACTCTGACACCAGTGACCTATTTCTAGACTGCATCAGAATGTGTGTGTGTGTGTGTGTGCTTGCATGGTGGTCTCCATGTCCAATAGCTTTGTGCAATGTGCGTACTTTGCTTTATTTTATTGTCTGACAAGATAAATACCAAAATATTGAATATGCACAGGCAGCCAAAGGGAGACAAGTCTAAGGCATGGCTAGAGAGGGGGCAGAGAGCGAGAGAGGGGCGAAGAGAGAGGGTGCCATGGAGACGCCAGCGAGCGTCCAGCATCCGGGCTCTGCCCTGGAAGGAGCCTGTCAACTGCGCCACGAACAATAACTCAAATGCAATCGAGCATATTTGTTGCAGAGAACAAATAAACCCAGTTACCGGTATCCACGACAACAACAACAACAACTGAGATATACAAATATGGTACAGTGAGGCCAGGCATATAATAACTAACAAAAACTAGATGACAATTACTGCAGTGATAAAGCAAGTTTGATGTGCCTAAGCTCTCCTGATATCAGCTTTAGTTTGCAGCTATGACTTTTTTCCTATATTTTAACGACATGCGGAGGTCATTTCTTGATGCAACTTTTCGAACCTTTAAGACTGTGAAAATCCGACTTAAATATATTACAATGTATAAATATCCTGGTTGCGAATCTAACAAAACGTTGCGGTGGTTCAACTCATGGTTTGAACTAGGGACTCGTCCTTAGTTTTGGTATGGGAAGCAGGTTTCCAATTGAACCAAATCATTTTTTTTTCTGGAACTCTTAAACCAAACTCTTTTGGGGTCGCCTCAGGCTAAAGCCTTGGTTTTTTTTAACTAACCCGCATTTAGATCGTGTCAATGGTAGGTACAAAAATCGAAATCCACTTTCAAGGCGATAATATAAGACAGTTCATTATATTTTTAATCTTGAACTCAGGCTAAAGCCTAGGTTTTTTTTTAACTAACCCGCTTTATGTTTGGAATTCCAGCTCCTTTCATTCGCGTAAAAGACCGTCCATTGTATTTTTAAACTTATAATGTTCACAGATTTTGGCAAACCTTTAGGCAAATAGGTTTCAGTTCAGTGTGCAGTGGCACAAAAAATATTTGTAGAAAAAAACTATAGACAACAAATTCTGCTGAGGACTCTTGGTAAAACGAAAGTTCCTACAGATTCCCACTGTCTGTCGCACTGTCTAACTGATTGCGGGTGTGCGAGTGTGCGGGTGTGCGAGTGTGTCTGGTGTGAAGAAGTGTTGCCAAAACAGCAAGTGAAATCTTTACCAGAAAACAAAAGCCGAAATGTAGAAAAACAAGGGAAAATTGTTTGAAGGCAAAACTTGGGCAGGCAAAACTTTTTGTCGCACTCGGCGAAAAGTAAGCGAAAACTTAATAAAGATCGCAGCTGACGTCGCCGTCGTCGTCGACGTCAGGCTGGGGCAGAGGACAGCGTTTGGTCAATGCTTGCAACGACCACAGACTGTCGAAATTAAACCAAACTGAATTTGCACTTACACTTTGCCCAGACGCCCCTTCGAGCCAGAGAGGAGAGGAGAGGGGAGTCGACTATCTGCGTGAGGCTGTCGAAATTGTCACTTTCGCAATTTGCTGAGCGGGTGCAATGTGGCCATTGTGAACAATGGCGCTTGCGTCTTGCCGCATGGCGTGCTTCAAACAGCGCCTAAGTGACATTTATGCGCCTGGGCGGCAGCCGCATCAGCAGCAGGCATCACAAACCGCTTCAAACTGCGCCAAACTTTGCCAACCAAAATGCCACCATGGGCATTGGAGATCAAAAATAGGTGCAGCTAATAATTTTTTAACATATTTTAGACCTGACTGACCAGTGATCAATGCGCAGCTCAGGCTGTAAGCGGAAGCTTCCCTTTGAAAGTTTGGTTTCCAAGTGGGGGAACAAATGTGAAAAAACGTTATCACGAAAATTATAAACGAATTTGTAAACATGACGTCTTGAGTCTGCACGTCTTGTCTTTTGTCGCAGGTAACTGGATCAAATTCAGAGCTGTTTTTTCAATGCTCAGTTCAAGCAAATGCCTGTTGAATCTCCATTTGCTCGGCTTGGAACTTGATTTTAAACACAAACGTTATTCGGAAAGCAGTTTTGAGAAGTTTAGAGCAGATTGTTATTCGCTTCCAACTGCTGTGTTTAACAGCTGGCTTGTTAACAGCTTTATGTAAACAGTTGCAACATGTTATGTTATGTTAACGTTGTAATATTGCAAGATAATGTAAATGTTTAAATTAAAATCAAACATTTGGCAGACACATACAATGCAGTCAATTGCTCCCAACTGCTGTGCTTAACAGTTTTCTTCCTAACAGCTATGTGTTGTAACATTATGTTATGTTAACATTGTAGCATTGCAAGGTAATGTAATAGGAAAGTATTTATTTGAATGTAAAACAGACAAACTATGCCCATAGTCCAATGCAATTGCAGACGCAGTCAAGCAATCTAACTGAGAGAGTGAGGAAGAGAGACTGAGGGAGAGAGAGGGAAAGAGAAAACGAGAGTTACGACGGCGACGAAGCGAAGTTTGTTTTAATAAATACTTTCATTGTGTATGCAGCAGCAGCATCACCTGCCTCCAGCTGAGGGCAGAGCCAGATCCTGTCACTGTTGATGATGAAAAGTTTCTTCAGAATTTACTCGCTCATCGACATTCCCGGCGAACTTGGACGCCGATAGAACAATAGGAATGGGAATGCGAATGGGAATGGGACAGCCGCCGGGAAACAATCAACAGCCGCAGACGGCAAATGCAAAAATTACTCAGTTTTTATGAACTTTGCCATTCCAGTTGTTGCAATTACGACAAAACTTCGCCAACCTTATGCTTGCAGCTTGGCTGCAAATAAATACGTACATATATTTCAATTAAGATGCTAGCTACTAAAAATCCGTGAGCTGGCCAATATTTTTCCTTTGTCTTGGCCGAACATTGGCTGCAGGCCAAAAGTGTTGTTAACAAAAAATGTGCAAGGCAAAAAGCAAATTTCAAGTTACATTTTCCAGCCCTGCGGGCGTCTGTTGTCGACTAAACAAGGGTTCAGCTTAAGTATACAAACACGTGCATAACCCAAACTGAGTTTAAATTAGGAAAGAACCAAGTTTATATGAAACAAATTCAAAACATGTTTTTAATTCATTCACGGATTATACAGAAATTGAAAAATTTCTTATATATATTTTACATATTTTTTTTTAAATATTAACTAGGCAGATCTGATATGAATATTTCTTTGAATAAAATAGTTCCAAAATTCTTACTAAATGTAATATATATTTGAAGTATTTATTTAAATTCAAACAAGCACATCTGATATGAATATTGCTGGGAGCCGAGTCAAGGATTTGCCTCTGGCTTCCTTTTTTAACCTGCCAAGAACTGAACAAACGCAATTTTACATCTTTCAAAATGTGTAGTTTGATTTTAAAATTGAATTTAATACAAAGTTTGTCTTAAATAGAAATATGATCTACTTGAAATAGTCGCATGAGACCATGAAATAAACATGTTTGTTGCTTATTAAAAAATTATACTCATCCATCAGGACATTAAAGCTTTAGAGAGCTTTGCCAATGGCCTGAGTTTAATTTTTCACTCAACATTAAAAGCAACAAACAAGTTTTATATACAAATATTTGATTATATCAATATTCCTTTCTTTTGATGAAGCATAGTTTTGTCACGATTTACTTGAGATATGCGTTTATTTGCAAATTTACAATTTCTTTCAACTAAAATCCATTTGTAAGTTAATCCCAACAAAGCATTTTTACGTTAGTTATGCTTCTCTTTTGGACACTGGAGTTTCTTTGGGATAATTTGCTGTCTTTGACCTGAGTTTGTGGCAGACACACATTCGGTTGGGCCTCATTTAGCGCAGTCGCCGCTTTGTTTAATCATAAACAACACATTAGCAAAGACCGGAAACTGTTTCGGGTAAATGTTGTCTATTTATAGTCGGCGCAAACGTTGCGCCTGCAACAATGCAACACATCTGGCTGGCAAGCAGCCGTAGCAGTTTTTCCAGCTATTCCAACCGCATCCACGGATCCGTCATAATTTTTGGGAGCCGTAGGCAAAGTTAATTAGTTGTGATTTTTCAAAGAACATTCAAAGGCGCGGGGGGCGCGCGTATTCAAAATACACGCAAACAAATAAACGCGGCCCGAGGCTGTGCACTGCCAGAGCTTGTGGGGGGTGGGGGAAAGAGAGTGCAGTGGGGCGGGGCGGGGCGGGCACATGTTGAGTGTATAAAATTTTGATGAATGTTTTGTTTACGGCCGCGTCGCTGACAAGGGGTTGCCTGGCTGCCTGCACACTCTTCCCCCTGGCTGCCTGATCTGGCGTGTGAGTTGTGTCCATCAGAGTTTATGCCTGGGATGCAGCACACATGTGGCGCTCCCCCCCTCGGGCCGCAGCCACAAGTTGCTTGTATGGCAATTGAATGTGAATTATATTGAACATTCATAACAGATTCACAGAGCCATTGCCAGGACACAGCCCCCGTTCCAGTCGCAATCGCAGACTCCGACCCAGAGCCCGGTCAGGGCCATGTTGCATGCCGCTGTGAACTTTACGCTTTAATGACGTTGACGGCGTCGATTGGGGCAGCAACAGATGCCATAAATTACGCAGCATAAACAGACTGCAACTAATTAACAGAAGAAATTCACTCGAAAATTGGATGCAATACCAAAATTTTGTTTGGGGGAGCGTGCGCAACAGCCAAATGCAAACCAGGTGGCATTTGTTGCCCTCGAGCTGGCGACCTCTGTCAGGTGAAACGAACAAAGGCCGCATGGGGCAGACACGTGAAATCCCTAAGGGTACATTTACTTAGTTTCCCCCAATCAAAATTCACTCTGTCTACGCCAAATAATAATTTAAATATCTTTCCCGGCGGACTTTGCCTGGCAAAGCCGAGCAACAACAGGAAATGCCATTTCAGCTACGGCATGCTAACAAGCCAGCAACAATAATAACCACAAGTAAGTGTGTTCTAAACTATTGTGATCGACTGGGTGATACCCTGTATACGGCTTTGAGCTGCTGCAACATGCGATGCGAGATGCTTAAAGCGTCATTTACCCTAGAACCGAACCCTATTAAAAAAGGGGGAAAGGTTAATCAACTGCTGTTTTTTTTTTCCAGATTGCTTAACATTTTACTGAGATGAAAGACTCAACTTTAGTATTTATTTAAGCTCTGAGAATTCTTGTTCAGTGTACCTACAAGTAGATTCTGCTCTCTACATACTTGAGCTCAATTGCGATATAGCCTAATCTAATCGTTTTCCATGCGTGCAGGGTATGCGAACAACTCGCAGCAACAGCAAAATGCGTGCCATCGCAAAACTGCAGAAAAACCCCAAACAGCAGCAACATCAACAACTGCAACAACAACAACAACAACAACTGCAACAACAACAGCAACAACAATGAGGAAAACTTAACAGCCGCGAGCTAAACACGAAACACAAAAAGGGAGAAAACGGCAAGAAATTAGTTTCTCTGGCGAACGTTGTCCCAGTTGTTGCTTCTCTTGTTGTTGCGGGTGCAAAGCTGCCAAAGGAGGACAAATGCAAACACACAAACAAACATACAAACAAACAAACAAACAATAAGCGAGCGCACAGAGGGTAAAGAGGTCTGCATTAGGCCCCGGAAAATGCCTTTACGAGGCAAAAAAAAAAAGAAAAATGTGTGTGTGTGCGAAAAATGGCAATGCAAAAAGTCGTATAGTTAGCCGTAAAAGGCGAAATATGCAGGCCGCAAACATTCGCAGACAACAGAGCTTCAACATAGACAAAAAATAAAAAAAAATAAATCGAAATACATATAAACAAAGGAATTGGTTGGGCGTAATTGAAGAGGCGGCTCGGGTCGCCGGTTAATAAGCCGTTCCACACAAATATGTTTTCGTTTTATCGTATTCCACAAAAATATACATTTATATATGTATTTTTTGCAAGTAAATTGTTCGGCTGTGTAAAAGCCTAAACTGAAGCCTACTTAAATATGTGTTTCCCACAGCTTTACAGGGTATTTACTTTTGAATTTTAGTGTCTCAACCCTAAAACAATCCTTACAGAACTTTGTACAAATCCATCTCGTTTCAGGCAATTCCTTTTAGTCGAATACCAAGCTCTTTTTTAATAAATATCATGATTTAAACTGGCTTTTACATGTCTAACATGGAATTTTTTTTATCAATATCTGACTAGCATAGAGTATCATAAAGTTCTATAGAAGGATTCGGATGTAAAACTAGATTTAACTTGTATAAAACTTTTCTGGGCTTCAATTTCTAATAATTTATTTTCACCAAACTTGCCATTAACGAGCTTTTTCCCCAACATGTCTGCAAAATCGAATCAAATAGGTCTACTATATTATATGCCTTCTATGTGAACAATATGGGGACATAAAACGCGTCTATAGATAACATTTGGGCTTTAAAAGTATCTGCAGATTCATTTAGAGTTCATAAAAACGTATGTAGATACATTTGGGCTGTAAGTGTATCAGGTACAGGTACATATGCAGGGCAGTTAAATCTTATATAGATAAATTTGGAATGTATCTTTAGATAGCTCTATATATACAATAATAGGGCATAAAGAACATATGCAGATACACTTGGACTACACAAGTATCTACAGATACATACACAGAGCATAATAAATATATACAGAAGCATATATGGGGAAAAAAGTATCTGTAGATACCTTAACGGGGCATACAATATACACAGATGCATTTAAGATATGTAAGTATCTATACGGCATTAAAGAGATACTACATAGATACATCTGTTCTACATAAGTATCTACAGATTGATTTACAGGGTTGGAAACAAAGGTTTCCTATAGAAACGTTTTCAAGACCTTTTTCTTCAAGGGTATTTGCTATGCTGCTCACAGCCCACGCAAAACAGCTCGTAGGGTATTAAGTCTTTAATTACCTAAAAACACATCATCTTCCAGTTAAGGTTTGCCAATTGGCTGCAGTCTGTCTAATTGGACGTCGACTTTAATAGGTCTGACGCTTTCATTTGCTGTTTAAATTTTGGCTTTCTCCGCGCGCATAAATCATAGTGGCAGCAATTCGGTTTAACTCGAATATTGCAATTCAAAATACAAATTCAACCGCCATTTGGCTCGTCCATTTGGCACATTTTATGGCCGTGGCCAACAACTGTCCTGTCGTATATCAAAAACCATTTGAATATGCCGACGCTTTGCGGCGGCAAAAGCATCATAAAATGCAGATAACGGCAATCAAAATTACTGTAGATCGTCGGGCTCCGTCCGTAACAGCGATGTGTTGTGGGCGTGGCATTCGAAATATATACATTTGAATATTTGCATGCATATATTGGTACATTAATTAAACGAGAATATCTGACGATTAATTCCGATACTCTTTTCTTTGCAGGTGAGTGGCAAGGCTTTTCCAGGAAACTCCAACGCAAGAGTTTGTATTTTGTCTGTTGCCTACTAATTAATTTTTTTCAATATTTTTATTAAAAAAAAGACAGAAACCTAAAATAACAATTGTTTGCTGTAGTCGGAAGTGCCCGGCTAGAAGATATCCTATAATATATTGAAATATAAATATATATCTATAAGTACATGCAGTAAGCTGCAGCTATGCTTCTTTCCTCTTGCCCTACACTAAGTAGGCTTCACTCTCTATGAACTTCGGAACTAATAGTCTGATCCGTATGAAATTTTCAGGGCATAAATATACATACTCGTAAAATGTACATCCCAAATTTGGTACATCTGGCTTATATAATTCTCGAGCCTATATGTATATATATATATGTACACTCAGCGAAACATTAAGTAAGCTGCAGCTATGCTTCTCTCCTTACCTCCAAATAATGAACTCTATGAACTCCGGTGCTCATAGTCTGATCTTTATGAAACTTTCAGGGCATAAATATAAATACTCATAAAATATAGATCCCAAATTTGATACATCTAGCTTATATAATTCTCGAGCTATGCTGAGTATTTGATATTATGCAAATCGAAGAAGAGATCGACAAAAAATTATAAGCAATATTTATATTATATAGAAGAAAATGTTAATATATATATCAAATGTCAAGTCTTTAGCCTGTTGCCTGTTACATACGTTTACGCAAAAGCAGTATACCCTTTTTTAGCCATTTTGAGGGTAGAAGTAACTGAAACTGGAAATTTTTCCTCTTTCTGTAGTCTCGTATTTATGTTAATCAAACAGAATCCTGACCTCAGGCAAAATATGCTCAAAAATCAGCAAGATAAACAACTTGAAGACACAAATCGACCCGCGCCGCCGCCTCCAAATCCAGACAAGGGCGTGGCAAGGGGCTGGCTGGCTCCGGCTGCTGGCCAGCCACCCCAAGGCCGAATCGAGCAGCGAGCAGCGCCCAGAGCCGAACTTAGAGGCAAAGATGTTGCTGCCGTTGTTTATAAAAATAATTAAGAAATATTTTCATGTTTTATAACTTTTGCGCATGAAGCGCAAAACTTTTTAAATAGACAAACTTTTCTTGCCGCTGCTTGTTTACTTATAAAATGTTGTTATTTGCCAACCGACCGAACGATCCCCCCCCTCCCCACCTCCCCGTTTTGTATCTGATGAATACATTTGAAAATCTCGAACAGCTAACAACATACTTCATTATAATATTTTCACTTTTAACTTGGCAGCAAGTGTCCTGCCGCTTGTTATTGTTCCTGTTATTGTTGCTGTTATCCCCGATGCTGGCGTCGCTGCCAGCGTCGACGTCGGCGTCGACGTTGACGTCGGTCGGCGCACAAGATGAGTGCTCCCTTGACAAAATGTCTAATTTCCGTGCAGGAAAGCAAGAAATTACTTTATGGTTTGTTAATAGCGGGCGGCCTTTTCAAAGCGGCCGCTTTTGTTGAATCCGTCGCCATTGTTTCCATTGCTTTTATTGTTGTTGTTGTTGTTGTTGCTGTTGTTGTTGCTGTTGTTGTTGGTTGTCTAAAACGCAGCTTAAATGTTGTGACATATTTTGTGTAGCGGCTTCGACTTCCTGGCCGCCTGCGGGCCCGCCCTCGGCATTTGCCTATGCCGCCGCCTTTAATGGAAATTTAAACGGCAACAATTACACTTGGGCCAAGTTATTGTGAAACACCTACACACACACACACACACACACACCTGCACATCCCGCCCCCCCGTTTGCCTGTCAAGTCAATGAAACTTTCGCAGCTCTATTGAAATATTTGGTGTGTGTGCGTGTGCGACACCTGCTGCCTGCACCGCAGTAAAGGAGGGGGGCGTGTCCCCCGCCTCCACGAGCATAACACGTGCCGTGTTGCGGATGTGGCTGGCAAACTTTAAGTAAAGTTAAGCACTGGCCACGCTGAGGCAGCAGCGCCTCGCAGGCATCTCAAGAATTTCCCGCCCCTCCCCCCCTCCCAAAAAAAGAAGGCAAAATAAAAATGAAAAATATTGCCTAGAAAGCGTGTTTACCTATGTCTATGGCATATTCATTTGTGCCGCTGGGGCTTTTTTGGCTTTCGGACAGGATAATGTATGTAAAAGCCTGCGGAGCTTGCGCCGAGACCGAGACTTGACAACAAAATGTTCGCTTGTATTTGCATAAGCCTGACAAAAGATTACAGTCCAGGCACCTACAAACCGCAGGCACTGTATTGCTCGGGTTTGGGTATTTAGTTTTAATTTCTATATACATATACCGCCTGCTGTGCGTGGCCGATTTGATTGAACTATTATCAAAAAAAAAAAAAAACTAGCTGTCAGCTGCAGAGACTTTAATCAGCTCGGCAAAAATCCCAGTTATGATATTATTTTAAAGCTGAATGGCGAAAATATCAGCACGCTGCGAACGTAACATTTCAATTTGCTGCAACAAATGCTCATAATTTATAAATTTAAAATCTATTTCGGCGAAACGACCTGCGCGCTGCGTTCTGTGGCATGCCACGCAGCAAGCGAATGGATGAAGGGGTTTAGTGCGGGGCGGGGGGTGGAAAGTGGGGCATGTTTTGTTGCTGATTTATCGACGGAGCTGCTGGCTGCTGCTGCTGCCATTGTCTGAGTTTTTGGCACTGTTAACCCGATTTTCCACTTTCATGCGGCAACGTGAAAAGCGCGCGCGCCCCGGCATGCATGATGATCATGTTTACGTTGTGCCCTGCCACTTGCCCCCCCCCCCCCCACTACCCTGCCCCAAAAATAAACGCTAGATGTCATCTAATGGGGCGCACGTTCAACTCGAGTCACGTCACCTTTGGCTGCGACTGCGACCATGTGAAGTCAAGACCAAACCAGGCCACGCCCAGACCTGAAACAAGACAATGGCAATGGGAAAACGCATTGCGAAACGAGATCACGTAATGCGCCGCGAGATTTTTGCAATTTCATGCGCCTTGCGTATCGGAAAACTATCTTTCAATTAAATTCCATAGCGAGCAGTGCGAGACGCTTCAATTTCAATCAGACCCATATACATTATGCCACAAAGGTTGACACTCGGTGAACTTTTGCTAAAAATAATAATCAAGCTCAAAAGCTTTGTTAACATTTTCAGCCCTAATTTGATTACGAAATTGCAGTGTAAATATTTGTATTGCATTTTTTTTGGTTGGGTTTGGCCGCGTATCATTTGAAGCTATTTTGCCTAAATTTTGGCCGGCAATAAGCAAAAATATTTTTGTGGGTCATGGGCCCAATAATGTAATTTATCGCGTACCAGTTTTCAACTTAATTTAATTTAATTCCCATTTCAACGGAGTGACAAAATTTATGTAACAACTTTTAGCGTGCTCGTTGTTGTCATTTAAAACTAATTTGCATAAAATGAGCTGCTGCGCATTTTGTTCACCTGTTTTACCTGCACATATGTATGTCCCCCCTTCCCCCCCCTGAGAGCGGTCAGCTCGCAATAAATTGCCTCCTGATGACTCCTTTAGAGAAAGGGCGGACTCGAAAAGCAGCGCCAGCAATTCGATTTCGTTTTTATGGCGCATAAATTATTCAGAGTTTGTCTATAGTCTATAAAATGTTGAGGGTCGTTAAGTCGGAGCTGTTTGTTTGTTGCTGCTGCTGCTGTGTCCTGTGTCCCTATTGCTGTCTGCCCGCAGGACGTGCGCTGACCTTGCATCCCTTTTTTTTTCTTTCTAAATAGACAATTTGCCCCTTCTTTACGCACTATTGTTGTCCTGCCTGGCCCTGCCCCGTGCTGGTATAAAAATCAGTTTAAGCGTACGCCGCAGCGCCTGGATTTATGCTACAGTTTTTCCTTCTGCCCATATAGTTTTCCTTTTGTTTTTCTATCTTCTTCTTGGTCGGCTGTCAACAATTTTACGAGTAAATTGAGAGCCACAATCGTTACGGCAAATCACTTTCAGCTTAGAGTCAATCCAACAGCAATACAATGCCAGCCCGAAAACCAAATTGAAACTCTTTCACAATTTGCCAGAGCAATGCGACTTTAAGTTTCGACCAGAACGCAACTCATTTAAGACTTTAGTTTGTAGACTTAGAATGAATTGAAAATCGGTAAAAGGGTTAAATTGTTTTTGTGCAAATGTATATAAGAGAAACAGAAGAAGGCATCTGCCAACTAATAGAATGTATTATGTTCTTGATTAGAAGAATGAGCTGAGGCGGTTCAACCTAGTCCATTTATCTGTCGTATGTCAGTACACTTAACTAATCTAGAGGGAAAACCATGAATAAAAGGACTAATCTCGTAAAAATCGGATGAGTTTTGACCGAGTTATGGGAATGGGAAATTTTGACCCATGTCTGTAAGTAAAGGTAGGATTTTGACATGAGTTTCGACTAAAAAATATATATTCAGATTTGAATGCCAGATTATTCTAGAGGATATGACAAAAGAGACTAAGAATTTGAAATATACATATATACTTCCCTATATCATACGCGAAACGAGTTTTTTGTCCAATTTCAAATTATCGACTAAAATCGATTTTGATCCATGTTTTTAAGGCATAATTCGACTATTATAAATTCCAGATAGATTAAAATTGGTATGTAAGTTATCCTAGGACACAAATTGATTAAAAAGATTAAAATATTCAGATATAGAAATTAAAAAGTCCTGGTCCAAAATTTCCCTAAAACGATGCCAGGACTTGGCTGATTCCATCCCAAGACGCTGCGCAGCTGTTATTGCCAATAAAATCGTTCATTTTTTAAAATTTTAAACCCATATTTGAAAAGTGGTGCTATTCTCTTTTGTTCGCCCAATTTTATCAATTTCAGTAAAGTTCCTTAAATAACTTAAAAACTTTAAGAATAAGGATGATACTTTTTTTACTCCCAGATTTGTAAGAGTCTCCCCTTTCTAAAACTGTGCTTAACGTTAAAAATGTGAGTTGGGCAACTATTTGAAAATTGCTTGTAGTGGTGGTGCTATTATTTTTTTCACAGCTGTATATACTCCCCTACATCATCCCCGAAACGAGCTTCTCATTTTTGTCAACTCCTTCTCCTTACAATTTTAAAATATCGATATAAATCGATTGTGCCTTATGTTAATTAATTAATCGATTATTATCCGAGCTAGATACATTAATATTGGTATGTAGTTTATCGCACGGCATAAAACGATTAAACATATTTTACTTTTGGTTCAAAGAAAAGAGCAAGCACATTGTCTGTGTGTCTCCTTTGTGTGTCTCCTTTGTGTGTGTATGTATGAAAGGTAGCCAGAATGTTAGCAACTGCAGCCTTTAGGGTATCTCCTAGTCGGCTACTGCCGCTAGCTGAGCTCTCCTACTTATGTATTGCTGCGCAGACATAGTATTTATGGGAATATATATTGACTGAGACGAGCTTTTGTACTTCTGGCAAAAGATCACGTGCGCTTTTTAATATCTGGTCTGACAATAACAGTGCAGCATAGTTCATTAAAGTGTCCTTTTTGAGTTATCAATATTGAATCAGGACGCACTCTGTGTGTGTGTGGATGTGTGTGTGTGTGCGTGTGTGTGTGTGTGTGCGTGTGTGTGTGTGTGTGCGTGTGTGTGTGTGTGTGTTGCCCTGTTGTCTGCTGCTAGAAAGTGCAGTGTCATTGTTGGTGCTGCTCAAAGCCAACGTTCGCCTTTGAAGGACAATGCTAAGAACCAAACAAATACGCATGAAGTTGCGCTTTTTGCCATATCGAAGACATTTGTTGTTTGCTTTGAGCCAGGCAAACGGAAGGATGTGATTGTCCTGCCAGCGTGAGTCAGCCTGAACTGACCCAATTAGTTTAAAAGCCCACGCGTGCTCTCCCTTTCTCACTCTCTCTCGCTCTCACTCCCTCTCTCGCTCTGTCTCTCTCTGAAGCAATCAATATTATTTGTACAAATATTTAAACAATGCTTAGACAAGACTCTTAGCATGTCTTACAAAAGGCTCTAATAACTCACAAGCCTTTTGTCTGGGTCTAAACGTCCTGAATATGCGTATAAATTCGCTTTGTGCTATGATACGCTTGATTTGCAAATTGCCCAACAGACGCATTAATAAAATAAAATAATGTATGAATAAATAAAATTTAATTTTACGTAAAAACTGACAAACAAACAGTCCCCAGACAGCTCACCGGGTATGTGTGTGTGAGTGTGTGTGTGTGTGAGCGTGCGACAGACTGGGGACAACAACTAGAGTCAACTACAGCAACAAAAACAGCACACTGAGAGAAAAATTTAAATGTGACTTGAGCCAAGCTTTGTTCTTCGTGTTTTTAGGCAGCCTTTTATATGGGATTGGAATTAAATAGAGCTGACTAAGAACTAAATAATCTCAATGAAAGACGAATAAAGCTTAAATGAACCTCAATTTCAGCACTAAAATAGAATCTTCAATTAAACAATTCCAGCTTTTGCTTAAACCAAGTTTATACCTATATTGAGCCTATCGTTTATTTTATTATTTATTAAATTTGTTTTTTATTAAAGAACTCATGCACTTAAAAGGAAATTATCCCCAATTTTAGCATTAAATGTAAATAATATAGTCTTCAATTAAACCCAATTTGTTTACAAAAACAATCCCAGTTTTTGCCTCAACTTAGTCTAAACTTATTTTGATTTAAGTCCATATTCTATTTTGTTCCAATTTGTTCTTGATTGAAGAACTCACATACTCAAAAGGAATGGTCATCAATTTCACGTTTAAATGTAAACATTATAGTCTTCAATCAAGCCCAATTTGTTGACAAAACAATCCCAATTTTTGCTTAAACTAAGTTTGAACTTGTCTTGATACAAGCCCGTGTTTTATTTTAATCTTCTTTGTTCTGAAATGAAGAACTAACTAAGAATGAAGAACAAACTAAAAAATACTAAATACTATATATTCTCAAATAAGTCAAATTTGATTTCAAAACAATTCCAGTTTTTGCTTAGTTTAAACTTATCTTCATCAAAAGAGCCCATTTTTATTTTATTGAAGAACTAACATTCTAAATACGAATTCTGCTTTATTTCAAGAATTTGTAGCTTGATGAATCCCAAAAATGCAAGTACAAAAATTATTGTCACTAATTCGCTCCGTTTTTCTCTCAGTGCAGCAACAACAATATCAAGTTGTCGGGCAAATGCGCAAAAAATTGCTTGTTTTGTTTGCCTAAAGCTGTTGTTGTTGTTGTTGTTTTTGTTGCTGTGGCATGTTTGAGTGTATTTGCACAAAATACGTGAAATTACGCGAAAAGTTGACTCTGTCTACATCCTTCTGTCTGACTGTCTGGCTGTCTGACTGTCTTGCTGCCCGCCCCAAAACAGCGGCAAGAATTTGACGTCAAGGCGACGCCAAAGGCAACTCGAGCGCCGGCCAAAGCCGCTGGGAATGAAAGGCAGCTAACTGAATGGCATTGTAGTATGTTCTGACTTACTGGCTGCTTGTTTTGGCCTGAAACGAATGCCAGGCCTGAAACGAATGCCATTTAATTTTGATGCCAAAAAGCGTTTGGGCCACCGCTGGGACTGGGCCCGGCCAATATCGGCACAGCAGCAGCTTGTTAGGCTTCGCATGTGGCTGGCATTGAAAGTGGCAAAAACTATTATGCCACACACACACACAGACACACACAGACACCTGGCATATTTATGCCAGGAATGTCGACTCTCGTTCGATTCACGCACACGTTGGCCAAGCATTTGGCGCTCGCTGCAGGCATTTCAATTTCGATGAAAATTATTAATGAGCTGCATACAAGTAAATAATCCGAGCATCAAGAAATACCCTGCCCCAAACTCCGCTTTACAGCGGATAACTCATTTGTCATGCAGCTCTGGCCATTTATCAGCTGGCATTTAAAAAGCCATTAAAACCGAATCCGACAAACGCAATAAAAATATTATAATAAGAAAGGAATTCCCAGCGCTTGTGCAACTTTCGCTCGGCCAGGCCAAGTTTTTGCTGCCAATTCAATTCATAATTTAACAGCCAGAACCTACTGCCCCTCAACCGCGTCTCACGCTGCACGTTCTCGAGAGTCGCAGCCATAAATTAATATAAAAATTCCTCACGCTCAGCCAATAAGAGAGAGAGAACATTGAAGCATTTTATCGCAATTGCCAGACGTCACCGTCCCCTCCTCGACAAGCTGCACCTCTAGCCGCAGCTCGCAGATGTCTGAGATGCCTGCGCACTCGACCAGTTTGCTTTGGCCTTGGGCCTCGGCTAGACATTACAAATAGAGCAGCAAACATTAAAAAATAGTCCACATTCAAAGAAAACCCTCGCGACATTTTCCTGGCAACCCCTGAAAAATCCTTCCCATGATCAGCAGCTGATTGTTACCCTATCAAGCTCTCGTTTCTAACTCTGGATGAATGTAGAGGCCAGTGCGTTTTGTCGAGGCAATACCCTGTATTCAGTTTCGAAATGCCTTAAATTACTATCTGTTTTACTTCTATAAATACGTAGGCAATCCTTGAGATACATATCTTCCTGGCAATCTCCTTTAAAACGAGAGCCTATTGATTCCCTATCAAGCTGTCGTTTCAATCTCTGGTTGAATTTTTCGAGGCGCACACTTTGCTGCAGGCAGTTGCAAGCATCTGTCTATTTGGTGTGCAGAGTGCTGAACTAGGAAATACCCTGCAACCAACTTCGCAATGTCTTATAATACAATCTAGCCTTCCTTCTGTAAATACATGCAAATGGCATTCGAGCGTAAGCAGCTTGATGGGCTGAACTTTGACCTACCTTCGCCTATTACAAACTTGAGCACAACTGGAAGAATATACCCCCTGTCTAAGCACAGGGTATAACAACCCAGCAGCAACACCTACTTTGCCAAAGCTAATTGCAGTCGACATTTAAAACGTTGCGTTCATCGATTTATTTAAAAAGTTGAACTGCAACTGCAAACGCGCCCCCGCGACTCAGTTACAGTTCGAGTCCGTCCCGAGTTCTTCCATAAAGAGGGCAAAGTTTTGCATGTGACCTCGTTGGCCCGGGGTAACTCGTATCAGGCTGGCAAATGGTTGCTTGACTGGCTGCCAATGTCGTCATGGCGTGGCGGCAACTTTGTTAATGGTTTTGTCATAAATTTTAATTCGATTGCATCAGTGAACCGTGCGGACGACGACGCACTTCTCCACCCGAGATTGCCATTCAGAGTGCACGATGAAAAATGCATTAGACCCAACTTGGGTCAGCCATGTGGCACACACATAAGTTTCTGATAGTGCGGCTCGCCGCAGCCTCAAGTCACGGCCAGCTAGACGACGGCGCAGACGGTCTGTTGTTTGGAGCCCTCAATTAATTTATGCAGCGAGCAGTAAAGTTTTGGGCCCGGGCTTAAAGCCCAAAAATTGAGCTGCAATTTCCTTTTTGGCCACACTTGCGCTGGGAAGGGAAGATCTTTGTCATGATGAAAATGCGCTCAATTAATGAATTTTAAATGCCATTGTCATTGTCACTTCCACATGGCGTACGCTGCGTATGCGTAACGTTATATTTGCAAGTCAACCGACGAGCCGAGCTGGAGACAAAAGGCATTACTTATCTTTGTGTGCGGTTGCCCAACTAGCAGAATGCCAACCAGCCGCGCACAGTGCTCAAATTGCACGGTCTTAACGCAGGACAGCATAAACACGCATTTCATTGCATACAAATGGGGCTGGTGTCACGGTGCGTGCGTGCGTTGCCTGTGTAAAAGGCTTGTAAAATGATGCGACGGCCGACTCGCATTAACTATAAGGATAATTCCGCGCGACCGGCATGAAAAAATAACAAGCAAATGCCTGGCATCCTTCATTACCTTGCCAGCCCGACCCGGCCCGGCTCGACGCTGGCTCCGGCTCTGGCCTCAAGACGAGCGCGACAAGACATCCGTAATGTTTTATTGTTGTAACTGTCGCCTGGCAGCATAATATATAGTCTGTGCCACATCCTGGCATCCACAGCTATAGCTGCGGCCCGACCTGGCCCGCGCCCGGGCCCAACTGACACAAATCACATGCAACCTTTTCTCCTCCAGGTGCAGAAAGGAGAATGGGAAGCGAGGCCTCACATTTTTGGTGCTCGTACGTGCCCGCATTGGACAGGTGCGGGCCATGAGCTGGCCCAAGCTACAAAATTATGTAAGCTTAAAAGCGGAATTAGTGCGCTCCTAGTGGGCAACTACACTTGCAGAAAAGCCAGAAACTTCATGGTCAAATCAAGTGGAAAAAAGGACTGAAATTTGAGAAGTTCTTTAAAATGAGACCCATAACAAACATAAGCCTAATGTATTTTCGCTATTTTGTAAGCCTTAGTGGTTGAGCGTCGGACTAGCAAGCGAAAGGTTGCCGGTTCAAATCAATCAGAGAAAGTTCAATTTGTTTAACATATTTATTTCATTTATTGCCGTCAATTAACTCGAACGAAATCGAGTTTTACCTTCAAATGCAACGAATTTATTAATGCATCTTATGCTTGAACTTAGAGCCTCATTTTTTTTTTCTCTGAGTGTACGGGCCAAGTGTTCTCTGTTTTTTCTCTCTGTCGCTTAGGTTGTGCTTTTGTCTCCGTTTGTCGTCTTCCGTTTTAACAAATGTTTTGTTAGCGCGACGCTCTCAAGTCTTCCGTTTGCAAAAATTATGCGGAAACGGAAGCGACAAAAGGAAAGCCACAATTGTGTGTGAGGAGTATATATTTGTGGCACCGGTGTGTGTGTGTGTGTGTGTGTGTGTTTGTGTGTGTGAATGGGCGACACGTGTCTCTCGCATATGTGACGGTCGCCTATTGAATGCTCACCTGCTGCCGCTGTTGCTCACTGTCATCGCTTCGAATTAGGACTATTCAATTTTGATTATTAAATAATGCCTGGGAATTGATAAGAGCAATTCAACAACTATAGCCAGGCCTCTGCCGGCTTGTGGCACGTGCCGCAAATAGTGCGTGTCCTTCAAGAGAACAGGATGCCTGCGCAGGGTAAAAATTGTAATTAAATTTAACCATAAGAGAAAACCCTGCCTGCCCATTTCCTGCTTAGTCAGGCGCAAACAAGCCATCAAATTTACAGGGCAACATCCTTCCAATGGATAAATCAGAACAGATTCGCATAATTTTTATTCTTTTGCACAAATTTTTGCATATGTCCCGTAGTAGCTGTGTGTGTGGGGGCGTGGCTTCGCCTCTGTTGGGCTTTCAAGTTAAACGTTTCAATAAAGTCGAGCACCTGTCAATAAATCGAAATTGCCTCTCGTATTATTTTTATCGTTCCACGTCTCGTTCACGTTCACGCTGCACAGACTGCCAGCTGCCTCATGTCTGATTGCCAGCGGCCACGCCCACGCCCTTGCCCTTGCCCGTGCCCAACCAGCCTGCAACTCCCGAGACGGTCCTCGATATCTCCACATCGCCATCGCCATCGACTCCACCGTCGTCTTGTTCCAGTTGAGCGCGTCTGCGGGTTTTTGGGTCTGTCGTCTGGCAGTGAGAGTTTCTCTCTTTTGTGGTTTCACATTTTCCATTTGAGCCGCATTTTGTTTTAGGTTTTTGTGTGTGCTTTGTCTTGGCCGCGTTTTAATTCAGTTTGGCAATCGAATTTCTGGCCAGTTTTCATGCCATTTCGTTCGGCTCCAATTAAACGCCAGCCGTTTGAAGTTGCCCTGCGCTTTAATTTTAATCCACTTCCGCCAAGACGAACGACCAAATGAGATACCCACGCGACATCCTCATGAAAATTTAATAAGCAGCACGCCATTATAGGAACTCAATGTGGATGCGAATGAGGATGCGTGGGTGGCTCCAGCTCCACGGCTGCCGTTGATGAGACTCGCAGGCCAGGCACAAGGCACCAGGCACATGTCAAGACATCCACAACGACAGCGGCAGCCCCATCCGCACGGAGCTCACATGTGTCATGTAAAAAGATTCTTAAACAAGAACCAAGCAGAAAGAAAACAAAAAAACAAACTTAAAAATGAAATGCGTTTCATGCTTTTGAGTGTCAGGTGTGGGGGCAGGCGCACAGTGGGCAAATTACGAAGATTCTCATGCAAAATTTTTAATTACATTTGCCTAGTCTTGAGAGTCTATGAGGAATGGGTATAACTTGGGCATAACACAAAAACTAATGGAACTGACTAATTGGCTGACTGATTGACTGACTGATTAACTGACTGATCGGCTAACTGATCGACTGATTAATCTACTGACTGATTGATGATTGATCAACAACTGTAGACTGGAAGACTGATATCTTACGTAGTGGAGCCTAAGGAGAGTCTATCAGGAATGGGTATAACTTGGGCATAATAAAAAAACTGATTGACCTGACTGGCTGACTGATTGACTGACAGATTGACTGACTGACTGATTGATGATTGATCAAAACTGTTCAGGTTGGAAGGCTAAGTCTTCAGAAAGTAGTGTGAATTTAAGTTTGCCCACAAAACCTGGACGTAAAATTAGGCTCAATTTGACAACCCTTGAGCTAGACTGATTGATTGACTGATTGACTGACCGATCGACTGACTGATTGATGATTGATCAATAAAAACTGATCAGGCTGGAAAGCTGTCTTTCCGATGTAGGCTAAGTTCATGTAAAAGTAGGCTCTATTTAATGATAATACTTAGGCCGCACAAAGCCGGGTTGAAATGCTTGTTTCTTTATATATCTATAATTGTTTGGAGCAAACCTGACTTGGTTCCACTGTTCGCAGCTGTCCTTGTGCAAGTCGTTGCTCTCTCGAAGAACAGCGCAACAAACAAGCGAAATATTATTTACGAGCTGTCAAATCCCAGTTAACATGCTTTATGCAGAGGACGAGCATGAGGCTCATGGTGTGTGCGTGTGTGTGTGTGTGTGTTAGTAGCTGCGGTCGCATAGTTGGCTAAGAGACAGTCGCAGATACACAGCTACAGATACAGATAGAGCGACAGCTACTGTTACAGTTGCAGATACAATGCTGCAGATACGGGCTGAGAAAATGTGCCGTCTTTGCCGTGGCCTCAAAAATGTTGAGCTGCACGGCGGAGATGGGGCTGGCAAAGGAGCATACGGATCAGAGGCGGGCAACAGGCATAATAATAAAATAAAAAGCATAAATATAAAAACGCACGCGGCCAAATGAAACCACGAAAAATAATTTAAATTTATGTACATCTTGTGCATTTATTTGTGCGTCGCAATTTCTTCAGGCGCGCGACGTTTTCTCCATTTCGTTTGGCTGCCTCGTTCAATGGCACAAGGCATTAAATTCAATTTGCATGTGTGTGCGTGTGTGTCCTTGTGTGCGTGTGTGTGTGTGTGTGTGCCTGAGTGCCACTCAGCGTCAGTTACAGCATCGAAGAAGCAGACGGAGCAGCAACAGGAGCCGCAGAATAATGCAAGCACCTCGCTATGGCAACGGCGACCTGTTGTTTAAGGCATTACTTAAAATGTGTGTGTGCGAGTGTGTGTGTGAGTGTGTGTTAAACGTATGAATAAGAAATACACTCAGCGAAAAATATCAGGCAAATTGCATATCAAATGCTTAAGCAAATAGTAAAGGAAAATATATTTTAATCACAAAAATACGCGAAATTATTTTGTACATTTTCAAATATTTTTTTTTAAAAGGGTATGCAAGTGCGGTGCAATTTCTTAAAGCTACTTTGTTATGCAGCTTTTATTTTTTGGGTCGAATATATTTATGCGTGTCTGCTTATATGGTACAGCGTGTGCGTGTGTGTGTGTGTGAGTGCCTGAATGTGCTTGACAATGCGTACGTCAGCTCGACAAGTTTTCTCAAAAAGCGAGACAAGTGGAAATCCGTGTGTGTGTGTATGTGTGTGTGTGTGTGTGTGTGGGTGCGAGGCGCACTGAGATATGTCGTCAGCAGCAAATAAAAATTAATTGAAAAATGTTTATCAAGAACTTTGCGATTAAAATGCAGAATGCACAACAAAGACAGCAACAGGGACTTGAACAACTTGTGAGTGTCTGACTTCGAGATACCCAGTACCCAACGGTGCCCCGTTCCATACGCATTCAAGTATGTGTAAAATGTGCTCTTACATATCGAGTGTTTACAGTATATAAGTGTACATCTGAAAAGCTTTGTTGTTTTCAATCTTGGATGGAATTAAAAGAGAGATATTTATTATCTGTTTATATGATATCTATATCATCATCTCATATCATATCATATCATATCATATCATATCATATCATATCAAATCATATCATATCATATCATATCATATCATATCATATCATATCATATCATATCATATCATATCATATCATATCATGTCATGTAATATCATATCATATCATATCATATCATATCATATCATATCATAGCATATCATATCATATCATATCATAGCATATCATATCATATCATATCATATCATATCATACCATACCATACCATATCATATCATATCATATATCATATCATATATCGTCATATCACATATAACATCGAGACATATCAATTCGCTTGATGTCTGCTTTGTATGACAGCAATATACCCTTCTCTTTAATCAATTTTCAATATAGGGTATTCAGAATTAAATTAATATAAAAATTTCCGTTTCTTATTCGAACTCTATCCGTCCGTAGCAAATAAATGCTTCATTGCGGAATTAACCGGTTGGTGTTGCAACTAAGTGTGGCATGCCATGTGGCATGCATGAAGCTTATTTCAAAAAGCAGCTGCGCCTTGCATATGCCACACACACACACACACACACACAACTGCAACAATAACGACGCAAATTTGTATTAAAATATTTTGTGGCAAATATGCGCGTAAAACTAAAAATTATGCAACGCATTAAAAATTTAACAAGCGCTTATCCGCTTAGTGCAACGCCTGGCATGCAACATGGCAGCGGACAGCAGCTGCCGTGAAGGGGAGGGGGGGGTGGCAAGCTAGGAGATTGGTAGCCGGCTGCCGACGGCGAGAAGGGCAGCCTGTTGTTGGCTGGAGTCGAGTTCGTTGCCTCTTGCCTGTTGCCTGCCACTTTTAATATTTTAATTTTGACATTTACTGCGCATTACAACGGAGCAGAAGGCGAGGGAGCAGCAGAGAGAGAGAGAGAGAGAGCTGCTGATCATTCCCGCTGCATATTGTTGCCGAAATGTTGCATCAACCATCGCCCAATTGGGCGGAAGTAATACGCAAACATTAACACACAAAAATCCAAATGCAGCCTAATTGGCAGCAGTCACAGTCTGAATTATAATTTTCTAGCTAAATTATACGTGTCCATACACATGTATTTGTCGCGCGATATGTTTGAATACCAAATGCAAATTTTGATTAAATCAGCGTCACATTTGAGCTTTAAAAGCACCGCGTATTTTTCATTAATTTAAAAGTCAGTTTTGAGTCTTAATTGCTTTGGAATGATCGAACTTTCGAAATTTTGCCCGAAGAGAAAATTAAATATTAAATATTTTTAAGTAGAGAAGAGATCATTTAAGTATTTAAGAAAAGAGAAAGATTTTGGTTCAATTTCTAAGTTATGCTATTTCAATATACAATTTCAATAGGAAAATCGTGTAAGAAAATTTATGTTTCCATTTTTTGGCACATTTGGTTCAAGAAAAAATAAGATGTATAAATTTTAGAGTAGAGAAAGAAAATTAAATATTTAAGAACAGAGAAAGATTTTGATTTAATTTCTAAGGTAAATTTCAATAAGAAAATCGGGTAAGAAAATTTCATATTCTAATTTTTAGGAATATTTGGATCGAGAGAAAATAAGATATTTCAATTTTTAAGTAGAGCAGAGAAAAATTAATTATTTACGAAAAGAGAAAGATTCAATTTCTAAGGTATCATTTTACAATACTTAATTTCAAAAGGAAAATCGGATAAGAACTTTTGCCTTGGCAAACCTAGTTCTTCATTTCCCACCCCGGGCTTGTCTATCAAGTATATCAATCAAAGTTTTACCTGTCCGTTGATCATCAATCAGTCAGTCAGTCAATCAAAACCAACAACTGGCAGATCAAGCGAAAATTTGAGAAAGTTTCTAAAACTAGAAGCGAATACAATTAATACGAATAGAGGATGTTCCATTTCTGTGTTGGTCAAACGGCAGCTATTAGCAAAACAATTTGTAGCTGCTGCAAAAGTTGGGGGCGGGGCAGCCACGCCCATACCATTAGAGTGTGTGCGTGTGGTGGTGTGTATTGTGCTTGGGCCAATGCTGGAATTAATATTTAGTTGTATTTTTCAATGCATTTAACTTTATTTGCAGTTGGCAAATGTTTTAAGCACCCTACGACAAGGCGACCTGCCCGGAGTTGCGGTTGCCCTCTGTGTGTGTGTGCGAGTGTCAGGGTGTGTGTGTATTTTAAAATGCAACAGATGCGCCAAATTAATGCGACCATTAAATTGTATTAGCGTGTGCAAAATGTAAAGCGCATTTCCAGTTGAAGCTCAGCAGAAATCCAGCGACAGGGGCGAAAGCAGCTTGTCAATGTGTGCGTGCCTGTGTGTGTGTGTGTTTGTCTATGTGTGTGTCTGTTTGTATCTGACTGCAAATGTATCCGCATCCGCTTACTATCGCCCGCAGTTAGTGTGCGTTGCATTTGCTGCAAATTTGTGTGTGAATAAACATGAGAGTCGTTGCATTAATGCGCATACAAAAGCCAACAGCGCATTTTCTCCACCCCCACCCCCAGCCCCGCTCAACTGCCCCTAGATGCCACTCCCATAGCTGGCAGCTCTTGTTCAGCGTATCATCAAATTCGCCCACAACATCGACATGTATTTAAATATCGCAGTCAGCAGACAAACGCAACTGCGCAATGCTTAAATATCAGCCAACAGCAGTAGCAGCAACTGCAATAACAGAGGCAAGTTTATGTGGCATGCCTCAAACTATAGCCACTCACACACGCCCCGACTCTTTGCTATAAATTCGGCGAGTAAATGTGTGTGTGTGTGTGTGTGTTCATTCTTATTAGTGCAGCTTCAACGCCAGCAACACCGCAAAAATAGCAGCAACAACAAGAGTGGAGGGTAACACGAGAGGAAAACTTAATTTAATATCGAGATATATCGAACTTAATACACACACGAGTGCCTGAAAGAACTAGTAAGAGCGCTGTAGTCGAGTGTCAACTAGACTCCGCAATACTCTGTTTGCAATTTCAATTACAGTTGAATGCAATTTTAATCATAGTTGCCTGAGAACTGTCACAGTGTCTTTAAAATTGTGCCTTCTCATAATGGAACAATTCTCTGTTTACATTTTCTTATGATTATGGTGATAGTGACTGTCAAACTGTTGCCCAACGGCAGTATCTTTCAAACTGTGCCTGCTCATAATGAAACAATTCTCTGTTTAGAAATCAATAATCCAGTCCAAGGCAGTTCTTAAGGAATTGTATTTGATTTAAGTGATAGTTGACTTTAAAACTGTCGCAGTGTCTTTCAAACCGTGCCTTTTCATAATAGATCCCCCATTCTCTGTTTACATTTAATTATAATGATAGTGGCTGTCAAACTGGCACAGTATCTTTCAAACTGTGCCTGTTCTTAATGGAACTTATCGAATTGTGGGCGCAGTCGTGGGCGTGGCGCAGCTTGATCTCAAATTAAAGCTCTAACTCTGCAGTTCGTAGTCTCTAGTTTCAATAGACAGCGCACGGAACCAATATACCCTTGTTCCTCATCACGAACAGAGCATAATAATAATAGAGTATCCTCTAGATAACAGGCCGTGGTAGCTGAAAAAGTTGCCGACAGGGTTTGGCTGGCTACAAAAATGCATTTAATTAGGTGCAGCTCGCAGCGGCTTATGTAGATATTTATTCATTAGTCGGCGCAATAATTTGTTGCCTCGCTTTGGGCCACGCAGCGAAATTAGCGCCGTTCGCAGTGCCAATTACAATTGCAGCAGTAGCAGCAGCAACAGTTAATAGAAAGGGGGGGAGGAGCGAGGCCTGGGTAATAGGCTTCTAATTGGGCGTCGGCCCGGTTTTTGTAAAATGCAAACTGTAGAATGCATTTTCGTTGGCGTATTTGTATTCCAATTAAAGCCCATCAGCTACCGCAGGCAACTAATTTTACTATATGCCGCATAGACAGCAGCCAGAAAAACAACCTCAACAACAACAACAATGGCAAGTCCTATTAGTAGTGGGGCTCTTCGAGCCGGCACATAATACTCGTAAACCCATATCCATAACCAAAGCGCGCTTCAGGCAGCAGAAGAAGAAGCCTCATCTTCTGCCACTGCATGGGCTGCTGTTGCTACTCGCAATGCATTGTTAACTTGCCAAATATCTGTTACTAATTGTTGGCAACGACCACAGCAACGGACACATGCTTAATAACAGCACGAAATATAATGGGTGTGGTGCTCACCATTTCGCATTTTGCATAGAATTCGCCAGCTGCAACTGGAACTGCAACTGTTTGTGCACCTGACCGGGCAGGTAGTCAGATACAAAGCGAGTGAGAGAGGGGGGGGGGGGGGGGGAAGCGGGTGAGCGAGATGTGCCCAAACCCAAGCTTAACTGCCAACCAATATTTAAGCGTGGCCAGCTTTCATTTCGGGCTAGCATTGCATTCAATCAGCACTCAAGCCCTCCTCAAAAGTGATTCGGTGCCGAAATTATGTGGCTACCATTCTCCAATTTTGGTATGCAGCCGATTAAATACCCAATTGAAGCCCCAGTCAAAGGCAAACAGGGCAGAAGAATGAGATATGATGTGATATACGATTTAAAAGGCACTTTAAACTTGAACCAATCAATCTGTAATTTTAATAACAAGTTCGAATGGTTGATTGAATAGCTAAGACGTCTTTACACAATCGATTAAATAGCGATAAACAATTTTGGCCGCAGTGTGATATCTAAGCTTGAACATGCCTCTTGGTAAAGCCTTCAGCAGCTTTTAAATATATTTTCATACAAGATATTTTGTAAAATCAGCTAAATAGTCCAGATATTCTTGTAAACATGTCGGTTAGAATTGTTTTTTATGTGAAATCTTTATCGTTTACCGATACGAATCTATACGAAGAATGTAATATAATCATTCGATTTTATACAGTCTTTCATATGTGTTTTGGGGTGAAGCGCGCAGTTTCTGGAATATGTCCAAAAGTGTAAGATTGCTAATTGCATAAGACTCGTGTTAAACCAAAGCATCCTACTTTTTGATACATAAGCATGATTATTATAAGATTATGCTTATATCTAAGGAGTATGGTAGCACTAACAAACTCCGATTCTAGTTGAGATAAGTTGAAAAACAGAACCATTCTTTCCATAGCAGCTATATTAAATTGTGTTTCAATTCACCCGAGTCCGACATATCAAAGCGAAGGATAATTCAGAAAATACATATTTACTTTACCCTTACTTCTTTGACAAAATCATAATACCCACCGCAAGGGTATACACAGGGTAACACTCGAACTTAATTTTTGTGCTCAGTAATAACAGGAACTAATCTTTATAAATAAGAATTTAACCGAAGTAAGCGCCATCCGCCAGGACTGTAATTATATTAATGAACGAAGGTACTTACAGGCACACACACACACACACATGCTGTTGGTGGAAGGGGATCGGTTAGGGGAGGTGTAACAATGCAATGTGCATATATTTGCATAGGAATATTAATGCCATAATTATATGGCACATGGACACAATCCTCACATGTTTGCAATATTTAGCATGTTGATGTGTATCTGTATCTGAATTGGTATTTGTATCTGCAGCTGCAACTATATGTGTGTGTGTTTGTGTGTGTGTGTGGGTGTGTTTATCTGTATCTGTTTGGTAGCCACTGGCGCAATTGTATTATTGCATTTGGGCATTTTGGTTTGTAAAATATTTTGGGTTTCACTTAACGACTTTTGTTGCAAAGTTGTTGTTGTTGCTGTCATTACGGCTACTTGGGGTTTTGCGTTATGTATATTACGAGAAGCTCGCACACAATGCAACTCAATTAATTTACTATGCCCAATTGTGATTACGAGCATGTTGAAGCAGCTCTGCCACAGCTCAACAGTCTGTCTGTCGAACACTGACAAACAGGCTTAAGGTTACCTTGAGGTTTATTCAATTTCAATCAGTGCCGGCCAAAATTAAGTCTGTCAGCTTCAGTTATTTAGTGCAATTGACTTGCCCGGAGACTTGCTGCGTCGATTGCATTAACAATTAAACATTTAAGGCAAGTGGGCTCTAGTCGGGCGTGCCCGACTAGGAGATAGCCCTACCGCGTCAAGCTGCTACTGGGTTTCACAAATACATATATCTTTTCCATTTCTTGGGGGTGAAAAATTTAGACCTATGTCTATATGGGATATTTGAGGGTACCATTTTTATATGAATTTCGGCCAAGAATAGTGTTCCCAGATTTAGATGCCAAATTGATCTAAAGGCCAAACCATGCATAAAAAGCCAAACCTCGTGAAAATCGGATGAGATTTGACCGAGTTATGGGGGTAGGAAATATAGACCTATGTCTATATGGGATATTTGAGGGTACCATTTTCACATGAATTTCGGCCAAGAATAGCGTTCCTCGATTTAGATGCCAAATTGATTTAGAGGCCAAACCATGCATAAAAAGCTAAACCTCGTGAAAATCGGATGAGATTTGGCCGAGTTACGGGGGTGGGAAATATAGACCTATGTCTATATGGGATATTTGAGGGTACAATTTTCACATGAATTTCGGCCAAAAATAGCCTTCCCAGATTTAGATGCCAAATTGAGTTTGAGGCCAAACCATGCATAAAAAGCCAAACCTCGTGAAAATCGGATGAGTTTTGACTGAGTTATGGGTGTGGGAAATTTTAAACCTATGTCTATATAGGATATTTGAGGGTACCATTTTGACATGAACTTCGGCCAAAAATAGCTTTCCCAGATTTAGATGCCAAATTGATAAAGAGGCCAAACCATGCATAAAAAGCCAAACCTCGTGAAAATCGGACGAGTTTTGACTGAGTTATAGGTGTGGGAAATTTTGACCTATGTTTATATAGGATATTTGAGGGTTCCATTTTGACATGAATTTCGGCCAAGAATAGCGTTCCTAGATTTAGATGCCAAATTGATTTAGAGGCCAAACCATGCATAAAAAGCCAAACCTCGTGAAAATCGGATGAGATTTGACCGAGTTATGGGGGTGGGAAATATAGACCTATGTCTATATGGGATATTTGAGGGTACCATTTTCACATGAATTTCGGCCAAAAATAGCCTTCCCAGATTTAGATGCCAAATTGAGTTTGAGGCCAAACCATGCATAAAAAGCCAAACCTCGTGAAAATCGGATGAGTTTTGACAGAGTTATGGGTGTGGGAAATTTTAAACCTATGTCTATATAGGATATTTGAGGGTACCATTTTGACATGAATTTCGGTCAAGAATAGCGTTCCTCGATTTAGATGCCAAATTGATAAAGAGGCCAAACTATGCATAAAAAGCCAAACCTCGTGAAAATCGGATGAGTTTTGACTGAGTTATAGGTGTGGGAAATTTTGACCTATGTTTATATAGGATATTTGAGGGTTCCATTTTGACATGAATTTCGGCCAAGAATAGCGTTCCTAGATTTAGATGCCAAATTGATTTAGAGGCCAAACCATGCATAAAAAGCCAAACCTCGTGAAAATCGGATGAGATTTGACAGAGTTATGGGTGTGGGAAATTTTAAACCTATGTCTATATAGGATATTTGAGGGTACCACTTTGACATGAATTTCGGCCAAGAATAGCGTTCCTAGATTTAGATGCCAAATTGATTTAGAGGCCAAACCATGCATAAAAAGCCAAACCTCGTGAAAATCGGATGAGTTTTGACTGAGTTATAGGTGTGGGAAATTTTGACCTATGTTTATATAGGATATTTGAGGGTTCCATTTTGACATGAATTTCGGCCAAGAATAGCGTTCCTAGATTTAGATGCCAAATTGATTTAGAGGCCAAACCATGCATAAAAAGCCAAACCTCGTGAAAATCGGATGAGATTTGACCGAGTTACGGGGGTGGGAAATATAGACCTATGTCTATATGGAATATTTGAGGGTACCATTTTCACATGAATTTCGGCCAAGAATAGCGTTCCTAGATTTAGATGCCAAATTGATTTAGAGGCCAAACCATGCATAAAAAGCCAAACCTCGTGAAAATCGGATGAGATTTGGCCGAGCTATGGGGGTGGGAAATATAGACCTATGTCTATATGGGATATTTGAGGGTACCATTTTCAGATGAACTTCGGCCAAAAATAGCCTTCCCAGATTTAGATGCCAAATTGATTTAGAGGCCAAACCATGCATAAAAAGCCAAACCTCGTGAAAATCGGATGAGATTTGACCGAGTTACGGGGGTGGGAAATATAGACCTATGTCTATATGGGATATTTGAGGGTACCATTTTCACATGAATTTCGGCCAAAAATAGCCTTCCCAGATTTAGATGCCAAATTGAGTTTGAGGCCAAACCATGCATAAAAAGCCAAACCTCGTGAAAATCGGATGAGTTTTGACTGAGTTATGGGTGTGGGAAATTTTAAACCTATGTCTATATAGGATATTTGAGGGTACCATTTTGACATGATTTTCGGTCAAGAATAGCGTTCCTAGATTTAGATGCCAAATTGATAAAGAGGCCAAACCATGCATAAAAAGCCAAACCTCGTGAAAATCGGATGAGTTTTGACTGAGTTATAGGTGTGGGAAATTTTGACCTATGTTTATATAGGATATTTGAGGGCTCCATTTTGACATGAATTTCGGCCAAGAATAGCGTTCCTAGATTTAGATGCCAAATTGATTTAGAGGCCAAACCATGCATAAAAAGCCAAACCTCGTGAAAATCGGATGAGATTTGACCGAGTTAAGGGGGTGGGAAATATAGACCTATGTCTATATGGGATATTTGAGGGTACCATTTTGACATGAATTTCGGCCAAAAATAGCCTTCCCAGATTTAGATGCCAAATTGAGTTTGAGGCCAAACCATGCATAAAAAGCCAAACCTCGTGAAAATCGGATGAGTTTTGACTGAGTTATGGGTGTGGGAAATTTTAAACCTATGTCTATATAGGATATTTGAGGGTACCATTTTGACATGAATTTCGGTCAAGAATAGCGTTCCTAGATTTAGATGCCAAATTGATTTAGAGGCCAAACCATGCATAAAAAGCCAAACCTCGTGAAAATCGGATGAGTTTTGACTGAGTTATAGGTGTGGGAAATTTTGACCTATGTTTATATAGGATATTTGAGGGTTCCATTTTCACATGAATTTCGGCCAAGAATAGCGTTCCTAGATTAAGATGCCAAATTGATTTAGAGGCCAAACCATGCATAAAAAGCCAAACCTCGTGAAAATCGGATGAGTTTTGACCGAGTTATGGGTGTGGGAAATATAGACCTATGTCTATATGGAATATTTGAGGGTACCATTTTCACATGAATTTCGGCCAAGAATAGCGTTCCTAGATTTACATGCCAAATTGATTTAGAGGCCAAACCATGCATAAAAAGCCAAACCTCGTGAAAATCGGATGAGTTTTGACCGAGTTATGGGTGTGGGAAATATAGACCTATGTCTATATGGAATATTTGAGGGTACCATTTTCACATGAATTTCGGACAAAAATAGCGTTCCTAGATTTAGATGCCAAATTGATTTAGAGGCCAAACCATGCATAAAAAGCCAAACCTGGTGAAAATCGGATGAGATTTGGCCGAGCTATGGGGGTGGGAAATATAGACATATGTCTATATGGGATATTTGAGGGTACCATTTTCACATGAACTTCGGCCAAAAATAGCCTTCCCAGATTTAGATGCCATATTGATTAAGAGGCCAAACCATGCATAAAAAGCCAAACCTCGTGAAAATCGGATGAGTTTTGACTGAGTTATGGGTGTGGGAAATTTTAAACCTATGTCTATATAGGATATTTGAGGGTACCATTTTGACATGAATTTTGGTCAAGAATAGCGTCCCTAGATTAAGATGCCAAATTGATAAAGAGGCCAAACCATGCATAAAAAGCCAAACCTCGTGAAAATCGGACGAGTTTTGACTGAGTTATGGGTGTGGGAAATTTTGACCTATGTTTATATAGGGTATTTGAGGGTACCATTTTGATATGAATTTCGGCCAAAAATAGCGTTCCTAGATTTAGATGCCAAATTGATTTAGAGGCCAAACCATGCATAAAAAGCCAAACCTCGTGAAAATCGGATGAGATTTGACTGAGTTATGGGGGTGGGAAATATAGACCTATGTCTATATGGGATATTTGAGGGTACCATTTTCACATGAATTTCGGACAAAAATAGCCTTCCTAGATTTAGATGCCAAATTGATTTGGAGGCCAAACCATGCATAAAAAGCCAAACCTCGTGAAAATCCGATGAGTTTTGACTGAGTTATGGGGGTGGGAAATATAGACCTATGTCTATATGGGATATTTGAGGGTACCATTTTTACATGAATTTCGGCCAAGAATCGCGTTCCTAGATTTAGATGCCAAATTGATTAAGAGGCCAAACCATGCATTAAAAGCCAAACCTAGTGAAAATCGGATAAGTTTTGACTGAGTTATGGGTGTGGGAAATTTTGACCTATGTTTATATAAGATATTTGAGGGTACCATTTTGACATGAATTTCGGCCAAAAATAGCGTTCCTAGATTTAGATGCCAAATTGATTTAGAGGCCAAACCATGCATTAAAAGCCAAACCTCGTGAAAATCGGATGAGTTTTGACTGAGTTATGGGTGTGGGAAATTTTGACCTATGTTTATATAGGATATTTGAGGGTACCATTTTCACATGAATTTCGGACAAAAATAGCCTTCCCAGATTTAGATGCCAAATTGATTTAGAGGCCAAACCATGCGTAAAAAGCCAAACCTCGTGAAAATCGGATGAGTTTTGACTGAGTTATGGGGGTGGGAAATTTTGACCTATGTTTATATAGGATATTTGAGGGTACCATTTTCACATGAATTTCGGACAAAAATAGCCTTCCCAGATTTAGATGCCAAATTGATAAAGAGGTCAAACCATGCATAAAAAGCCAAACCTCGTGAAAATCGGATGAGTTTTGACTGAGTTATGGGTGTGGGAAATTTCGACCTATGTCTATATGGGATTTTGAGGGTACCATTTTCACATGAATTTCGGCCAAAAATAGCCTTCCCAGATTTAGATGCCAAATTGATTTAGAGGCCGAACCATGCATAAAAAGCCAAACCTCGTGAAAATCGGATGAGTTCTGATCGAGTTATGGGGATGGGAAATTTCGACCTATGTCTATATGGGATTTTGAGGGTACCATTTTCACATGAATTTCGGCCAAAAATAGCCTTGCCAGAATTAGATGCCAAATTGATTAAGAGGCCAAACCATTCATAAAAAGCCACACCACGTGAACATCGGATGAGATTTGGCCGAGTTATGGGGGTGGGAAATATCGACCTATGTCTATATAGGATATTTGAGGGTACCATTTTCACATGAATTTCGGCCAAGAATAGCGTTCCTAGATTTAGATGCCAGATTGATAAAGAGGCCAAACCCTGCATTAAAAGCCAAAGCTCGTGAAAATCGGATGAGTTTTGACTGAGTTATGGGTGTGGGAAATTTTGACCTATGTTTATATAGGATATTTGAGGGTACCATTTTGACATGAATTTCGGCCAAAAATAGCCTTCCCAGATTTAGATGCCAAATTGATTAAGAGGCCAAACCATTCATAAAATGCCAAACCACGTGAACATCGGATGAGATTTGGCCGAGTTATGGGGGTGGGAAATATAGACCTATGTCTATATGGGATATTTGAGGGTACCATTTTCACATGAATTTGGACAAAAATAGCCTTCCCAGATTTAGATGCCATATTGATTAAGAGGCCAAACCATTCATAAAAAGCCAAACCTCGTGAAAATCGGATGAGTTTTGGCCTAGTTATGGGGGTGGGAAATATAGACCTATGTCTATATGGGATATTTGAGGGTACCATTTTCACATGAATTTCGGTCAAGAAGAGCATTCCTAGATTTAGATGCCAAATTGATTTAGAGGCCAAACCATGCATAAAAAGCAAAACCTCGTGAAAATCGGATGAGTTGTGCCTGAGTTATGGGTGTGGGAAATTTCGACCTATGTCTATATGGAATATTTGAGGGTACCATTTTCACGTGAATTTCGGTCAAGAATAGCGTTCCTAGATTTAGATGCCAAATTGATTTAGAGGCCAAACCATGCATAAAAAGCCAAACCTCGTGAAAATCGGATGAGATTTGACCGAGTTATGGGGGTGGGAAATATATTTGAGGGTACCATTTTGACATGAATTTCGGCCAAAAATAGCCTTCCCAGATTTAGATGCCATATTGATTAAGAGGCCAAACCATTCATAAAAAGCCAAACCTCGTGAAAATCGGATGAGTTTTGGCCGAGTTATGGGGGTGGGAAATATAGACCTATGTCTATATAGGATATTTGAGGGTACCATTTTCACATGAATTTCGGCCAAGAATAGCGTTCCTAGATTTAGATGCCAGATTGATAAAGAGGCCAAACCCTGCATTAAAAGCCAAAGCTCGTGAAAATCGGATGAGTTTTGACTGAGTTATGGGTGTGGGAAATTTTGACCTATGTTTATATAGGATATTTGAGGGTACCATTTTGACATGAATTTCGGCCAAAAATAGCCTTCCCAGATTTAGATGCCAAATTGATTAAGAGGCCAAACCATTCATAAAATGCCAAACCACGTGAACATCGGATGAGATTTGGCCGAGTTATGGGGGTGGGAAATATAGACCTATGTCTATATGGGATATTTGAGGGTACCATTTTCACATGAATTTGGACAAAAATAGCCTTCCCAGATTTAGATGCCATATTGATTAAGAGGCCAAACCATTCATAAAAAGCCAAACCTCGTGAAAATCGGATGAGTTTTGGCCTAGTTATGGGGGTGGGAAATATAGACCTATGTCTATATGGGATATTTGAGGGTACCATTTTCACATGAATTTCGGTCAAGAAGAGCATTCCTAGATTTAGATGCCAAATTGATTTAGAGGCCAAACCATGCATAAAAAGCAAAACCTCGTGAAAATCGGATGAGTTGTGCCTGAGTTATGGGTGTGGGAAATTTCGACCTATGTCTATATGGAATATTTGAGGGTACCATTTTCACGTGAATTTCGGTCAAGAATAGCGTTCCTAGATTTAGATGCCAAATTGATTTAGAGGCAAGCTTCGAGAAAATCGGATGAGATCTGACTGAGTTATAGGTGTGGGAAATTTTGACCTATTTCTATATATGGTAATAGCACTTCGCCCTGATCAAGTTTGTATAAATCTAGCATTTGCTCGCTCGCATATTCTTAAAGAATTTATGCTTGGTTAAAAATTAATTAGAAACTAAGTCGATTCGGAAATATAATGCCATAAATAATAAGTTGATTATGTGACTGTGAGGAGTTCGTTTGCCAAGACGCCGGATGTGCTGCAGTCGCACATAAATCCACAATCCACAGCAAATGTTTAGGGCCATGTGGCAATGAAATCGACTTAACGCGAACTCAATGCCACGCATATTGAATGCAGCTCTTGTTGTTGTTGTTGTCGGGTGGTTGTTGCAGCCAGCTGTGTGTGGCTGCTTGGACTAAGTGCGGATTAAAGGTGAAACAACGCAGTGCGCAGCACTCACCCAACCACCCACTCACCCACTCACCCAACCACCCGCCATCGAGCCACCCACCATTCGCGCGGCAAAGCCAGGCAATACTCAAACCGATCCGCAGCTAGAATAATGCCCCGCATTAGTGTACAATTTGCTCATTTGCAGGCAGCCAGTTTACGGCTATGGCCACACCCAACCACTGAGTGCAAACAGTGCTGCCAACATGCACGCATACAATACACTCAGAGAAAAAAACCGAGGCTAAATTTACAATGTATTTCATTTATTAATAATATATATATTATATAGTGGTCCGATTCTGCTAGAGAAAGTCGAAAATGAGCAAGAAGTTTGCATAAAAACAGTCAGACTGGCAGATGGTCTTACCGATATTGACTCGTCTGTTGTTACGGATCAAAAATAGATATATATATAGTTAAAGCTGTCGCTGGTTTTCTTTCTTTGCACTGTTACATACTTGGTGACAAAATAATAATACCCTCTGCATAGTGTATAAGCATGGTAATAAATAATTTAAGATTTACTTTTATTTATCGAGCACCCGCAACTCATTATTTGGCTTCAAGACATTTCCGACTAAAGCACTTCCCTCTCTTGCATTTGATTTATTTACAAATTCCCTAGTCTTTTCTCTCAGTGCAACATTAATCCTATGCGCGCGCTGTCTGTTCTTTTGCGTGGCTTAAATTATAGTTCATATCCGCAATATGATTCATATGTAAATTGTATAAACTATCTAAGATTTACTTTTAATAATTAAGCGGCTTCACGGCATTCCCTTTTCTTTTATTTAATTTTTTTTCATATTACCTAGTATTTTCGCTCAGTGCAGCATTAATCCTATGTCTGTTCTTTTGCGTGGCCGCGTTGCACTTATTTTTCAAACAATTTCAATATGCTTTTCCCTGCATAATCTCGCTTCCGCACCCGCCACATAATCTCTAGCTACCCTCTAACTCTCTCTCTCTCTCTCATCCTCTCAATGGGTATCTGTTTAGGTCTTTCATTGTTTTATTGCATAATGGCTCAAGTGTCTGGGCGGAGTGCGTGTGGATTCTGTTTGTTTAGGATTAGAGCAGCGCCGTCCAAGTTTAACTCGCATGTTTGCCTTTTGGTTGTGGCTGAGTCGGGCTGGATGTGCTGCAACCCCTGCAAAACCTGAATTCGAGTTCAAGTAGAAGAAAAATTGGTGGTTGCTCTGCTGCTGGTCGGGGCCGACCCTTGACCCTGAGCTCTAATTTGAGTTTGACATTTATGTCAATATTTGGTCAGTCATTGTTCGCACTCGCACTCGCACATGCACTTGGCCAGAACACACAGACCCCCTGCCCAGCCCGAACCATTTCGCCGGACTCGCCTTTATTATATTGTTACGCTTGGTGTCCTCATTTCGACTCTGTTGTTGCCTGTCGCCCCTTGCTTGTTCTGGTTTGCCTGCGGTTTTGTGGCCCGCCCGCCATATGCGGGTCACTCGGTCTTAAGCCGGGATTGCGACCGGGAGCTGGTACTCGGGCAGTTGGTGACACCGACACTAATAGAAATTTATTGAACACACTAAAATACAATTAAATAAATTATGAGATCAACTCAACCCAACGAGACGCATCTCTTATAATTTTTTTCTTCTTGCTGTTGTTGTTTTGAATAAGCCCCAGCGGATGCGACCCGCTTCTGCCAACTGGGTAATTGGTATACAGCAGCAGCAGCAGCAGCAGCAGTCTATGTGAGATAATCAGAGTGCGTGCCCGCGTTCAGGTGAGCAAAGCTGGCCAAAGGATTTCTATTAAAAGCCGCAACAAAGTACCGCAAAGTAAGACAAAGTAGTCAACCCTCTGCCCCAACGCAACGCAACGCGACTCCGGCTGTGGCTGTGGCAGTGGCAGTGGCAGTAAAAGCGCAACATGTTGCCTCAAGTAGCGGGGCACACACACACACACACACACACACACACGCACAGGGAGCAAATGGCCAACCGAGCTCAGACATAGACATCGCCTACTTTGTCTGGCGCTCATCTACATGCCGCCCCGTAAATTATGGAGCCGTGCACGTCTGGTCATTAAGCCAAATAAAACCGGCACAAGATTTATACACGCGCCCTGAGCCACAGCCACAACCAGCGCCAGAGCCGGAGCTGGAGCTGTAGCCGGAGCCGGAGCCAGCAGAAGGCGTCGTAACGGAAGCTCCTGTTTCTGTTTCTGTTTCTGGGCAACTTTCAAATGGACTACAACTGCGCATAGAACAAAGCAGCTCAGCTGTGAGCTGTGTGTGTGCGGACTTTGGGGTGAGCTGTGCCAGTAGCTGAGTACAGTGAAAACTCAACTAACGGACAATCCAATTAGACGGATGCCTTTCAAATTCAACCCTCTTCGACTGACTCCCTTTCAACACTGCCTCTTATAACAGAATGCGAGGCGTCTAGTTGTAGTTTTAGCACCACAAATTAGGTTGAAGATTTCTCTAAATAAATGATAGACAGGGAATGAACTTGACATAAATTGTACCTGTTGCGATACGTATGAATGCTAATCTATATAGATATGATAATAATACGGATAGATAGGTTTCTATATATATATTTATATATATATCTATATATATATCTGTATATATAGAAGTTCTTCTTAGTTACATTGCAATAGAAACGCGTTGATAAAAGATTATATAAATTAGAAGAAGAATGAAAGAAAAACTTTCAACTATAATTCACTGCACATCAAAAACAAAAATCGCAGTTCACCCAAAGGAGTGCTCACTGTATCTGGCTCGGTGCTCGTTTACCTTAATTTTTGGGCCTGTTCGCGTTAACTTTTTGATATAAATTTCGAGCTGCTTGCCGGACGGGCACTTAATTTGCTTTGCCTCTGCCGACTGCTGACTTTTAGCATAGAGACAGACACACGTGAAAAGTTCGACTACCCGGAAAAGGTGCAGCGCATTTATATGCCGCGCAACAGTTAATCTTAGTTACGATTAGTCAGGCCAAATAAACTTATATTTGGCTAACTGCGCCGCAGTACGAAGTGCGTGTCGCTATGCTTCAGCTCCAGCTCCAGCTTCCAGCTTAATAAGATCACGTAATTTATTTCATTTGAGCGCCTTATGAAAGTATATACACAGCACTAAAAGTATGTTTAATAAGAAATGTGGCAAGGAACGTAGATGCTAAGCGCTGCCATTTCTTATGATTATAGTTTCGTGTACGTAATCTACATATAGACAACAGTTTGATCTAGCTGATTAACTAAACGACTGACTCAAGTTAAGTAATAACTAGGAGGCAGAGCTCTTCTCTGTAGTTAGCTTTTGTGTTGCAAGTGAAGACTGCGGCAGGGTTTAGAAAGTTACTGAATATTTATTATCCTTACTGCCAATTCATAATTTAACTAAATACACTTTGGAAGTATTTGGAAAATGCTGAATCCCCCAATTATAGTACGGCTTAATATGAAAAATGATGAAAAGCAAAAAGGAAAATTACCTTGGCCAGGCAAAGACTGGCAATACCTGCCAATTTCATATTATTTTTTCACAGACACAACTTCCCTGTTTTGACAGTTTAGGGCCCTTAAATCAAGAAAATATATATACTTGTTTGCATATATGTATATACTTCGCATTTTAAGCTGTCTTGGCTCGAGCTCAAATGATGATGATTGTCATAAAGAGCAACATATGAAGCTATTTCACGAACTATTATTTCTATTATCACAAGACTTTGCTGACGGCTCCAGAATTGCCCAGCCTATTTTTCAGTCCGAAGCTGTAACCGCTTGAGAATTGTAAGCAACTAGCAAACTAGCATAACCAAAGCCTAATCTTGTATGCTTACGCCTGCGGCACACCCTCTACTTGCGAAAGAGTATCTCGCTTCGTCAACAAAACTGTTTTCAATATTTATTTGTATATGGATGGGATGTTTTTCCCATGGTAAACTTTTATTTTGTAATGCTAACATAACTCTAAAAATTGTTTTAAAAAATGTTTGTAATAGAAAACAAAAATATTTAGATACTTTATTAGGCGTCTCCAATCTGCCAAAGAAGTTCGGCTGAAGTTTAACCGCAGAAAAAGGGCTAGATTTGTTGCATAGTGTAATTATTTGTTGCCGCTTGTAAAATGTAAAATTATTTAACTTTGTGCAACTAAGTGCCGAACACAATGCACAAATCTCAGCTAGGATAGTTTTCTATTTTCCGTGTGTTTGTATGTGTGTGTGGGAGACAACTGTTAAGCACACACATTTTGGCCTGGCAAGTCAACAAAGTGAAGCTGAAACTTTATACAACACTTGGCAGTTTGGCCAGATAGACAAGTACTCGGAATCGGGTAACTTTGAAGTGCATGGCAGATGGCAACATGCGTCACGCACAATGGAGCAGCAGCAGCAGGGGGGGCAGAACCGAGGGGGCGGGTGCATCCATTGTTTTAGACCCAAACGGAAGTGTCTTAAAAATTCAAGGCAAGTGCAAACTTTGGCCACACTTTGCGCAGTCATAAAAAAAGCAAACTATATCGCAGCCATAACATAAAATAAGCAACAACTGTAAAAAATACAAAAAAAAAAAAAAAAAACTGAAACCTAAACCAAACTAACTGCAAAATGGTTTGCCCTGCTCGCAGTCTTTAGACGTTTGCCCCGATGGCGCACTAAAAATTACTACATTTTCGTACGCAACATTTGAGCTCGAGTCGAGTCGAGTCGAGTCGAGGAAACTTGGCCCACACTTTTGGCCAATAAATTGCGCCTGGCCTTGAGTTTGCTTTAAGATCTTGCTCGCCAAGCTGTTCAAAATGGCTTGGCTTGTGCTTAAACACACACAAAAGGCCAACCAACTATTGATTGTGCGACCCTTTTTTTTTGCCACATTTGGGCCATTGTTTGCCGTCCTCGGTGCACATACCCTGCAAAGGCAGCTCAATGGGTAGCTGAGTTCAAGCTGCAAGAATAAAAGATCAAAGGGAGATCCGCTCGGAAGAGCCAGACTGCATTTAAAACGATTCTTTAAGAGATATCGATAATAATGAATATATCTTCGGGAACATATACTCCCTACGCAGTCGGATATGCCCTCTTCTGCCTGTTACTTGCATGAACATCCTTTTTAACCATTTGCAATGGGTTCAAGTTATAAAAATGCTATTATTTTGATGACTACACGCGGCAATTTGGCAAATTGTGAAAGCTGCTCAAATAGGGTTCAATAGGTGCTTACTTAAAGGGTATTGGGCAGTCGTTGACTTTATAACTGCTGCCTTAGCCCTTTGCCGGCTTTTGTTATAGTTCTATTGTTTTATTTGCTTTTAATTTTGCGTTGCAAGTTTTTAAGTGCAGCATCGAGCGTCTGTTTAGCATCGCCGACTTTGCCATTTGCAACTTGCGAGTTGCGACTTGCGACTTGCGAGTTGCCAAGGGGCGCCATAATTATTTTGTTGCAATTAAAAGTCCTGACACTGTCGGCTGTTCGAATTTCTGGCTGGGCTCATATTACAGTTGCCAGCAAGTCGCAAAATTTCATTGGCATCGGAGCCAACGAAGAAGAAAAGAAAAAAAAAAAGAAAAGGAAAACAAAACTTACGACCTGCAGCAGCAGCAGCAGATTCGCAATTTTTCGAGCAAACTTTTTTGGGCAAACTTCATAATTATTTCCTGCATATGTGTGTTTGCCAAAGAGGCAAACAGCGAAAAGCGGCAGGGGGCGTGGCAAACACCCAGCTCAATCAAGTTTGCGGCCCGCTCTCAACTTGGCTGCTGTGTGCAAATATTTGCGCGCAATGCGGCTCAGCTTGGCGTCTGGGAGACACCTCCATTTGGGTTTAAGCTGCTAGCTTTAATAATTCGACCTGTGACCTGGGCACTTTGGCATTTTGGTATTTGCCACTTGGCATTTGACGAATGAATGGCCACAAAGGAGCGCCGACTGCACATTCCCGTTTGATGGGCCAAATCAAAAATCAAACAGTTTTACGCCCCAACCAAGAATGCGGCAAGTATTGCCATAAAATTTCAATTTCTTGCCTATTAATAACACACAATGGCCACGTTTTGTTCGCAAAATATATAGCTTCTATATATATGTATATATATAATATTTCATGGCAATGGCATTGTTTCTAGCGCCGCGCAGAGGATGCCACGCCCAGCAGCAAAACCCGAATTGAAATTAATTTTAAATTATGCATGACCAAGAGCAAGTGGAGCGACGGTTCGCTCGGTAACCCACCAGGGATTTCGAAATTTTCACCTGCCAACATTAACCCGGGCTCGTAACGGAGGGGGGGGGGGTTGGAGTAGGAGGGGAGTGGGGGCGAGGGCAGTGTGTCCTGGGTCGGGGATTGAGTTTGAGTCGTTGCGCGAATTAAATTCGTAGAAATTCGAAACTTAAAGATAGCGCCAAAGGCAAATGCTAGCCCCGCACTCCCCCCTTCCCCCTTCCCCCTTCCCCCTTCCCCCTCTCCACTCTCCACTCTCCTTCTGGCGGCCCCGGAGCAAGTGCAGCAACGGCGAACGGTTTTTTACGAGTGGCGAGTTTTTTGCATTTATTGAGTAATAAAATCGTAAATTTTCCGTGCCATGTTACAAGTGAATGCGCTGGCTTTCCCTTTACCCCCCACCCGCCCAACCGCCCCCCTCTTCAAGCCGCGGGCACTGCAATTGTTGGCCATTCAACAAGCGCTCGCAAAAATGCTAGACCGTGTCTCCTTCTCCTTCGCCTGGCAGTTGCCACAGGTGCCTCATTCTGCTGCCAGTTGCCAGCTGCCTGGTTGCCACTTTTCTAACGAGCCGTGGCGCACGCGGCCGCGCCTTGTTTCTCATCTCCTGGAACGCTGCGGCGATTCCTTTGTGTGCCATTGTCGAAAATTGAATTTCAAATTATTTCTCACAGCTCTCTCTCTAGTTGCTGTGCGCGCCACGCCCCTTGAGCTGACACTGAGCCATGTCTCTCTCTGTCCATTCTCTAGTCTGTATAATCGCAGCTTTATTAATTTTTTATCGCCTACTTGGCGGCTATTTTTTGCATTTTTATTGGAAATTAAAAATGCTAATGTCTCTAGCGACGACGACGACTTTCACTTTTCACTATCTTCTGGCCCTGCCCGTCCACTTGCATTTAATGCCATTTTAATTTGTACTCTCAAAAATGTATAAAACTTCGACTTCTGGCTTCTGGCTTAATAAAGTCGCTGCCCGCTTTGATCTTGGCCCTGTCCACTGGGTATTTGCCGCAGCCATTGCCATGTCCAATGCCATTGCCATCGCTTTTTATGCACTGAGCTGTTAATGATGTGGCAAATTATTATGGCAACTGTCGATTGCCAAATGTCGACAGTTTCAGACAGTTTGAGACGGAGACGGAGACAGGGACAGGGACAGAGACAGAGACTTGGACGGGGTCGGCCGCTGGGCTGTTGGGATTTCAGCGTGCGGTTTTTGTAGCTTATCGAAATGCATTCAACTTGAATGGGCATTGCTTTCGAGGGCTTCCACTTGCCCATTTGATTGGCTTTTATTTCTCTTTTTTGTTTCTGGCTACGCTTATTGTTATTGTGCTTAGCCATATTGGCTCGTCGGCTCATTTCCTTAGTGGGTCAAGGGGGCCAGCGGCTGTTGTTGTCGAGTACATAAATATCTAAGCCGCATGTCGCGGCCATAACATTTTGTTTTAGCGCAAACAATTTGCCAAATTACCCAGGGTATATTTATTTATGCTCTTCTCGAGGGTTTACATGAAATTTGTAACGCGAGATGCGAGCACATAAAAATATTATATATACATATATAGATCTTAAAGGAACAATCAATCAAAAAGTTTTTATATGAAAACCATCTTCAAGATATCTTAATGCCAATGTAGGCATATGCAAGCAAAATCTTATCAACAAGTGAGTTATTGTATGGCAACATTTTCTAATTTTCAAGATATATTCACTTAAATTCAGCAATTACGATCTTCACAAATAGATTTTCTTATTCCTGTTTTCCTGTTCATATTCCTCTTCCTATTCCCATTCCCATTCCTATTTCTATTCCTATTCCTATTCCTTTTCCTATTCCTGTTCCTATTCCTATTCATATTCCTACTGCTTTTCCCATTCCTATTCCTATTCCTATTCATATTCCTACTGATTTTCCTATTCCTATTTCTATTCCTATTCCTATCCCTATTCCTATTCATATTCCTACTGCTTTTCCTATTCCTATTTCTATTCCTATTCCTATTCCTATTCCTATTCCTATTCCTATTCCTATTCCTATTCCTAGTCCTAGTCCTAGTCCTAGTCCTAGTCCTAGTCCTATTCCTATTCCGATTCCGATTCCTATTCCTATTCCTATTCCTGTTCCTATTCCTATTCCCATTCATATTCCTATTTCTTTTCCTATTCCTATTCATATTCCCATTCCTATTCCTATTCCTATTCTTATTCCTATTCGTATGCGTATTCCTATTCCTATTCCTATTCCTATTCATATTCCTACTGCTTTTCCTATTCCTATTCCATATTTACAAGGGTATTATATCTCCTGCATGCCGAAGATAGTCTTTCTGTCTCGTTTATACTCTATTCAAAATGTGATAAGTTGTATATTAGTTCTGCTCAAGAAACTTCAGGCATCGGATATATGTTTATATATACTTATACCCCCACCAGTAGACCCGTCTATAAGTCACAGTTTAAAAGTCACTACCTTGGGAAAACAGTCTTATAGTCACCAGTCGTAAGGGAAAGCAGACTATCTAAAGCTGTTGTTTCTTTCACAATAGAGTATTCCGCAGTCTTTTGTAGCCCACAGCAAAAAGCATACTTGCTTACTGTTGACTTAGGTCATTGAAATTAATAAAAGAGTTATGAAATTCAGCCAAAGTCGAATTTAAGATGCACTCTAAGTGCTTTGGCATTTGTTTATGATAGGCAATGTAAATAAATACACCGCATCATGCAACAGAAACTCGGAATTCTCTATACAATAGCCACTTTTTATTTGAACAGCAACATTATTGTTTAGTCAGCTATACCCTCTTGAAAAGTAAGTGTATGCGTTTCGTGCATTTTTGATTTGCGTGCCAAGTTGGCGGTGACGGGCTTATAATTTCTTGACAAAGGTGCATATAATTTGCACAGCTTTTAGCCGCTAAGCGCGGCCAGTCACGTGCCACCAGCTCCGGCTCCGGCTCCCGCTCCGGCTCCGGCTCTGGCCTGGGCTATATCCCAGGCCTGTCAGAGGTATCCGAGTCAAGGCAGGCTGCAGGCAGCAAGGCGCAAAACAAAAGTCAAATGTCATGTTTATGTCATGTTGCCTTTTCTTTTCTTTTTCTTCTGTGCTTTATTTCACTTTTGCCTTTTGTTTGCCGCCCTTTTGCGTTTGCGTTTGTGGCGCATTTTCCTTTTTATTTGTTTGGAAATATTTCACTTACACTGACACTTTTCCTCTGGCGCGCTAATAAACCTACACCCCCCCCCCCTCTCTCTCTCTCTCTCTATCCCCCTCTCTCTCTCTCTCTCTCTCTATCCCCTCTCTCGCTCCTCACCTGCCACGCCCCCTTCCTTTGAACAATCCCAGTGGTGGCTCCCACACGTCGTTTTATGACATTTACTTTTATGGCAGATATTTGTGTATTTTCCCCCTTTTTCTAATGCAAGCGTGAAAACCCACTGAAATATTAATATGCTATTTTATTGCGCATACGCCGCGTGTCGCCCTGCATGATTTATGGCCCATCTGGCAGCAAAATACGAAATTTTAAAGCAAACATATTATATATTGATTGAAGAGGTATTTATCATGCTGCACAATCAGGCCTCCTCCATTCAAAATTATACTCTAAACGAGAACGCAAAAAAAAAATGGAAAAGATTAAACGAAACGGCTCGCTGCTCTTTTTTTGTTTTGCGCTAGAGATAAGCAAACAGCCCAGCCCAAAGGAATTAATTCAGTTAAAAGTTTCGCATTAAAACTGAGAGAAACTGGGGGCGGCTAAAAAATAAAAACAAAATAATATAAAAAGGCAACCAAACAGAAATTGAAACAACAATGGAGAAAAAAAATACAGAGAGTTGCAAAGTTTGAAGGAAGAAAAACTTTTTTAAATATGCTCGTCTGCACGTTGGCTTTGCCTTTAACTCCTTTGGTGCTGGCGATTTTTCTGCGCATTTTATTATATTCTTTTTTTTTTTTGTTTTCGGTAACTGCAGCAAAATAAATTGCAAATTAAGAACTAATTGGCTTACAGAACCTAAAGCAGCCATTAAAAGACGTGGCGAGTACCGAAAAGCGTGCAAGGTAAGACACAAGGCACAAGGAACTTGAAAGCCGCTTTCACTTTAAACTTTGCCGCATCCTTGGCAGCCAGAGATCACACGCTAAAGAAATCAAAGAGGTGTGAGGCTGCAATAACAAAAAATAAGAGTGCTCGAGTCGGGAGTAGCCGACTAGCAGTTACCCTGACCCAAGCGTGAAATAGAAGCAAGCTTGTTACAAACATTCTGGTTTCCCTCTATGCACATACACACACACTTCTGTATGGGAAATGTGTTTTTAATATGACTTCGGTATTTACAGTTCGATCTTTATACAATAAAATTGAAGTCATGCTGATTATGAAACAAGAGCTATACAGTTTTATCGACTCAGCTCATGCTTCTAATTACAAATATATACACCTCATAGTGCCAGAGATGCGTCTGTCTGTCTGTTTCATACATTCGCACAAACTCAATATACCCTTTCTAACCATTTTCGTTTGGAGTAAGGGTATAGAAATGCATAAAAAAAAGGCAGCCAAACACAACAAACGGCACCAGAGATCCTTCACGGGCTCGTCTAGTTGCCGTTCGCGACCTGTTGTTGTATATAATTAAAAAGGAAACAACAGCAGGACTCACTGGCAAGGACTGACAGAGCAGAGAAGCGCAGAGCAGAGAAGCGCAGAGCAGCAAAGGACCAAAGTGGCGCATTAGCATTACGTTCAAGACTTTTAAGCAGGCGACTTGACCTGTCCCGTCCCGTCGTGTCCCGTCTCGATGATGGCTTGTTTGCGTTTGTGCTTCGCTTGCTGCCCTTTTAGGGTATCCCTTTTCAATTATTTAGATAATTATTTGCACATTTGCAAGTGGCTGCTTGCAATTGTGACCCGTCACAGCTGTCAAATGGGCACAAATACATTACGCATACGCCGCATGCGCCACTCGACACTCGTCACTTTTTTCGCTGCCTTCAATTTTCTTAATTTATGCAATTAATTTACACTTAACCATATCAGTGCACTGTCTCTTTGACCTGTCAGCACATTATCAACTCAAAATAAATATACATAAAACCGAAAATCGAGTATACAGTGAAAAAAAAAAACAAAAAAAAGTGAAAGAGAGCAGCGGCCATGACAAGCGCTGTCAGCGCAATCAATGCAAACAGAGTTGTAATCGCATTGACCAGGCCAACAGCAGCACTTGGGGATACTGCTCGAATTGCCGCTGACAGCACCAGGAACAACAACAACAACAACAATGGGGGAAACGAGTATGCATTAAATAAATACAATTAAACTTCTTATTGACTGTTATGTTAACAGTTGGGCTGACATTTCAAGTTGCGGCTGCGGTGACAGTCGGTAAACAAAAGATGCCACCCAAAGCGGCAGCGGCAAGCCTGTTGAATAACTTTGTCATTTGCATAAATTTCAACTGTTAATATCGTTTACAGTGACTGCAAATGTATTCACACCAACAGAACTGACGCTTTTCCGAACAAGGCCTGTCTCTTGAAGGATTTTTTGGGGATTGAAAATCAACAAAAAAAATTGTGAAAATAATGAAATGTACAATTTTAAATGTGGAATAAAACAACAGGATAGATCATGGCCAAAATTGAAATTAATATCAATAATGTATGCTATTTTTAATCCAATACAATAAACATTTATAAAAAAAAATAAATAAAATCGGTTAAGTTTCGGCAAATTTATTCAGATCTGTGAAACTGAAATTTATAGGTTGAAATGTTTGCATATTTTCACATGGTTTTTTACAGCATAGAGTAAGGTTTTAAAAAAAATTAAAGTCTGAAAAATTCACTTTTATAAATGCAAAATTTATTGTTAAGCATTCAAAAATGTGAAATGCCAAAAATGATAAATACAAATTAACATCTTCTCCTCTCTAGTGCATGACTTTAAATAAAATAAATTATGAAAATGTACTTAAATAAATGCAAAATTGTTTGTTTCACATACGAAAATGAGAAATTCCAAAAATGATAATTAAATAATACCAACTATTCATCTCTAGGGCCAATTATGTTACCTTATGTTGCAGTCATTTTCTATGTTAAACAGTTTTCCAGTTCCTTGGAGGGTTCATTGCACCCGCCGCATATAAAAGCTAAGTAGCCGAGAAATGCATTAAAATTGCAACAGCTCGTGTCGAGTTTTTATTTTTTGGTACAATCGCTGCCAGCGCCAAAATTTGGGCGCTTCCAGCTCTGCAGGGGTAACGGGCAAAGTAATCACAGCAATGGCTTTTGTGTTATTTCATTTGCAGTGCAAAGTTTTCCGTTTTTGGCTGTTGGGCAGTTTTTAAAAATTAACACACAACAAGAGCAACACTTACACTCAAACACACACCGAACACACGCACACACACAGTCATGCATAGAAATGAAGAGCAACAACATGTTGGCAATCACGGCGAGCGCTGGAAGCACTTCCGGCCTGGCTTTTCTGTAGCTGCAGCTCATTTTTGCCTCTCATTTTTTTTTCGCCTGCTGGCTGCGCAAACATTTGAAAACTTTTCACATTTACATCCAGTGCTGCTGTTAGAGCGTTTTATTAAATTATTACACACTCGCAGCACTGGACCTTTCGGCTCTCTGTGTGTGTATATGTGTGTGTGTGTGCGGAGGGGTCTTTGCCATAAGCCGTCTCCAGTTTGGCCTGCTGGGCTGCATAAATTTCATTGCTATGAAGTCTCGACTGTAAATGAGCCGGCCGAGTCGTTCCTTGGGGTCAGTTTCCACTGGCAGAAAAAATCCTAAAATTTTGGGCTCAAAATAAGTTTAATTTTTAGGAAATTTCCTGACCTGAATATATCGTAAGATCTGTTCGTTAAAATCGAAATTTCCCAAATACATTTCTTAATCAAAGAAATCATATTATTTTCTTGAGATTTTCCTTATTGAAATATGTAAGTTCTTGTTATTAATTCGTGAATTTTCATTATATAAGTGAAATTTTAAAAAAAATTTTTAAGCTGAACATTTCTTAAGAACAAATCGAAATTCCTAAACGCATCCGGAAGAGATTTTCTTCCATTTTTCTTTCTTTTTTCTTTATTGAAGCAAATTCTTTTTATAAATACCTTTGTGCTTAATTTAAGCGCTCTCCTTAAATTTTAAAATCAAGAATGATTGACCATTTTATTTAAAGCATTAAAGAACAATATTTACTTTAACAATTTTAAGATAAGAATAGTCTCAAGTCCGTGTCGAACATACTAGAATTTCTCTGAGTGTAGGAACTGCGACACTGACCGTTCGCACATTTTTGAGAAGAGGTCCCCCCCGCCCACAAAAATTGCGACCCTTTCGCGGCACGCATAACAATGCTGGATAGCGCAAGGATGCGAACGAACAGGACATCATCAGTCAGGCCGCCTTGCTTAATTAATTATGTCGTCTTTCGGTTTAAAGGCGTTTAAGCGGGGAGTCCTCTTGAAAAATGCCATTGCCGCATGCCGACAATGAAAAACGCGACCGCAGCAGCAGCAGTAGCAGTAGCAGTAGCAGTAAAAGCAGCAGTAGCAACAATGCAGCTGACTGACTAACTGCCGCCAAGTGACCCAAATTATTCACAACGCGCCGCTGGCAATGGGGGAATAGGCGGAGGGGTCGGGCGTTTGGTGTTGATATAATGGGTTGATGAGTTGATGGCAGCCACGTCAGCGGGGCGCGCGCTCGTCGTTCACATTGTATAAATAATTTTTTGCGCGTTTTTCTGACAGCCCGGGCGAAAGTACGTTGCGAACTGTTAAGCGTATGCAAAGAAATCTTTTTCTTCTCCGCTGCGCCATCATAGTCATAATCTCTGTCAGGGACATTACGACCTGTACGAAACTTTGTTAACTGAGTTGAAGAGAGAGAGTTCATCAATGGGGTAGTTAACTCATCGTTGATTTTTACACTGCAAACGGTTTGGCATTAATAAAACGCACTCAAAGCGTCGCACAAAGTGGCGTATACTTGATATGCACGTGCTTCAAGCGACCAGGTGTGTGTGCGTGCGAGTGTGTGCGACTGTGTGTGTGTGTGTGTGTTTATTGGGCTGTGTTGTGTGCAACTTCAAACGGCACGCAAAGCATTTTTGATTAGGCGCTGCCTCTGAAGCGCGTTTCGTGTTTGACTTTGGCCGCAAGCGGCCCATGCGGCGTATACGCAATGTGAACTTTGCCCTGCGTTTGGCGTATTTAAGCGCTGCGCCATCAATCCTTTGCCTGACGTTAGCTGTGCCCCGCGCCCCCTCCCCCCTCCCATATTCTCCCTGCCCCACCCACAAGCTGCCCTCAGCCTGTCTCGGTCGCACTTTTGGCTTTCTTTTACGCGCTTTGACATTTTAAAAGCATTTTTATGTTGTGTGAGTGACTTTTGCGGCTTGCATTTGTGGGTGTGCGTGTGTGTGTGTGTGTGCGTGTGTGTGTAAGTGCGAATGTGAATGGTTGCCCTCCCAAAGTTCAGGCAGCTATTTTGCAGCTGCTGCAGCATCGACCTTTTTTTTTTTTAGCTTTTACAAATTTTCCTTTTTCCTAAACGTTTTTCATTTTCCTCTCTTTTTTTTGTGTAATTATTTTTTGTGCTTTCTGTTTATTTTTGTTTAATTACTCGCAGTTATTTAAACGTTTAATAGCTATTTGTTTTCATATTAATTATGAAATCTAGTCAGAGCAAAAAAAAAAAAAGCTGCGCAACCTGATGACGAGGTACATTAACAGCCCTTGTTAGTGGGAAAAACCTTGTTATTATAGCAGAAATGTTAAATATTATTATAGTGTTAATATTTCATGTGATCAGAATTAATTGTTATAAGCATAATTACACATGAGCACTTGTTTTTTTTAATTAATTGAACACACTCCGCTCTACTGCGGTCGCGCCTGAAAACCAACAACAATAGAACCCAACCGCAAAGTGGCGCGAGTTTTGGGTTTTTGAGGCAGCCGCAGAAATGTGAGCAGCCCTCGCTGGGTTGGAGACGTGTTGTTTATGCGGCTTCAATTTTAATTAGATCATTATTCCAACTAATATTTGGCAATTACACAATTATTCAATTAGTTAATAAATAAGTATCTAAATATCTTCTATAAGTTAATCTATATTCTATTCTATATTAAATTTGATACTCTTTGCCATTCTATGCTGTAGATATCTATATATATTAGAGAGCTTATCTTGACTGACGGGCTGACTGATTGACTGATTGAGTGACTGATTGAGTGACTGATTGAATGACTGATTGACGTAAACGACGAAGAGCCTAAAAAGCAAAGGCTAAGAAATCGAAATTTTTACAGAAACTTCCTTTTGGGTCGATGAAAGTGTTTTAACGAATTATACCTGCAAGTGGGGAAAATGTTGGTCAATTTTTCTTTGAAAAGCATTAATAATTTATGTTATTATTTATTTTATTTTATTATTATAATAATGAATAACGACCGACGGCGCAAAGTTCACAAACAATTTCTCAAACAAAATCTCGTTGAGAATCAAACACAATATCTCATAACTATGCAATACTTGTAAGTCGACCCCGAGTAACGCCTGGTAGTTTCTTCTGGTGCAGTTTAAAAATTTTAAGCTCTTGACAAATTTCATTAACTGGATTGATTTCTGTTGCTGCAGACTTCAGTTCCCTGCGTGTTCTTTTTCTTGCTGTAAAATCCCTGGCAATTGCAACCAATTAGTAACCAAAAATTAATTGATGAACATTTTTCGGGACGCATGAGACAAGATTCGATCCAACACGAGTCTATCATCAAATTTTTTCGTCTTTTTTGGCTCTCCTTCATCAGAATGCCAACATCTTTCGTGTGTTCGCTTTGGCCAGTTCCATGGCAGCTCTCAATCAAACCCAAGGCAATCATAGGCAGCCCACAGATTTCATTTCGCCACTGTCCTTGCAGCAGGTGTGTGTGTGTGTGTGCGTATGCCACGCCCCTCTTTAAGCCCACTTTCAAAGAGCAGCAGTGCATTTATTAACCGTCGGCTATCAGTTTCCCGTATTCTGCAACGCTGGAAAATACTTTTCGTAACTTTTGCTGAAAACTAAACGAAAATGACGCAGTTCAGTGTGGGTCGGCGAGGTCAGAGTTGAGGGTAGCTTAGGTATCAAACTGTAGGTCAGTTGGCGTCTTGCGACTCGACTTTCGCTTGCATGCACTTTGCACACTTTCCACTTACCGCCAGAGCGTGGAGAGCGTGGACTCCGCCGGAGTTTCAGCGCTTGTTTGACGGTCAAAAGTCAACTCGAAGTCGAGTTCACTTCAACTTGAATTTGTTTGCTGTGGGGCCAAGTGGGCTACGCGGTGCCCCACTCGCCAGCTGCCCGACTGCCCGACTGGCTGGTGATTCATTGCTTTGACGCTTTGACTTTTATGCGCTTAGTTCCATCTCTCTCTCTCTCTCTCTCTCTCTCTCTCTCTCTCTCTCTCTCTCTCTCTCTGTCTCTGTCTCTGTGTGCGTCCTGTGTCGTGCACAGGACCTGGTGTCTGTCCTAGTTGCGTGCCAGTTTTTGCTTTCGTTTTCAGTGAATGTTGCTTGTCGCTTCGTCCTTGTTGCTGCTGCTGCTGTTGCTGCTCATTAAACGGACACGTCGCACTCAATTCGGTTTTAAAGTTGCATTCGCAACATCCCCAGCCAAATTATGACTCAATTTCTTGCTATTTTTATGCTTGTTTCATGCCATTGTCAAAAGCCAGCCCCGTCACGCACAGCGCAAAAATCCGTGAAATATGTTTTAATATAAGTTTTTTGGTTAGCGCCAACTGCCGTCAGGCAACTCAGCCAAAACTCGGCTGTCAACCCGCCCCCGCCCGCCTCAAAAAAAGTTTTGAGCAACTCTAATAATATTAAGCGTATAGCATAAATATTTAAATTTCATTGTCACTCGCACCACGGCAACCCGCATTTTTATGCAAATAACGCTGCAATTTATTTCGTTTTGTCACGAAAGAGCGTCCGTCCCAAAGATACGTGCTGGAGTGAAAGAACTGAGAACCAAGCCATGGGGTGCAGCGACTCAGAGACCAGTCGAAAATTATTAACAAACATAATATTAGCTAGCTTAGATACCCTGGGGAAAAGCAGACACTATGACTTTTTAAACTTTGGCTAAAAAATATAAAAATTAAGTTGATTTAAAAGTAGAAAGAAAGTTAGATAGAATCTGAGTACAGGGTATTGCTTGTAGTCAGTTATTCTATATAGATATATTTTGATATTGATTATATATACAAATATATTTTCATCTAGAATAATATTTAGTTCAATGTGAATTGATAAACTGACTGTTAATGTTACAGAAAAAAAGAACAAATTTCTTGGACTAAGAAAAAAAATATTTATTAGAAGAATTTGCAAAATTGAATTAAAAGAAAAAATTGCTTGGACTTAGTAAAAATATTTATTACAGTGAATTATGAGTAAAACATTAACAATGGAAGCAAAAACTTTTTTAGATGAAGTACTGTATTTATATATATTGTTCTAAACAAATATGAGATTTTACAAAATTTGTAAAAATAAATTTTTGTCGCTGCTCTACTTGATTAAAGAAAGACGGGTTTGAAAATCTTTTTCCGCAAAATATTTAAAGCAGAGTAGTAGAAAATATCGATATATTGTGATATTAAGTGTTCTTGAAAAAGGAAGTTCTGATTACAGCTAAGAAAATGCCGACCTAGGCTAAATTTGAACAGCTTGAACTTGATTTAAGTAAAAATGTCTGAAAGTTGTTCCCGGAGTCAAGAAATTCTTTCAGCTGAAGCTTCGCCTTGCAATAGCTAATAACATAATTTGCTTCTCCTATAGTAGAGCACCTACCTTTCGGTGTGCTTGGCTGCACCCTTATTTCTAGTCTTTTGGCAGCTATTTGGCAAAAGAAAAAATAATAAAAATAAAAATAAAAGGGTCCTGCGAGCAGTGGGGGGTCTGGTCGTTGAGCGACCACAAAGTTGATGGGGCCAACCAAATGAAAACATCAAATGGCTTGTTTGGCTTCAGCTTTCCCTTTGCCAGGTGGATCGTTTGCTGTCCGTCGCCGCTGTCTGGCTGATAACTTGGCAACTTGTGTCTGTCTGCGTGCTCTATTCTGTTGTTTTACTTTTTGTTCAGCTATTTTTTGTTGGAGCTGTTCAAATTATGCCGAGGACGACGACCGCCAAATGGCAGCCAAGGCAAACAAACACACGGCCAGCGACACGGACTTCGACATGGACATGGACACGGACACGAACACGGACACGGACAATTGCGGAACGTGAGCGGCGCGACATGCCAAAATCGAAAGTAGGCAACATCAACATCAATTGTGGGCGTGGCCCACCAAATGGTGGCAAAAAGAAATGAACTAAAATAAATTGTACGTTTCCTGAGCAATTTCCATGCACCCGACCCGGCTCCTGCTCCCGCTCCCGCTCCCGCTGCTGCTGCTGCTCTCTCCTCTTCAGCCAACTGGCGACTGGCAACTGGCAAGTGGAGTGGCTGGCGAGTTGTTGTCGCTGTTACTGCTGCTGTTGGCAGGGCATTAAATAAAACGTCAGCTACAACAATGCTAAAAGTGCTAGCAATCAAATAAATTCAAACGTGACCAAAAATATCCACATATTATCCACTTTTGTTGGTCGACTCAGCCAAGTGGTTAGTCCGAATCCCAATTCGTGTGCCGCAGAGCCCCCCAAAACCCCTCCTCAGTCCCACAGTGTGTGTGTGTGTGTGTGTGTGTGTGTGTGTGTGTGTCTGCAATTACGAGTATTTCGAGCAGATTTGCGTCGCGTCATAAATTGTACTGTGCGGACTGTGTGTGAATGCAGCTCAGACATCATCATCAATGGGGTCTAGACGCCGTAGGTAGCCAGACAAACGAATTTATTGTGATCGCAATCATAATAGAAATATGGCAATATGTTGAGCATACTATAATAGTCCAGAATGCGATTAGCCCTTGGAACTTGGGAGCAAAGAAATACATTTCCAGCTCCAAGCTCAGGGTTAATTAATGCGAGTAAATTATTCAAATTATGTTCTCTAATAATAGCTTGTTTCGAGCCAGAGAGTGTTCGCTCTTCGCATAAATTATTATGTGCTGGCAGCTTTTATTTTTGGCAGCCACCTCTTTTTCTGACATGTTCAGCGATTCCAATTTGTTGGTTTTTTATGCCCTCAACCCAATGGGCCAAAAGGGGTATACGAATTTGAAGAGAAGTTATGTAATAGAGAGAAGGAGACGTTGATGAAGCTATAATTAAAATCTATCGATATTAATCAGGATGCCGAGCCAAGTCGATCGAGTCGCCTTTACGGACTCTACAAAAGCTAGACAGATCATAAATGAATTATAAAGTATCTTTCATTTTTTTATATCCATAAATATCGAGAGACATTTAAAGACATTCACATTTCAAAGAAGATCCTTGGGCTGGTATATAACTTTAGCTCAAATATGGGCTTAGGGTATCTGCTAGTTGGTCGTACCCGAGTAGGGTATATCTTTGTTTTTTTTTGGCAGTGTCTCACAATTGCATTAAATTAAGCGCATAAAAACGAGGCGGCGTCACACATTTAATGTATGCATAAGCAAATTGCTGTATTAACAGGCCAAAGGGCAGAGCTTGCCCCTGAAAATATGCAACAGATTTGGCCGCAGCGCAGCTGCACTGCGGCTACGTGACGCACCGCAAACTTTTGCATTTTAATTTTGATAAAATAATATTTGCCATGCTAATGGCTTCATTTCACCAACAATAGCAACAGCAGCAGCAAGAGCAAGTGTAAAACGCGAGTACTGCAAATCGGATTTACTTATTCGGCATCGTGCGGCGTGCTAGCATGCGCTTCATGCGGCTTTATACGTTGCAGCAACAGCAACTAGAAGAATCAAGAGTTTTATAGTCGAGACTGCTCGACTATGAGTTACCCTGTAGACAGGCAGAGTCGAGGCTCAAAGCTCACAAGAACTTCGTCTGTGATTCTTTCCTTCGCCTGTCACCATGAAAAAATTATTCTTGTGCTCAGTCTGACATGAATATGTGATTTTCAAGGCTTCAATATTGCCTTTAAATGTGTGTATATACGAACAAATCAAACCCATTTAATCCTTGGAATTGGGGCAGGTATTGTAGAATTGAAATATTCCTAATAAGTAGATGTATGCCATAAGAGAACATGCATGCCAACTTAATTGTTTCTGGTTCTAATATTATTGGAAATTTGTTTAAAAAACCATGATCAATATATATATATCGATTTCGATAAATGGGGTTAGTTATTAATCATTTGCACAAAGCTATTTCGACTTGGACTATAAAGACAAAGATCTCCTGCTGCCTGCTCCTCATATTTGCACCTTTGCAATAGATCCCTTTGCCCTTCCAGTGTTTTACAGGGTATAAAAACAACAGCTATTGTGGCACCAGCAGCAGCGCAGACCTCCTCTCGGCCGTGCTGTCAGCCCCTTTTGTTGACCAGTGATTAAAGGCTTAAGCGCTAAAAGCATGAATTTAATCTCTAGAAATGTCATTTTGTCTTACATTCCGCCGGAATCTGGCGCAACAGTTGTAACAGTTGACTGGCCGGACACGCCGCCGAAAACTGTATTCATTAGAGGACTGAAAATACTATAAATGAGATTGGATCAAAAACAAAGGGCAGGTGGCCCAAAGCCCAAAAAATAGACAAAGGCGGCGAGCCGCAACGGCAAATTCCATTTTCAATTTAATGACAAGACGCGCGCGCCACACAATTAAGCCATTTAATTTAAATGAGATTAATCATAATTATCAAACAACAGGCGGTTTGAAGAGTCGATCTTAGGAGTGGACCTTTATGCTGTGCATTTTTGTGACACTTTAACTTGACTGTGGGAATTGCGGGGTTAACAGCTGATTGACACTTGCCTCATGTGTGTGAGGAAGAGTTAATTTTGAACGCGAGCCACAGCAAATTAAACTAATGTTGGTCCTGAGATCGGGCTGCTGCATTCAAATGAGGCAAACAACGTCAACTGAACTTGAAGCCAACTGAGTGACGAGACATTTGATACACTTTTTTTGCTAGAGCATATGCGCAGAAATGCACTGCAAGAAGCTTAAGATACAAATGTATCTGTATCTACTTCAAATGTAAAGCGAGGCTCTAAGCGGAATCTTTACATAGAATGGAATGTGATTCAGGCTTCAAGAAAAGTTTACGAACTGCAACAATCGAGTCCACATTCAACTTTCTTTTGGATTTACAGCCCAAAAAATAAATAAAGCAATACAGACCTAAAGCAAGGCTCAAAGCGAAATCTTTAGATAGAAGAGAATGTGATTCAGGCTTTAAACTTAAGCCTGTGTTCATGGATGTGGGAAACTTATCGAGTCGCCCGTTCAACTTTCTTTTGGGCTTAAAGTCCAATATTTAAAGTGGAATCATTAAAGAGCTATTAAGTAAGGGTACATGCGGGTTCGATCTGGCCAGAATGTTTGCTGCTGCTGCTTCTGCAGCTGTCGTTGCTGTTGCTTTAGCTGCTGCAATGCAATTTATGAAAAATAATTTAAATATCAAAAGGCTTTCGTTTTAATTACGCGCAACACACAAAAGCACAGCGCAACACCAAATGGAAAAAGGCAACAGGCAACAGGCAGCAGTCAAAAGCTGCGGCTTCCAAGTCAGAGTCAGAGACAAGAGTTGGCGAGCTGCCGAGGCGTAGACACTACTTTAATGCCGTGGCAGCCATTTCCATGCCCGCTGCGTTTAAATAATTAATTAAGATTGATGCAGACTCATTTGTCTTGCTGCGCCAAGGACGCGGCGGCGTGGGGCATGAGGAGGCGTTGCCAGCCTGAACAGGATGCGAGGCGCGCACTTTGCATTTTGCTTTTCAATTTATTTTGTGCGGGCCTGTTGTGCTGCTGTGCTGCTGTGTTGTTGTTGCCGCCGTTGAGTTTTATATCGAAAGATTTTGCATTAGTTTGCATTAAAATTGCACTTTGTTGTTGGCCGCTTTAAAAATATCTGCCAACAAAACTAGCGTCGGCAACTCTCCATGCGTTAAGTGCGGAGCTGCTCGCGCAAATTTTCGCCTACGCAGCAGCACAGCGCACCCTCCTCCTCCCCCCTCTCCCTCTCCCCCTCCTCATCAAGCGTAGCTTGCCACATTTTTGGCTGCAATTTTCCATGCAGTTTGCAGCACAGACAAAGTTGCATTTACTGTAATTACATTGTAATGCTTGCAATCCGGGCAAATGTGGAGCGGGGGGTGGGGGTGGGGGGTGTGAGGTGGCACACGCATTGGAGCGCTTGCCAATTGGGCTGGATTACAGTGCGAAATGAGTTTATAAACAATGCGAGGCAGACAATGCCAATTGGCAAAGAGATAAAAAAAAATAATTGCTATTGACTGGGCGCAGCAAAAAACGTTGCCCATTTTTTAATGTTAGCCGCAGCAAAGCCGAACCAAAGTTTACCCTAAAGCAAAGTCCATTAAATATTTCAAAAGATTGTGAATAGCAGGAAAAATGTTCTGATTTTGAGAGGTATTTCAAGCAGCGCTGCGAACCCAAATAGGGTTTTGGTATAATAATATGACTTAGTTTTAATTTTAAAACTGATCCTTTTACTACAAATCTTAAGAGCATTAGATATTTATAAATAGATTCCCACGCAAAGTAGACACAAACTTTTTATGCTTTTCGACTTTCGCTTTGGCAATTTCAAAGGGCAATTAGTTTAGTTCAAGGTTCCGATTAAAACATTCGCAATTCGAGCACAAACTGATTGAGTTAAAGGAAATAAATGCTCAGCTTAAGAAATTTTGAATAGAGATAAAATTTTGGTACTTTGTACTTCATTTTGAGTACAACATTCCTGACTGTTTTACATTTTCACATGTCTGCAGCTGACTGAAACATCAAAATTTTTATTTCAGCACAATTTTTAGCCTGTTACGAAATGCTTCTAGTATTTGAGTTAACCCGATTTGGCTGTTACATAAATATATGTATGTGGCGCCATTGTAAGCCGTTAATTGGGCGCAATGTTTTTTGTGTGTGCGCATTGCTAACTTCTTGATTTTCCACATGCATTTATTTATTAAAATAATCCCATTTGTACGCTCACGGTGCCATATGGCATATCAAAATTTAAATAATAATTAGTGGTGCGAAAATCGCTTTAAATGCAACAACGGCCCCAAATTGCCAAATAGCGTAAAAATAATGGCAAATGAAAGCATAAAATTAAAAACAAAAGCTCCTTGTTGTTGTTGTTCTTTTTTCTTTCATTATTATGCTATTGTTGTTGTTTTTGTTTTTGTTATCTTTTGCTGTTGCTGCTAATGAAAACGAAATTAATTAATTTAAAACAACAATTGGCTGGCTTGCCCCTTCCCACGCTTGGGTTGGCCGCAACGTGGCGTATGCGCAATTTCAATAGCTTGCAAAATTGTTGTCCCGCACATATATGTATACATAGTTATATATAGAAATACATATAGACTCGATATCGTCGTATTCAGTGGATATTGGTAACGCCCACGCTTTAGCATTGGCTTTGGCTTTGACTGTCATGTCATGCATATGTAATTATTCCATGGCTAGCAAAGCGATTCGCCGAGCATATGTCGGCCAAATGTTTGCGCCGTGTAAACAAGCTTTGACTGCGATTCACCTGCTGCTGCTGCTGCTGCTTCGCCAAGGCACATATTAAAAACCCGTTTGCAAAGTTGGGCAAACAGCGGTGCGAAGGCAAAAATTGTTGCATATTTTTGTACACACTGAGAATGGAACGAAAAAGGGTATATTGGTTAGGTTGCAAGCGTTGTATGTTACAGGGTGGAGAAAGCGAGTCCAAGTTATATATTCTAGATCGGGAGGCTGAACTGAGTCGTCCAAGCCACGCCCCTGTCTGTCTGTTAGCCTGTGTGAACACGTTAGTCGAAAGCTTAAGACTTACAAATTGAATATATTTATTCTCCTATAATTTACACAGAGCTTACAATTTTTTTGCTCCATATCTCCTTCCATTTCCATCACATTGATAAATATATATTTGGAGACATGGTTTTTAAACAATGCACAAAAATAATAGGAGCTATTTACAGCAACTTTGGTATGCAGATTCTTGTCTATATACTTATAAGAAATACTTTACCTTAAATACATTTCCTTAAAATGTGGAAAATCCCAATTTGAAAGTTGGAACCTTACGCTTGGTTATATACAAACATTTTTATGCCATATTAAAGCTCTACACACTTCACAGAATTTGTTCAATATTGCATTTCCTATACATAGTGTAGGACTCCGGAGAATACTAGGATTCATTGCATTCGTGTATACAGAAAGCTAGAACGTATATAATAGCTGCTCGGTTTCAGGGTATCTCCTAGTCTGTTACTCTCCACTAGAGCTCTTTTGCTTGTTTTGTTTTTTTTTTTTTGAGGCGGAAGACAGCCACCACAACAACAACAACAACAATAGCAACAGCAGCAACAGCAAGGAGGAGAACGGCAATAGCAAGCGCAACTACAAAGCACTGCCATGGCAGCTAAAAGACCAAAAAGGCCACGTACTTAGCCTGATTTACACGTTGCCATAGAAAGTCAGCAGCAACCAATGTTGGGTGCCAGCCTCGAGAGTCTCGCAAATTTGCATCACAAATGTGTCTTTTTCAGGTTGCTTGACTTTGCATAACCCCTTTTCTGTGCATGCAAACCCGCTCAAAGTAATGGTTCCAGCTGAGAGTCAGGATGGGAGAGGGGGCGGGGCCGGGCGCGGGAGTCTGGCCGGGATGACTTTATTTCATATTTTCTGTGAGCAGCAGCGCTGGGCAACATTTGCGTACGATTTGCATTACAAAGCAAACGATGCGAGCTTTGCCTTTATTTTTTGTTTTTATTGGCATACAAAATCTAATGCCACGCCCACGAATATTTGGGGCACACCGGCTTGTAAGCCGGCTAATTAACAAAAAAAAAAAAAAAAAGGAAAAATTCTCTTGAAAAACACTTTTTAATAGACAACAATTTCTTACACAAAGCCGGCAATTTGTTAAAAGCTCTTAGGAGCCTGTGAGCTGAATGAAAGGAAACGAATTTTGAATTTCAATTAATTTGCATGTGGGCTTCATTTGGATCGACATATCAATAAATATGAACAAAAAAAAAAAAAAACAATATTTATTAAAAATCTTTTGATGCCGCTTTGCACTGCACTGGGCAGACAGACAGCAATTTAGTGCTTTGTTTGCACTGTTCAGCAAATGTATTTGCAATTTGTAAAATCAAAATCAGCAAGCACAAGGCTACATGGAGGCTGCAAATATTTCTCTGCGCAAACATGTAAAACAAAAAGGCTTCATTTGAGTGCGATTTATTGAATATGAAATGCATATTTGAAAATACTTTTGGCAAATTGCAACCAGCAGGGTGCAGCTAGCTGCAACCTGCAGGCGGCTGTGTAATACGAGTTTTGTCAAAGAATTGGCTGCACAAAAACCAAGGAAAATATTTTAAAATAAAATAAGCAAGTGTGGACGAGCTGAGAGTGCAGGACAAGCAGTTACCCTGTACTCAGTATATAAAGTAGAAGTAAGAGGGATATGGGCTAAAGGTTCTGTGAATCTACGAGAGAAGCATAAGCGATATTTATCGATAAATAAACTAGTTTCCATAGAATATACAAATACTTTAAACCCAAATTGGTGCCTAGACTTACATATACCCTCTTTTACCCTGTACTCAGTATAGATAGAAGTAAGAGGGATATGGGCTAAGGATTCTGTGAATCTACGAGAGAAGCAAACTTAAAAGCGATATTTATCGATAAATAAGTTAGTTTCCATAGAATATACAAACACTTTAATACCAAATTGATGCCTAGAAGTACATATACCCTCTTTTACCCTGTTCTTAGTGTATACAGAAGTAAGAGGGATATGGGCTAAAGGTTCTGTGAATCTACGAGAGAAGCACAAACTTAAAAGCGATATTTATCGATAAATAAGTTAGTTTCCATAGAATATACAAACACTTTAATACCAAATTGATGCCTAGAAGTACATATACCCTCTTTTACCCTGTTCTTAGTATATACAGAAGTAAGAGGGATATGGGCTAAAGGTTCTGTGAATCTACGAGAGAAGCACAAACTTAAAAGCGATATTTATCGATAAATAAATTAGTTTCCATGGAATATATAAACACTTTAATCCCAAATTGATGCCGAAAAGTACATATACCCTTTTTTACCCCATTTTAAATGAACAAAGGATATTTAAAGTAAATTTCTGCAATATTTGGTATTGCAAAAGTTGAGCTAGATACACAAGTTATTTACCTGTTTTTATCGGCAGCTCTCTTTCTCTCTCGAGTAAAAAATCTGCAACAAAAATATACATATATGTAGTTATTTAATACGATTTAAGTACAAGGAATTTATTCAATAAAACAAACCATAAAGTTCTAATAAAATGCTACAAAATATTTGCAATTTTCTTGTTGATTTTGCGCAATGTTTGTGCATGGCTTTAATGAGGCTATCAAATTACCAAATGGAAAGTCGTCGCTTTCGCTGACTCTTGCTGCTCTCGAAAGTAGGCAACAGAAATTAACAAACTTGCAGTGCTTCATTAATTCGCAGCTCGTTGATGTCGCCTGTCTGGCTTGTTTGCGTATTGGTGTCTGCGAGTGTGTGTGAGTGTGTGTTTGTATATGCTCGGTACGTGCTGTTCTCTGTGTGTGCACTTGAGCTTAATTGTTAGTCAAATTATGCAAAGTATTTCACATACAATTGTTGCCGTGTTTGCAGCTGTCAAGCAGCACGTTTCCCCCTGTGCTCCCCTGGCTTCTGACTACATTATTGGCATTGAGGCATTTGTATTTATACAACCCACACACACACACGCACACACACAGATTCGCACACTTGTGCTTTTCAACGGGCGCTTCATTTGTTTAGACTCTGTCCAATGGTCTATGAAAATTTTCCAAAATGGCGTCGCGCAGCTCACTAAAAGTTTACCAAAATCACTAAAGAGGGGCACTCTGTGGCGCAACGGTATAGTAAACAGTAGTTTACCCCCCCCCCCCCCCCCCCCCGCCCTTACACACACACACACACCCCTCAGCTAACCTCCACCTAATAGCAACAGAAACACATGCGAGTGGATCAATACATGAGCTTATCGTGGGCATTACACAAATACTTTTGCATATGTAAGTGCATGGGATATTTACGGCATTTAACTGTCGTCTAGCGAATATACCCCAGCCCTCCCCTCTTCCTAACAAATTTGTGTGTATTTGTTTGACATTTAATTCCAATTGCCTTTACCTACAAATTGTCAATTTGTGCTACACACAAAATGGCAGCTACTATATACACACACAGACACACAAAAGCATTCCACGCAGTGTTTTCTGCTCAATTTCATCGTGTTGTACACAAAACAAACTTTTGTTAAATATAACTAGTTCAAGTAGTTAAATACACAAATCCAAAGTTCGCCTAAAACTTTCTCTATTAAGTTTTGTTTGAGCTGCGTAGCCGATGTCGATTGGTTTTGTCTGCCTCGCAATTTTCGGGCGAAATCGATTTTCGGAATATATTCGGTTTGGCCACATGTCAATTGCCATTTCAAAATGGTTTTTCTCTTTGAGAAAAAAAAATGCATATAAATTTGAAAACATGCTGTGGGTTGATTTTTTTAAACTAGTTTTCCATTTTTGTTTTTCACAATTTATATATATTGTCATTTTTAATAGCTATAAAGCATTTTCATGTTGCTGAAAGCATGTACAACTCATACAACTGGTACGCTTGTTCACATATGTTTAGTTATGTACCCATAGACAGTTTTATGCATTTCGAACATGCAAACTTTGGAGAGGAGGCCTCGGATTGGTAATGTGCGGCCCCAAGGTAATTAAATGTGCCTCTGGGGTGTCATTAAGTTTCAGTTTTAGCTTGTACACGGCGCACTTGCTCACACTCGCTCACACTCGCTCGATTCATTAGCGTTAATGTAATTAGCATAATTCCGGGTGCCATAAACACATGAATTAAGTAACGTATTGATTGACTATGGCGACTGTGACACAATTTGCCTGCTGGGCAAAGTTGCCATGTCATTCGCTTTGGCTGTGTATCTGTGTAAATGGCTAACAATAAGGATAAATGTTTACAAGCAATAAAACTAGCAAAACAAACGACACACACACACATTTACTTGCACACACATACACGCATAATGATATATAGACCGCAAATGCTGCACACATTTACAGGCTGCACACGCCGACAATACACAAAAGCTTTAATTGTTATTTTAATGATAAAAATGGAGACAAATTACATTTGGTAACTGGCCCCCAATGGGGCCGCATTTCGAGCCATAAAAACTAATAACAAACAATAGCAACAGTTCATTGTTATTGTCTGACCCGATATTAGGCCCGAAAATTGCCGGCACTCCACTCGCATTTGCGAGACGAACCTACAAATCGACTCATTCGGTAGATTTATTGGCTTGCATTAGCGCAACGGAAATCAATAAAACATGTGTGTGTGTGTGTGTGCGAGGATTAATGTGTGCAGCCGGCCACGCAAATTGAGCGAAACGTTTGTATCTTAAAGATACAAATGTATCTGGCGGCTGTGCTGTACTTTAAGCGCACACATTATAAATAAAGTATACGCAGCGTGAAAAAATGAATATGTTCACATTGCTGCTCGTTTGGAAGTTCCGTTGGCGGCCGACAGGGGGCGCATGTCGCATGTCAAGCGGCCATTTGACAAAATCAAAATACTTAGAATAATTTAACTTTTAATTGGCGTTGAGCTGAAAGTTGACGCTTTTGTTGCCAACATGGAAAACATATTTTTGCAGAAAGTAGCTCGAACCGCACCCGGCTTCCCATTTACCCCCCCCCCCCCCCCCATCGCCCCGCCCTGCCCCGCCCAGCCCCAGCCCAAGGTAAAATATGTCAACAAACTGCAGTTAACGGCATTTTATAAAACAAAATTCATGCTTAAAATTGTTAATTAAACTAAAAATATGTGCGAGTACACATACGATAAGCTGCTAGCACATCAACTTTAAATTGAATATTTATCTTTTAAAATATGTCACCAAACTCAACCCCACACCCCCCCCCTCTTCGTTGCTTGCCTCGAAAGGGGATTTGCACGTGGTTCGATTGGGGCTTACTGCAATATCTGCGAATATATCCAAATGCCTTAACTAAATCCCTTTAAATATCGCTGCCACTAAATTCGTTGACGCAACTGGGCCACATTCCAAGTTTCTGACACTTACGAATTCATTTCAGTGCCGTACTTTATCACCAGAGACTGGTTGAAACGGAGTGTGGGGTGGGTAGGGGAGCGGAAAAGGGGGGCTGGGTTGAGGAAGTTCTCTAAAAATTGAATAAAAATGCACTCAGCGTGCAATGTGCTGGGCGCAATGTTGTACTTGTAGTTACGTGTATTTCAAGTGCATATTTTGTTTGATAAATTGTTTGCCACGTTCCAAAGTCGAAACAAGTAAAAGTGAACTAGTCCACGGGATCCGACTAGCAGATACCCTCTAGCTAGCAGCGAGCAGACGATAAAAGCATTCGTAAACCTTTTGACTGAAACTATTTGCAATAAACTTGAGTTTTATATTCAACAGCTTTATATTAAACATTCAGAGATGGCCACCAATGCTTGAAGTTACCTTCTCTTTAATAACTTCCAGAGTCCATCAAAAGAAAACAAATTCTTTTATTTGCTTGAAAGTTGTCTCATTCCTTTTGCTGTCCAACTGCAAGCTAACCTCTTTTTTAGCCAACTTTCAATGGGTATAGCTGAAAGCGCGCTTCAGCTCCTGCTGCGACTGCTGCTCCCTGTTGCCAGCCCCTATCCGTGCGCTGCTGCCGCTGTCATATGCCCAAAATGGTCGCCAGGGGAGTCACAAATATGGCAGCGGCTTTGCCAGACGCCGGCAGACAAAATTTATAAACGCGCGGCTACAGCCAGGTAACTCTATACATATATACAGCTGTGTGTGTGTGTGTGTGTGTGTGTGTGTGTAGTAAGAAGTAAAGTAAAAGTCTGCCCCGAGGCGGCAAACAACCCGACGACGAAATATGAAAGTGTTAAATAGCCACAGAAGAGGGAAGCGGAAGACGTGCTGTGCCATGTGTTGCCATGCGAGTGGCCCCCGGCCCCTTGGCCCCTTGGCCCCTGGCCCTTAACCCTTGGCCCTGTGACTGTTTCTGCTTCTGCTTCTGCTGCTGGCAAGAAGGTGCCGCACACTCACTTATCTGACTATGTTGTATGCCTTTTGATATTTTGCTGACAGAATCGGGTCAAAATTGGCCTGCAAGCGTTTAGCTCCCAGCTTGTCAGTAGAATATGCCAATATCTTAATATGCTGCAAAACAGTTCTAAGCAACCTATTCTACTATATGTACACGGAAATTTTGCGTTTCTTAACGCTTGCGATTCTCAACAAGTTAAGGCTACGAGACGTAGACAAGCGTCGACAACAAAATCAGCTGCTGACAGAACCGGAAGGTTCTTAAAATTGCTACACCAAACAATATTTTCATCTTGTTTGTTCGTATTTTATTTATATAAGAATAAGCTAAATGGACCGCCAGCCCAATATTTTGTGTTTGTACTATGAAGGTCACCAAAATCCAATTGTCATTCTTCATTTTGTGAATTTCATTAAAGTGCATTTTCTATATTCAGCCTATTTATGTGCTGCGGAAAATGTACGCCTTTTGGCCCTAAATAGTTTGATACCGCACGGCTTCCAAATTATGTGGGCCAACCAAATATATTTCGAGTCTCCGGCACAGCTGTAAAAATATTGTGGCAAAAATTGTGTGCTGCCAATTTGTGTGTGTTTTTGGTTTGGCCAACGGCAGCGACAGCTGCATATCAAAATATTTGTGAGGCGTGTGACAGACGCCCACTTGGAGATTGGGACAAATTGCGAGTGTTGATGATGTTTTTACCGCAGCCTGAAAATATCATGCGACAAACTTTTTAGGCGGCGCCCGCCCCCAGACAGACGGACAGACAGACAGACAGACGGACAGACAGCCGCAGCGAATTAGGTCACAGTTTGCCATCGACTGTGGACCCAGCTGCAGCTGGGGGTTCCATTTTTTTTTTATTTTTTTAATGAGGCGCATTTCATAATCAGCGCTTGCATTGCGCCGGCTCTAGCTGCCATCAAAGGCGTCGTTGGCAGCCGGCTCGCATTTCCGTGTTTGCCATAAATTCACATGCCAGGCGAGCGAACGAACATGCCTTGGCCACTTGAAGGCAACTGGAGCCACAGCCTAGCCATAAAACGCCACTCGTAGTCGGACACCGAGTCACCATGTGTACCATGTGTCAGCCGGGAGCCGCAACAGCAGAAAAACCAATATCAGGCTGCGTAAAAGGAGTCGCCCACGCAGTCGCCCACGCTTCATATTAATAATGCGGCAATGGCAACTGCAACAACAAGGCAAAGCTAACTACGAGTTGCCAAAGCCCAAATACCCTGGCATCTCTTATACTCAGCCGTAAAATGGCTAAATGTAGCTCTATCATAGATGCGGAACTAGCCGAATTCGAAATATGTGATACCTGCAAAAGGTTCAACTTTTTCTTAATTTTAGAAATATTCTTCTTCCAGAAAATCTCCATAAATATACAATATTTGCCCCATTTCAGAAAATCTTATTGATTTCGAACGGAAATTCGTCGGAAATCGCCATAAAATTAATCAGGAATTTCTCTTGATATGAATATTTTCTCCTATTTTCGAAATATGAAAATTTTTCTGAAATTAAGCCATGGCTAAATCAACTTCTGTGAAGGTCTTCTGGTTTGACCTGGTATTCTTTTGTGTTGCCTGCAAAAAGTTTCAATTTGTTCTTAAACTCAGAAAATGTTTTTGTTTTCGAAAACATTTCTCCTGAAGTCGCGATAAATATATCAGGAATTTGTCTTGATATAAATATTTTCTCCTATTTCCTATGATAAATGTTCAGAGATTAGGCCAAGACTTTAGCGACTCTTCTGTATAAATATATATACCTTGTGGAATTGGAGACGATTTTTGAAAGCCTCACATGATCCGCTAAGAATGCATAATACCCTCTGCAAAGGTAATAAAAACACAGGCTGTCTCTATGACATGGACATGGCTGCTGGCGTGAGCGTGGGCGAGCTGCAATGGAAACTTGCATAAAATGGCCAACAAAACAGAAAACCCATGAGGGAGAGGGTTGGGTTTTGGGTGAGGTGGTAAAGGGAACAGGGAACAGGAAAGATATCGACATTGATGTCGCCGTCGTCGCTGCTGTTGACTTCATTTGTTACGATTGCTTTGACAATGTTGCTGCGTCATTTGATGCCCATTTGCCACGCTGCCTGAAAGAAGCTGCTGCACCCAGACCGCAGAGTAAAGGGTATTAAAGCGGTTTAAGAATTAGAAGAAAACCCCATTCACAAACTAACTTGCCAGCTGGCGATGCCTATTGCCTTCGCTTATAACTCAATTATCCAAAGGCTATTATTAAATTCCTTTTTGCCCTGCTGCTTGTTTCTAGCACTGACCCAGTTTGACTGAAAGGGGGGGGGGGAGGGGCCGGCCAATCGATACCAATCAATTGTGTTAATCGCACGCAATTACCTTTCAACGCAACTCAATAAAAAAACAAATGGGAATTGTTTTGCGTGCTCTGTAATTTGTCTAAATTGAATATTACGCATACGCTCCGTTAACATATCGAGGGACACTTAAAGCTCTGCCCAGCTCTGGTCCGCCCTTAAATCAAATAACTGTGTCTATAAGAAGCGACTAATCAGATACCCGAACATACACACGCACACACACGCACACACACACGCACACACACACGCACACATGCTTGTCAAACACTTGCAATCGGTTAGCTTTGCTTGTGTGCTCGCCAACGGCATTCAAAGACTGAACGGCGACTCGCATACCTGAGGCGTATTATCCACTCTATTAACACGATTAGTTACACAAATTCAAAGGCACAAAGCACGCTCACACTTACACACACACGCACACACACACACACACAGCACCGGAACCAGGAAATGGTAAAAGGAAACAAAACATTAGCCCCGACGCGCCGCCTGTCTGACTGTCTCCCTGGATAGATGCCAGCCTTGAGGGCAAACTTACTTAGCAAATAAACATTGATTAATTTGTTGACAATACACACAGGCAAACACATTCACATTCCCACACACACACACACACACACAAGCTGCGTTTATCTGTTCGCCTCTTTGACTATTGAATAATGGCGACGCGCTGCCCCGCCGCATACCAAATATAGCCGCAGGATCTGGAACTGAAGCTAGGGACCTGCAGTTGTCGTCTGGCCGGCCCTCAATAAACTTCAATAAATGTTAAAAGGTTATGTACGCAACGTCGTCCTGCCGCTTTTGACTTAATGGAATTCACATTGACGCCCATAAATCTTCGGCCAGCAAACTTTTACGTCTATCTGCCGGACATTGACAGGTGTCGCAATGGCCTCCAAACCCTCTCGCCCCCCCCCCCCTGCTCGCTCTTTAATGTGGTCCTACACTGGCTTTATGCTGATCAACAGTTTGCCAGGGACAATTATAGTTGGTTGTAAGTGAGAAATAAAATTTCTCAAATGGTCAGTCAACTGATTTAAGCCTGGAGTTAACTTTTATTTCCTATGGCTTACTCTACAGCAGTTTGAGAATTAATTGATAGAGATATTTATACCCTGAACCCATTAAAATGGGTAAAAGGGTATTATGTATTTGTGCAAATGTATATAACAGGCAGAAGGAAGCATCTCCGACCACATAAAGGATATATATTCTTGATCAGCATCAACAGACGAGTCGATCTATCCATGTCCGTCTGTCCGTCCGTCCATCTGTCCGTATGTATGAACGCAAGAATCTCAGAATCTATAAGAGCTAGAGTGAAATTTTAGCTGTAGGTCCTCCTAGTGCCCGCGCAGATCGAGTTTGTCTCCGATATTCGATAACTTGCCCTGTTTTCAAGTAATCGATAAAAACCGATATCGAAATCCTGTTTTTTTTTTAGAAAATTGGGTAAATAATATTAGCTAGAGTCACCAAACTTGACTTGCAGCTTCTAGAATAGTATATACATATATATATCAAGTAATTTTAATTTTATACCTATCGCCTATCGCCTATTGGAAGAGGAGGGTTCAGGGTATCCCCTAGTCGGGAGCTCCCGACCAGAACCTATTTAGACAAGTTCTTAATCAATTTATTGAAGAGATTCAGACAACTTGAGTTCCTAAACATGTAAGGCAAGACTTACAAGCCGAGTCTTAGTCAATTGTTGGCCATGGCGATATTTTAATATATGTATTATTTATGTATACAGTTACAGATTGATTATGTGCTATGGCAACCGCTGATGCCTCAAGTTCATTTGTTAATAGCATTCAATACACTTAATGATTAAAGTACAGAGCTGGAACGGCATTTGCAATGCCTTTTGTTCAATTGTCGGCACCGCAAAAGCCCCATTCAAAAGCAATTTAAATGCTCATTACGGCTTTAAACAGCAGCGGAAATTAATTGAATTGCCGTTTTTTAACCACAGCACACACACACACACTCGCACAGGGGCTCAGCCGCAGCCGCAACCGATACGACACTTGAACAAACACACAACAGGCCATAATGTGAGCAGGGGCGTAGTTGATTAAGGGGGCTCGACGGGGTCGGGGGGAGCGACACCAACACGTTGAACAAAAACGAGCAAAGGAAAAAGTGCTTAGTTCAAGTCGGCAAAAACAACAATCGCATCGATTGCTTTGCTTATTTCATTATATGAAAACTTGTGTGCAATGCAAATTAAAGACAACAACAGCAAAGGCAAACACGAGCCAAGCAAAAAGCGCAGCTAAACAACATGAATATTCACTCGATACCCTTTACTCATTCACACACACACACACACACACACACTAACTCGGTACACACTCACGAATTGATCCGCTTAGTGTTGATTGCTTGAATTTCACTTGAAACAAAAATATACCTGGATTTGTTTGTGTTTCTATTGTGGTTATTGTTGTTGCCGCTGTTTGCGGTTTTGTTTGATGTGTCCGAAGCTCTGAAGCATTACGTGCTTCAAAAAGGTCATCGATTATATACCTGAGAGCTTAGAGCAGCATTTTGTGTATATACATATATTTTTGAAAATTTTTCCGACCAATGTTAAATTCTATCTCGCTTTTTTTCTGTTTATATAAAACTATATCGATTATATATCTGATCCAGGTCAAGCCTTAAGAGTTAGCAGCCTGCGCTTTAAACATTTTTTACATTTAATTATTTATTTATTAATTATTATCTTAAATTAAAATAATATTAGCTTATAATAACTAGAACTAAGCAGAAAATATGAAACTTAAAAGAAAGAATGTTTTAAGCTTATGTTTAATCAAAGTACTATCAGCAACAACAAAATTGGAAATATACTTCAGTTGGAAGATCATGATAAGGGAAAGGATTTGAAAAATTTCTCACCCTCTATCCTTGGTTAACAAATTATTCAAAATCTTCCCCTTTTCAAAAATTATTTTAAATCATATTTATATTGGTAAAAAACTGGTTTATAAACTGTTTAGACACTCTAGAGGATTTAATAGTTTTGAGCAGATGTATGTCACAGGCAGAAGGAGACTTTTCTGACAACTATAGAGATTCTGCATCAGAAAGTCGAGCTGAGTCAACAAAGACAATCGGTCCTATCGATCATCAATGGATTTAAGGATTGACTGGCTTTATGCAGATGTATGTCCTAGGAAGAAGGAGACTTCTCCGACTCCATTAAATATATACTATAAAATATCAGTCTGTCTTTCCAGCTGTGGGAACTCGTTGATTTTGAAAATAACAAAAGCTTAAGACTTGAAATTTAAATTATATATTATCTTATGTCATACGCAGACCAAGTCTATAATTTTTGGAATAACTCTGCCTATTTTCATAATATTGAAATTTTTTAGATATTTATTTAAGCATAATATTTATCATATCTTATAATATTTATCATATCTCAAGCATTTTAAGAGCCAGATAGACCCAACTTCGTATGCAGCTGCTACTTTAGATCTACATCCGCATCTACTTAAGTATATTCAAATTTAAAGCAAATCAATTTTCGGATACCTTCCCCCTTTACCCCCTTGTCACCGCAGCTTCGCAGAGCAAACATATTAATTTGTATTATTAATAATTGAAATGCTTTTATATTTGACATGCTTTTCTATAAGTCTTCGTTTGGCTTTTGCTATGAACCATCGGTAACCGCAGTTGCAGTTATAACCGACATTAGTTGAGGTTACAACCCCCTCCCCCCCTCCCCTCGCTCCCCTTGCCAATCACCCTCCTCCGCCCATTTGCCAACACCACAAGTACTGCGCAGCACTCAATTATTTGGTCTGCTTTGACGCCCAAGATCTCTGAGCATATGGCGAGCTTAATTTATGTACACAAACACGCACACACACACACACGCACGCACACACACGCACACACACGGCACTGAAAACCGTAGAAACATCGAAGTGCTTCACACGACAACTACTATAAATTTGAATGCTCATATCCTGGCGTGCGAGGCCCTAACGACAAGAGCCAAGGCAACCGATGCATGCGCTTCACTTGGCTGGCCCCGCCCCCCAACAGCGCCCAGCCCTTTTCTCTATGCCTGACTAAAGATGCAAACGCCGCCGTTTCGCTGGCTCAAAGTGGAAATTACTTTGCGAAAACCACTTGAAACGCAGCGCGAACTGCGTTTATTTAATGGCCTCGCCCGGCGTTGGCTTGGCTGGTCAGCTAACTGCTCAAAGTCACTGTCGATGGGCAAATATTTGACGTTGACTGGGAAAGCGGGAAAGTGGGAAAGTGGAAATGTGGGAAATGGGTGAAATGCGAAATGGCCAGGTTTATTTGCCCGCCTCTGGTAGCCAATTAAAAGCGTTAACACCAGCCACGCAACACAACCTTGAACACCTCATTCAACACCCTTTGACACTTGCGGCGCGTCGGCCGTGGATGAGATTTATGTTGGATGCCGCGACACTAAACAGCTTCCGCCATTAAACATGAACGCATATTTTTTGTTGGCTCATAACTCAGGCGCATTTATAAACAAGCCGCAGTTGTTGTTGTTGTTGTTGTCGCATGGCGACATACTAAACTTAACTTAAATATAAATTATGAGCATCTTAAAAAGCCACAGCGAAAGGATAATTTTCATAAATATTAGAGTTGCGACGACGGCAGCAGGCGAAAAACCAAATGCTGCCAACTGGTATGTGAGTATGAGTATGAGTGTCTGTGTGTGTATGTGTGTGTTTGTGTTAGCACGGATATCTTTCTGTGTATCTGAGGCTTGTTTGCTGCCAACAGCAGCAGCTGAGAACAGGCTCGGTTTTTGGTAAGCACACGGAGCTGTGCTCCTTGCTGCTGGCCCCGCACATAAACACACAATTAAAAATAATATTTTCAACGTGGCGGCAATTAATTAGTCGCCCCCCACACACACACACACACACATGAAAAGCCAAGGCACAGGCGAGCCGGAGACTGTGTGAGACATGGCACACACATGTGGCTAGAAAGCAGAAGATGAAAGCTGAAAGCTGGGGCATGTGGCATGTGGCCAGCTGGCATACGATTCTTGTGGACAGGACAGGGAAAAGCAAACTGCTCTAGACTAGAAATTATAATGTCGCACTGTCGACTGTGGCTCACAAATTAATTCGGAAAATATCATGTTTAAATTATATCAAGTCAGTTTTAACTGGGGCCACGTTGTTGTTCCGTTTTTGTTTTGATGCACGGAATTATTATGCACACGTATAAAGGTATTTATATGCAATATCAAGTGCAGACATTGTCAAAATTTAGCCGAGGTCATAGAATCTTAACCTGATGTAGATAACTTAATTCCAAGCACTATTGTTTATCCCGAGAAATGAAATACGGAGCTCAATCTGAAATGTGCGTGGTTCCACTAAGTATATTACTAGTACTTTTTCTTAGTCTAAGATTAAGATTCTTTAAGAAGGTTTAAGGCAGAAAGAGTTAATCTCTTAATCTATACCAAAAAATATCGATTTTGAGACTTGCTTTTTTAGACACAGCTCGAAAACTTGCGCCAAAATTGATATTTAAATCCAGATAAAGTATACACAGATGAAGAATATTTCACCTCCCCCATTCCCCCAAAAACTGCACAATTACACAAATTCTTATAGTTAGAGCCTTGTGCTTGTGTGTGTATATATATATACAGGGTGCCATATTCGAGCCCTGAAAATTTCAGAAAGATCTGACTCTAAACCGCGACGCTATATATATTATACCCTGTATTTCCCATAGTTTGCAGCAGCTAGAATAAGCAGTTAAGCTGCATACATACATTGCACATTAGGCTTACAGAGTATTTCCTAGTCGTTCACTGCCGCCTACATTACCTATTTCTTTGGCCCATAAATCCAATGCGCGAATTGTTACCAAAAAAAAAAAAAAAACGTACGAACAAGTGGGTTTATGTATTTGCAGCTCCCGCTCTCCCTTTGTCTCTTGCCCGCTCTGTGTTTAAATGTGGGCGTGTGGCTCTTATCGCACTGCATGTCTGTGTCTGTGTGTGTGTGTATGGGTGTGTGTGTGAGTCTGAGTGCTTAGCTGTGATATATTGTCCACTTTTAGTTGCTGCTGTTGCTGTGTATTAAAAGTTCATTGCTTGCGCATAAAGCACATGAAATGCTCCGCATTCGCGCAGTTTTCTAAACAACCGCAGTTTGAGTTTTGTCCTTGCAGCTATTTAATTCACATGCTGCCCCCCCCCCCCCCCTTGCCAGTGTAACTGCCTGTGTGTGTATTATGCAAATTTAAATTTGGTTGTTTTTGGCGCGTTACTCGTTAAAACTTTGCGCCGGCCGCACATTTTTCGCTCGGCTGCTGCTTTTTGTGGCTCGAATCGAAATATTGGAATTTTGTGCCAATGCATTAAACGTTTAAATAATCGCGCAAACTGCGAGTTAGTCCAAATTAAAATTCATTGTTAGTGCTTGCGATTTATGCGAACAATTTCACGTTTATTTTCTTAAAGAGTTTTATTTCGCTTAATTTAAAAAGCTTGTTTTTTTGTAGCTATTTAAAGCCTACGCCCACGGGCCCAAATATAATTAAAAAACTTCATTACGCCAGCTAATAGCAAAGGCAACAACAACAACAACAACATTAGCTCGTCGCAACAACAGAAAATAGAAGCAAGAAATACGCAAATGTGTAAGCCATAAATGATAACAAGCAACCGCATAAACCGCTTTACCTGGCAATTCCCCTCGAAAGGTGAAAGCTGCGCGTGGAGGCCGCCAGCCGGAGCAGCCGCAGCCCACAACCACGTGGGCACGCACACACGCGCACACACACACTCCCCCGACTCCCTGCGGCCGCAAATTGTCGAAAGCCGCTTATAAAGGTAAACGCTGGCCAAAACACTTTTTGGGCCAAAACTAACACACAAAGTGGCATAGCAAAAAGTACGGACCAAAAAAAAATAACCCAACAAGTTGTGCACCAAAGTGAAAAAGTAGCACACGAAATTCATAATATACATACATAAAAAAAAACAACAACCCAACCAAGTTAAAACAGTTGGGTCACGCCTCTGGCCTGGCTAAGGGATATAGGCAAAGTAGCGACTGCTTCATTTCAATTATTATGATGATGACAATATTAAAATGCTCCCCGAAAACTTTGCCAGAGGCACACACACACACACGACTGCTAATTAAAAGACCTAAAACTCTCTGCTGTTCTCTCTGTAAATACATACATATAAAAGCCAAAAGTGCAAAGTCATGGCCAGGAAATCGCAGACAGAGCCGTAGCCGAAGCCGTAGCCCATAGCCAAAAGCGGAGCCTGCCGTGTTGTTGATAACCCAAACGGGTCCTCGAGCACACAAATCACATAAATTCCAATTGAGTGCATATTCTACGACTAGCTATGGCAAATAAATGTAAATTTCCCTCTGCTGCTGCTGCCACGCCTCTTGACTTCTTACAGCCCACATTGCGTATGATTAATTTGGCTAATTTTGTGTGCCCAGCGCCTTAATAAATGCGAGCTGTCATATAACTTATTTGCCGAGACGAATGCCCATTTAAATAACTCATATACAATATTAAGCAGCATAATGCATCAATTGCGCAATGATCGCAATCACAAAAAATAAAAGGAAAATTGAGTTGTCGAGAACAATATCAGAATGTTTGTGCGTGTATATAAAAGACTTGCTGACGCGTAGCACAAGCCACTTTTTCACAGGGGCTAGCGGAAGATTTTACAAGTATAAAAAAGAACTTGGGTTGGGCAGGGCCCGGTATACCCACAAGTTTTGTTATCTCACACCAAAGGCAAATTAAGCTCAATCACCTTTTGATAACTTCCACAAAAACATATTATTTAACATTACCTTTCTATGCGATTCTCATGAATTCAATTTTTGTATTAGTTGAGTTGGCAATCTAATAAGCCTTGGGCAAAGGGGGTGGGGGATAATTTAAATTGTTTCACAGCAAATGAGTGCAATCGTGATTTAACAAGTATAAAATTGTACTTGAGTTCGGGGCCGGGAAATCCCTACATGTTATGATCTCTCACATGAAGCGCCAACCAAGCTTAATTTACTGTTTGATAACTCCCAACACTGCGCTGCAAATAAAAAAAAAATTGCCTTTCTATGCGATTCTCATGAATTCAAATAAGACTGACAGATTTTCATGCATAAGTATTGTTTAGTTAGTTTTGTTAGCAATCTTATAAACTTTGCACTCAAACTCTTTCTTACACTTTTTCTCATTCTTTGCTATGCTTTTATTATAATTATTTGCCTTTGTTTTTTATTCTTTCAGTAATGTAATATATACAATCGCAAGCATGTGTGTGGAGTTTTGGGTAAGTGCACAATTATCTATATATATTTGTTAATATAAAAATAAGGATATATGGATAGCAAATTCAGACTCATATTAAAACAACCTCGACAATTTCCTAGAAATATATTTAATTCTCAACAGCAAGAAGAGATTTGTCAGTGCGGTTCAATTGTCGCTACGAAACTTATTGCTATTTATCACCTTGCAGAGGTTGTTTTATTTATTTTATCACGAAATTTATCACGCACTGAAGAAGTCATCTTCCAATCAGGAGGACAAATATAAATGTTAATGTCAGTTTGTGTCTTTCTATAAAAACATTAACGATATCTTGATCAAACTCTTCAAATGTCCCAGTTTTTGAGGCAGGAGAAGAAATATATGGCCTAGTCATAGAAATAGAGCTCTAAGATATTTTAAGCATACTCAGCAATGCCTCTAAATCTAAATCAAAAAATGAAATCATTGTCGTGTGTGGGAATACATATTGTAAATCTGCTTAATATTCTAAAAGGGTACCAGTTGTCTTTTATTTCTATTTATTTTGCTTTTTTTCGAGTAAGTGTTATCCAAAAGTTTATAGACTATCATTCGAGTAAAGCTCGTCTAACTGCATTGACTGCAGAGTAGCGGCAGCTATCGAGTCCTTTCATTGGTTTTATCGCTTTGGCAGACACGTTTACTGCTTCGCTCGGGCCAGAGCTTTGAGTGTATCCTTTGTTTTTAAGTGGCGTTTAACTTCAAGTGCCTCACGCTGGCGAAACTTTTGCCAGTCAAATTTGTGAAATTAATGCGATTTGGCCTGAGCTGTGCATTGTCCCATGTCGCCCCAAATGAACTCTGCTCCTTGACAAAATCTATTGACTGTTGGCGGTGTTGCGGTTGCCTTGAAAACTTGCTCAAAGTTTTCCAGATTTTGCAGTTGGGCTGCTTCCGGCAGCATTGCTTTGGGCGCCTGGCCACGCCCACACACACACGCATTGCATGTCGCAAAAGCGCAGCTCATCCATTTTGAGATGCTTATGCAGAACAAAGCGTATGTCATGCATGCATAAATATGTAAGTATTTATAGTTAGATATTTATGCCAAAGCAGAAAAATGTGCCAGAAGCGTACAGAAGCGTGGGTCGGTTCGCAACTGCGACCCCCAAAGATTTATTGTGGTGATTTATTCTGCCTGTCTATTGCTTATTTTCCCTGTAGTTATATGTATATACATTGGTTTGGGTTTGGGTTTAGGTCCTTGAGCTTGTGCGTGTCCGTCCATCAGTCTGTTATGCTGCTCACAGCTTATTTATTTATTCATTTTCTAATTTATTGATGTTTGTCTGACCCAGCGAGACAGCTGAAGCTGAAAGCGCCCTGCCAATCGCCAGATGCTACGCTGATTAGCCCCCAAGTACCGGGCCCATAAACAGCAGCTCAATCGGAGCTGTTCCCATTTTCCATTTTCACTTTTCATCTCTCTTTTAGTTGATGACTTTAAGACATCTTTTGTTTAACATAATTTACTGAATAAAGCTCGAGAACTCAGTTGGGTTGTATTCAACGCATGTCGACTTTGTCAAGTCATGATGAAATAAAGGCGATTCCCTTTGCAGGAATTGCTTTCAACTATGGCATTCGCCTGGCTTTTGCTTTTGCCTATGCCTTTGCCTTTGCTCGGCTTTCTTGTTTGTGTCACTCGGCACTGAAGCGCGAAATTTGAAAGAAAAAATAAAAAAAGCAAGTAAGAGTGCTCTAGAACGGGAGTGCTCGACTGGCAGATACCCTAAACCCATCCTTCTATGCATGCATACAAAAATGTTATTATTTATTTAAATTTGTAAGGAGAATGGGGTAAGAGGAATAAGTATTTACAATTTAATTGGGTCTTCTGACTCCACCACGCCTTTGCACTAGGTATACCCTTTCGACCCATGTTCAATGGGTTCAGGGTATAAAAAAAAAGACGCGGCAAGCGCAAAAATTGCCATTGCTTTGGGCGCATTGGGCCTAGATCTCAACGGCTTTCTGGTTGGCAAGAAATTGACGCGAAACAAAAGCTAATTACTGGCTCACACCTCTCAATAGAAACTGGTTGTCAAAGCTGCCAGCGCCAGCGCCAGCAGCAGAAGCAGAAGCAGCAGCTCTTTCGATAATTAACTAACACGGCGTATGCACAATTTTTTCGGGGATTAAGCGGTCGCCCAAGGCCTTGACTTTAAAGCTTCTCAGCAATCGACGCTTTAGGTTTCTTAAAGTGTTTAAAAGACGTTAAAAGTAAATGGTTTGCGGTAGAAAGCATGTTAAAGTGCTTCACTTAAAAGTAACCGACTGGGATATACCCTGTGAAGACCAGAACAAATAATAGATTTATACTCTATTTCGGAAAGTGAAATATTCTTCATCTGCATAGAATATACGAGACAGTATTCTCTTTTATCCCCTTAAAACTTATCATACATGAGAAAAAAAAATTTAACTAGGCTGGATCTAAACTTATCGAAATTCAAGAAAAACTTGAACTTATCTCAAAACTCTGTAGTCTATGATTATAAGATATTGACGCATTCATTTAGAGCTTAAAGTCGCCTTCTTTTAGCTGTTACATGCTGCGCTTGCACAACTCACGGTATTTCCCTACTCGCACATTGTGAATAGGTAAGGGGTATAAAATAACACCCCAGTTTTATTCCATTCACATCACACACACACACAGCTCACTTTGGAGCAGCAGGCGGATAGCTAGAAAGATTTTGAGCAGGAGTATCTTTTTTCTGGGGCTGTTCCATTTTGTTCGAGGGGTTTTATTTTCGCCGCCTCCACGTGTTTTTTTTTTTGTTCTTCTCTCTTCTGTGGTATTTTTTTATGCATTTGCATAAAGCGAAATGTATTTCCAGGCTGCTGACGCTGACGTAGCTGGTTTTTATTGCACAATTCCTTTGGCCAGAGCCGCACACAGTTGCATTTTAATGAGCGGACGCAACACCTGCTCCAGCTCCAGCTTAAGTCCAGGACACGTGTGCGCAGACTTCTTTCAATCAGTGTCTGTCCCTTCAGACAAGTCTGCTTGGCTGTCGTGTTGTAAACAGCGATTTGTTTGTTTGTTTGTTTGTTTATTTGTTGACTCTCTACGCCCGATTTGCCGTCATTATAATGTGAGTCCGCGCTATCGTCGTCGCCCTGCCTGGGCACTTGTTGTTGTTGCCCTGCTCTGGCTGTCATTTAATTAAAACGTTGAAAAATCAACACGAGCTGCTGCTGCAATAGAACTTCAAGTTGAAGCGCCTCTTTATGGCTGCGACCAACTTTTGGGGGCGTGATAAATAAATGGAAAAGCAAAGTGGTCTGAAGTGGCATCGCTTTTTAGGGCTTCGCCGCGCAAACTGCGCGCGTCTCGAGATTTTATCGCCAGCCTTTGGCTGATTGTGCCAATTATGGAGCGAAATGCACGAGTCGCCCTCGAGTGGTTTATGCACTTTCAAATCATAATAATAATTCCTAAAAAGCGCTCCCGGCAATGGGCCACCAAACTACTCGCCCAACACGAACAACAACAACAACACGAACAACTACAATAACAACAATGCGAAAAGCGCAAATCCAAGTGCCATTTGGTTTTGCATGAACGAAATCGTTTAAATTTATTGTGCGCTGCATTTCACGCCCTGCACTTTTAATCAGCCGGCACAATTTTTTGGCATTATCCCCATTGCAAAAGCGTAGCGCACTTTTCTGCGCTAGGGTACAAAGTTTTTACGCCATGCTATATTGAATTTCAATTCGCCGACCAAACTTTTTGGCCCTGTTTCCTATAAAGAGTTGGCAAAAAAAATTAAATAAAAATGCAATAGCTAAATGAGAAAGCGAAGCGTGAAGAGGAACAGGAGAGGAGCGTAAAATGATTTAAAACCTTGAGCAGAAAAAATAAAATAAAATAAAAACATTTTAAAACGATTTAGCTAAATATTTTTGCTATAAATTATACCGATTTTCTCTGACAGCTGAAAAACTTAGGAGCTGAAATTTGCACTGAAGCTTCTATTGAAAGAGGAAGTGTCGGGAAATTCAATTTCCTAGAGAATGCAAGGGTCCAAGTTTCTAAGTTTCTAAATCTCAATAAGAACGTAACTATATTAATATACTTTCTACACTCGAAATTAATTAGGCATATACCCGGAAACAATTCTAAGATGTTCTGTTCAAAGTCCTGGGAGAAACTTTATACAACAACGCAGCCATAGAAATGTGCTTTCTGAAAATTGCGTCATGACTTCATATTTAATCGAAAAACAATAAGCAATTCTAAGATGTTCTGTTCAAAGTCCTGGGAGAAAGTTCTTACAGTAACACAGCCATAAAAGTGTACTTTCTGTCATGGCATCACATTTAATCGATTCTACACTCGAACTTAATTAAAGACTTCCGCAAAAACAGTTCTAAGATGTTCTGTACAAAATAGTGAGGGCAAATTATCTAACAATATGGCCAAGTACCTTGTACATGCCTTAGCAAGGCATTAAACTTTCATCCCTTTTGGCAAAATCACAGCAATTTGTATGATGTACGAGGGCTTACTCTGATTTATCCTCTTTACCGATTCTGTATCAAGGTTTTATCAGGCGTGAGCATAAATTTTTATTTTTCTTTTTTGTGCACGGCGCACTTTTTGTTTGTTTTAAATGTAATCTTCGATGTTTTCGGTTCAAAGGCGATTAAATATAACAATACCGTTATTTATTTACCCAATTCTACGCACATGTTTTACCTTAATTAAAGCAGATTTAAATGTAATTTATTTATTAATACTGTTTGCACGCCCCGACCGCGCCGCGGTCTTTTGCTTTTATTATATGTAGATTTTCTCACAATACAGTAGCTACTGTATTATTGTATGGCGTTTCTTTTGAATGCATTTTGCCGCTGTCACAAATGAAGTGATTGATTGATTGATTGATGATGTCACTTAAAACGGCGCATAAAATACTCGAAATAATAACATTAAGCCAGAGCTGCAAGCCTGCTAACGTGTAAATAAATAAATAAATCAAATAAACAAAAAAAAATTATTGCATCAACAACGCAAAATAATTAAATCAACATGAATGATTTAACGCTCCAAATGCAGTCCACAAAACTTTCACACAACACCCAATCGAAAACATTTCCAAACACGCCCCAAAGTTACAGATACGGATAGTTTGGGGATCAGGGCAACATTCGGCGTTGACAAGTGCCGACAGCCAAAACAAGCTGCTGCAAAAAATGAATGAAAATGTGGCACAAGGCAAAAGTATAATAACAAAAAAAAAAACAAGCAAAAGGAATAAACGGCACGCCGAAGATTAAATGCTCTTGTAGACGTGGGGCTTAGGCTTTGGCAGATATGTTAGGAGAATTGTAAAGCTCATTATTACTATATCAGGTCAAAATATCTTTAAAAAATCCCAGATTTTCCATTAACTCATTTAATTATACATGATAAAGTGGTCCAATCATGGTAAAATTTTTGATCCTATGAAAGCAGGATAGTGAATTTTACAAGTGCCAAGATAGAAGAGAAGAACTAAATTTTTGAACGATTGATCCTATGGGAGATACTTTGGGAATATACCTAATACCTATGGGAAATATATGATATGGTGATTCGATTAGATCAGTTCGAAAACGATTTGGGTCCAATTAGAGAGAAGGATAGTGAAACATACAAGTGCCAAATTTTACAAGAGAAGATCCTATCTGTCGAGTGAGGAATCCTATGGGAGATCTATGACATGGTGATTTGATTAGGTCAGTTCCAACATACATATGTATCATCTACAAGAGAAATGCAGATCTATGCTTAATTCTCATGCTTAGGGACTATAAACAGACAGACAGATAGAGGGACAGACGTCGACTCAGCTGTTGATACTAATCAAGAATATATACACAATATTTCTACACATTCACATCTCCTCTGAAAACTATAATACCCTCCCAAGGGTATATATATATATATATCATATATAACGATATATATAGTGAACAAATATTTGGCGTAATAGTTGAGCCTTACGCAAAGTTAATTTGCCTCCTGCTGATACAGAATCTTTTTTAAGCATTTCACTTTCAGTTTGAGCGACACGTTAATTACACTTAGCGTATTTTTATACATTTGACAGGTTTTTGTTTTTTTTTTTCTTTTTTTTTTGTGGCCAAGTCAAATATTATGACTCAGCCAACTTTGCCTGTCATCCTCGACCAGATAGGTTATTTATTTTTAAACGTAAATATTTCCATATTTATTTTCGTTAGACTAACCCCGACAACAATTGCAACGCGCAGCACTCACAACTGTCTGCAAAAATATTTTCTTTTATTAGCTCGTTTTGTTTTTCAATAAATAACTGGGTATTGTCAAAAACAGCGCAGCGGATATTTGGTAGCCAACAAAAATGCATTTAAATGGTCAACGTGAGCAAAAAAAAAACAAACAAAAAAGACGTGTAAACGGGCCAATGTTCCGCATACGCCGTGTGGTACAAAAGCAGGAAATGGGCTGAACGCAACACAGAAAAAAAATAGGGACAGGCAGAAATAAAAAGGAAAGGCAGCAACTTTAATCAATATTGAAGCAGTTTTTGAGGCCAATAAATCATTTCATAATCAATTTTGCCGCTGACATGTTTCTCGCTGTGCATGTGTATGTGTGAGTGTGCGAGTATGTGTGTGTGTGTTACTCTCTGATGCACAAGGGGCTAGAAATAAAAGAAGCGTGCGCGGCACATGGCCGAACACAAAAACTTTGGCCACCTTGCGTCATGTGCGCTCTGTGTGAGTGCAATAAACAAACCACACACACGCACGCACACACGCACACACACTCGCACACACACAGGCACACACATACGCATGCAGTAGGTAGCATTGTGCAGCAAAGTGAAGTGCAAAAAACAAGCAACGCCAAAATAATCAACAGATGTTGCAAACAACAACAAGCGGCACGCTGCACGACGAAAAACGGCCTATCTCAACGCGCTCTCTGCGTGTGTGTATTTGCCTGTGTGTGTGTGCGTGTAAATGAAAAGCGGAAGTTGAAAGTTCAGCGTTCACTGACAGCGCCAGGCCAGGCCGAGGTCGCCAGCGTCAACAATGACAGCAGCAGCAGCAGCAGAGGCGGCAACATCGTCAGCGTCTGCCCCAAAAAGTATGCTACGCTGGCTACCGTGGCTGCTGTTTGTATACCCTGCTTGCCAAATGCAGACGAGCGTATTGGTTTAGTGGAAATATCCTTATGTGCGTATAAATGCAATTCTTGTGACGCAACTGCAGCTAGAGAGTCTTCAGTCTTACAGAATACCCTTGCAAGCGATTACCTATTGTATATATTAGTTCTCTTCAAACAACGAACCAAACGTTGTTAAAATCTGATCCCCAAGCTCTTTCTTTTATCGTTGCTTTGGTCTCTTGAAAACCAAGACGTGGATCAATATCTTAAATATCTGAGTTACCTTAGAGAGTTCTTCTAGCTTTACAGCAAGTTCTCAATGTGTAAAGAAGATGGATTTCTAGTTTTCTACAGTTTCTAGCCGCGCTTTGCACTCTGTGTAGAGTATGTGTCAGTCGCTTGCAGCCACAACTACAACTTGTTGTTGGATGTTGTTGCTGTGGGCTGTGTGTATTGTGCGAACTTCAAGCGGAAATTAAGTGTGACCTCTTCGCGCGTGGCTGTGAACGGGAGGCGGGCCAGCGCAAAAATAACGAAAGCGTATACAATCCAACGCGCATATCAATGCCTGGACGGACATTCGCGCACACATTTGCCAAGTGCCGCTCCGACACTCCATTTGCAGTTGCGGGCGGCCAAAGGGCCCTGACAACGCACCGCCCGCCCCCACCCCCGCCCCGATCCCAGCATGGTGCTCCAGTTGCTGCCCCATCGGTGATTGTGTTTGCGTGTTGTGATGCGTTCAAAATTGTATTTGCCTAGCATTGTGGATGTGAAGGATGTGTGGCATCGGTGTGCGAGTGTGTGGATGTGTGTGGCAGGCAGCAGGCAGCCAGGCAGGATGCCGCGCCAATTGGCCTTTGGGGCACTTTGATTTTTTCATTGGATTTGATGAGTGCGTCGCCGCTTGGCACAGCGAAACGTTTTTAGTTATCAAACGTTTCGGTTTTTGGGCAAAAGGCCAAATATGTATATATTGCTGCCTCTGCCTAACTGACCGGCATGTAATAAAGCCGCTCGGCCGTACCAAATTGATGTTGCGCCCATCGCCACGCCCAACGCATAAGCAACTAACCCGCCATTGCCATATAATCCAATTTGAGGCGCAGTCTCTAAAATATGGCAACTGTTGATGTTGGTTTTTGCGAGCAGCCAAATTGTTTTTTGGTCCAGCGGAAAAAAAAAGCCAACCACAAAAATGTATCTTCATGTGAATGTTTAAGCAGCTTTTCGGCTTCTCCTCGCTGTGGACTCTTCATATATTTACAGCATTAATGTTGACTTTCCCATCAAAAGCTAACATACTTATGTTGCGGATTAAAACATTTCGCAAGCAGCAACAGTCGAGTGAAAATTATCTGATTTCTTTGCGGAGGGGTCACGCATACTTGCACCAGTGCCACGCCCACAGGGGGCTACAGGTGTATAAGCTTTACACCAGGGCAGGAAGCAGGAATTCTATTAAAAAGCACAAAGCACAAAGTGCAATGATTAATCAGATTTATTTGTCAGTTTTATTTCGTGCTAAAAGTGTCAAAGAGAATATTTATAAAAGTTTATTAACACTAAGTACTTGCGTACACACACACGCACACACACATACGCAACGCAACGCAGCACATTAGAAATGACCATAAAACACAAGCAAAAACAGTTGCCAAGAACAACAACAATAACGAAGACGGCAACAGAGACCAAGTTGAACGTCCTGAAGCGCTCCCAGAAGCAAACTTCAAGTGCGCCAACAACAACAGACGTGGGGGCGTGGCGGGCTAGGGGTAGGGCAGGGGGAGTTGAGCGGAAGAAAAAAAACTGGCACAAAGTGCACAAAACGTACTTAGAACGTCTTTAAGTTCAACATAAAAAACAACACAACTTGGCCAAACATAAATCCCAACAACACAAGCAAACGGTAAGTAACACACACCCACGCACACACGCACACACACACACACATACGCATACACAGCAAACAGTTGAGAGCATATTAAGACTGATTTTGGCCTTAGGCTGTCGCTGGGCAGCTGGCCAGCATATTTAGGCGATTATTTATGGCCAATGGCGACGACGAAGAATCCGACACTCGGCGCGACTTGTTGGCAAGCACATGGATACAGATACAGCTACAGCTATAGATACAGCTACAGCTATAGATACAGATACAGCTGCACATTTATAGCTAACAATATATGCGTCTGTCTGTGTGTGTGTGTGGAGGCGGCAGCGAAACAAGCCCAAACATGAGCAGATCGACCACTTCCACTTGCCAACTGTCTGCTGTTTATTGACGGCAGCAACAACAACGACAGCAACAACGACAACAACCGACAGAATTGACACTGAGCGACCCAAAACGGCAGCCAAGCCTGAGACTGCCAAAATGGGATCTACTTACAGAGCGCAGACCATGCCCCCAGTCCCAGTCCCAGTCCCATCTCCCCCCCATGTCCCCATGTCCAGTCCAGTCCGGGCACGACAAGCAGCAGCAGCAGCTCACATGTTACATAACTCGGCCACACACACAGTGGAGCAAGAAAAAAAAAGCGGACCCAAATAATGAATGAAACAAAAAGTCATTTTAGCTTATTACAAACTGAATTGCGAATTGGGCAATCGAATTGGAACAGAATCAAAAGTGTCACCAGAGAGCTCAAATGAGATGCCCATGAAGGATAAATTGATAGGAGGAAGCGATTGCAGGAGATGACTGACTTTTGTTTAATTCTTTTTTATACACTGACGAGAAGATATGATGATATGGACACAATATGGAAGTCTTATTTATATAAAGCAGCAGATAATTGGAATTTCAACTGCGCCCAAGAGATCTTAGATACATCTCAAATGAGATGCTTGTCAAAAATGAATTGATAAAGAGTTAGCGACTGAAGGAGATGGCAGACCTTTGTTTTATTAACCTTGTTATACACTGACAAGAAGATATGATGATATTTCCATGAAAATGAGTCTTATTTATATAAAGAAGCTGACAATCGTACTTCAAACTGCGCCCAAGAGATCTTAGATACATCTCAACTGAGATGCTTATAAAAGATACATTTATAAGAGTTAGCGACTGAAGGAGATGGCACTGGCAGAAGATATGATAATATTGACATGAAAGAAACTCGTAGTTATATAAAGCAGCAGCAATTGTACTTCAAAATGCGTACAAAAGATCTTAGATACTAATTTTTGCAGCCACATTATACATCCGTCCATCGATCCATCCATCAATCAGTATCTTCTGATCTCTACCCACATTTGTGAAACATCTTTTATCCATCCATCAATCAATATTTTCTGATCTCTACCAAGCGCAAGACTGTGATATAAAGTGTAGTAAGAATACTTGTTAGCTTCAATGGTATTTACATTGAGGGCTATTTCCAATGGTAGGGGATTAAAGGCAATTGACGACATGATCTAATACTGTAGGGTGTTTAGATGATTCGGAGGCGTCTCTATCTGATCGAATCAGCCAGGACGACTGCTGAGGAAGTTGACTTGTTCTTCGACCCTAATAGATGGTAGATAGAACGAGCTTAAGTAGAACTTGCTTTACCAGAAAACCCATCATATATCTCTTCAAATGCGCCCAACTTTGCATATGGAACCAGTGTGCCTGCAGCCGAAGAGGCTGTTCCTGTCAGCTGGTGGAATTTTTTCTTGCTCGTTTTATTTCGTTTGGGTTTTCATATGGCTTTGTCATTTTGACAAACGAAAACAACATTTGATATGCCAAACATGTGGAGCCGCCGGGGAGCACTTGCCACGCCCACACACGCCTACACGCCCCGCTTGTCGCTTGTTTGCGGCGGCGGGAACAATGGAGGCGCGTAGGCAGGGCGTGGGCGCATGCTGCAACGTGGCGTATGAGTAACTTAATAAATTTGACAACAATGCCGCACAAAGGCAAACAAATGCAACACTGCCGCGACCAGAGTTGCCACCATTTACAGCAGCAGCAGCAGCAGCTACTGTTGTTTTTGTTGTTGTTGTTTTTGCTGCTGCGCATTTTCAATTTGTTTTCGTGGCACTGCGGCGTGGCTTGTAAACAAAATCCGGCGGAAAATGCGAACAAGCGACGCTTACGAGCAGCCAAATAGCCGAAGAGCCAAAAGGAAATGCCATTTTGTCGCCCAGCTCCAGGCTTCCCCCTCGCCCCCTCCCCCTCCCTCGCCACCTCTTTCTACCATTCTCGGCGGGGTCATTTGGCCAGCGTTGACAAGCGTGTTAAGCCGCGTTGGGCCGCCCCTCCCCTCTCTCTGCTACCCCTTCGCCCAGCCACTTTGTCAGTGTTTACAAATTGCGCAATGTTTGTTTGGCTGCCTGTTTGTTGGCTTATTTGTGTGTTTGTTTGTCTGTTTGTTTGAGTGTGTGTGGGCCGGCACAAAAGTTCGTTTTAATATCAACATTTTTAATAAATATGCTGCGCTGACCACAAAACGCACTTTGGCTTATCGAAATTGAAACTGAAGCGCACAGCACAATGAGCCAAATGTAATTTTAGCCCGCAGACAAGAACTCAAAATCTGCAGCTATTATAACTGAAAATTAATATGGCAGATGTCAGTGGCCTGCGGGAAATACAATTTCAATTAAAGCTCACCTGTCCAACTGATTGACTGACTGACTGACTGACTGGCTGACTGACTGACTGACTGAAGGGTGATCAATCGAATAGCCCAAAGCGAAAGAGCTAGAAAACTGAATTTTCCCCCAGTAGTCGCCTATTTTTGCATCGAGGAAAATCGAGGAATGTGGCAGAAAAATACAACTTTCTTCCGATCAAACTTTTTCTTATGAGCTGTGTCAAAAGACAGATGGAGAGTAATATAAGATAGAAGTATAAGATAGAAATATAAGACACAAGTTGATTACTAGTAATAAGAAATTATCGAGAGTCTGAGAGAATAGGGAGAGCGAATAAGGAGAAAACCGCGGACTCAAGAAAGTACAAAGTTAAAGTATATATATCAAATATATATAGTATGGTATAGTATATATATATATGTATATAGTATATTATATATCAAATATAAATAATAAACATAAATAATCAAAGTCATGGAATGTATGAAAAACCATCCTGACTAATAAACACATTTTGTGGCAGCTGTGTGTGGAAAAATGCGAATACAATTGAAAAATAAAAATTTCTGCTGGATTAGAACCATTAACCTCCTACATTTAGTCCGACGCTCGGACACCTTTAACTGTCAGCTAAAATTAAAAAAGAAACCTTTGCAAAAGCCTTGCCAAAGCCGAGTAAAACCTGCTACTCTCTAAAATGCAGATATTTGATGCTGCACATTTTTTGGTAAATAGCTAAAAAAAAAAAAAAAATAAATTCGAAACTGTGAATTTTACATGCATAAAGCGGTTGGTTCATTTCTGTTAAGTTTTTTTTTTTTTTGGGGTTTTTTTTTGTCGCTGATTTGCATTCACTGCTGAAAATTACAACTCGGGAAAAGCAGCTTAACATAAATTTCCACCGAGCTGGCTACTCGCTACCCACCTATATATATTGCCCCCTCCCCCGCCCCCGCCCCCTCCCTCGCTCTGTATGTGTGTATAACTAAACATTTACATTTCATTAAAACTAAAAACAACACACAAAAGCAGCAAGCACGACACGAAAACGTAAACGAATACGAAAACTAACCAAATGCAGACGCACACACACACACCCACACACACACACACACACACACACACAGAGAGGGACACACACAGATACAGGACAGACAGACAGACAGGCAGCTCGTATAGTGGCATGTTAGCAGCATACTTTTGGGCTAGGTAAAATGCCTTCGCTGCCCATTCCCAGGTTGCGGCCCACTACACCCAGAGAAAATACTTAAATCAAGTAGAAACGTTTTCTGAATGTGGATGGGAAGGGAAATTCTTATTGTAAGAACTTTTGTAACTAAAGAAAACAGCTTTAAGATTGAGATACACACATGTAATTAGTAGAACAAGTGAAGACTGTGTACAAAATAAAGAAGTTATGAGAATTTAAAGTAGGCTTCTTTTTTTCTGAGTGCAGCAACTGCAACTTGTCGTCCTGTCGTGCGGGCCTGAAGCTTGCGTCCTGTGCAAGGTGAGTGCCACTCGAGAAGCTGCCAACTGCGAGCTGTGTGTGTGTAGGTGTGTGTGTTGGTGTGTGTGTGTGTGTCTCTGCATCATATCGCTTTTTAAAACACACATACTTAACTCGACGTTTTTCACTCAACGAGCTTTTACGTACCGGCAACAAAGTGTAGAAGTGCAACAACAACAATGCCACAGCTGCCTCTCATCTCTGTCGCAGTTTCAGTGTGCACCAGTGTGTGTGCGTGTGTGTGTGTGTGTGTGTGTGTGTGTGTGGGCGGCTTATGTTTTATTTTCATACGCAAAAAGTTGGCCAGCATCAGTCAAAATGGAATGCGGTTCATTTGGGCCACACTGTACGCTGAGCGCCGAGAGTAGCGAAATAAATAGTATATTTTGCCCGAGTGGCACTCATGGAAATTGCACAAAAAACAACGCGCAGAGCTAAGCAGAGCAGAGCAAAGCAGACCCTGTCCCGGGTCCGTATCTCGACCTGAGTCTGGGTCCTAGTCCTATGGCTCCTCGTCCGACTCGTCCTGTGCCTATGCCAAGTGCCAGTCAAATATATGAATTGGCCGCGCTGCTGCCGAGCCGCGCTCTCTTACAGCATAATAACAAGAAGTTGCTCTGTGCCCATTTACAGGCAACATCGTGGCCCCCCCTCAACTACCCCGCTGACCCAATTGCTGCCTTTGTTCCTCTGAATACACACACACATATATACAAAATGCATCCTAATTACGCTTTATGTTTAGCAGCTCTATTCAATTAGATGTAATGCACGTTCCGAGCCATAACTAAAATCGCAGCAATCAGCAAAAAAATAGAAGAAACGAGTTAGAGTGTGCTAGTCGGGAGTGCCCGACTGGGAGATGCCCTGCAAACCGCGCCGAGCTGCCATCCCAAGCATTCGCGATCTTTACGAAGGCGGTAAACGTGTTAAAATGTTTGTTAAATTTAGACTAGACCAAAGACTAGACCTCCAGAAATATCTTCCTTACATTTCGGGACCAAAATTTTATTATATTATTATTAAGATTAACTATAATACATTCATATTATATTAAAAAATAATACTATGGCCTTCAGCTCACGTCAAGAAATTATCGTACTCTTACAGAAGGGATTTAAGTAAAGGAAAGAGTTGCTCGGCAACATTTCATAGTTCGTGCAACGTGCCACAGACATTTGTTACCTGTCCCAATGTTTAATTAAAAAACAAAAGCAGCTGCCGCTGCCTTCGCCCCGTTTTGCTGTTTACACCTTGAGCTGGCACTTTTCAATTTCGGCAGTGTTCAATTTCCAATTGTGCAGCATAAACGCAATTTATATTTTTCACATTTTCCATGTAGTATTTGTTGCAGTCGTTAAGGATTTGCCGTAGCTGTCAGCAGCTTTTCACGGCGACACTCTAACGACATGGAATGTTCAATACCCTATTTGAAAGATTTTTAAATTAGCTAGAGAAGATTATCGCGCCGTCGAACGAGACAGATACTGAATATGGAATATATGTATATATAAATATAGTAAATATGCAAAGTCGTTCTAATAGACCCAAGCGTCTATGTCCTCTCTCCTCTCTCGTCTTCAATCTCTAGGCTTCCTGCTGAGTTTCCCCTTTCCAACTTTGACCAACGTTTTACGCCCACTTCAAACAGACTAGAATACTTTCTTTCAATTATTTGAATATCGATTGCGCCATAATATGAGTTAATTAGTTAGCGCGGCTCTTGGGGCTATCCCGCTTTTGCCCGGCAGCCTATTTATCTGGCTGATTTGCCCGTTGCGTGGCCAAAGCTGATGACGCACTGCTAATGACCCCGCATCGGTGTGAGGTAAGTGAAAAGTGCCAAGGCGCTGCCACTTAGCAGCCAATAAATTGTAATTCGACACGAGCTGCAAGCGACAGCAGCAGCTGGATGCGGAGCGGGGCGGGGCAGAAGGGCGGAAAAAAGAGAGCTCAGCATTCCTTTTGCTTCTGAAATGGAAAATTAATTCTCAAACGATTTCGTTTGCTGCTTTTCCGTGGCTGCAGCTGCTGCCGTTGCAACTTGTCGCCGCCTTGAAGCCTTCCAGGCGCCTTTCTTTGCCGTCCCTCTAAAATGTCACAAACACACAACCGACCCAGCCCCCCTCTCTCTCCCTTTCCCACTGGTGCGCCATTTTTATATTAGTTTCATTTATTTTGCTTTATTCCCCACAGTTTGCGCCGTTCTGCACACTCTCTCTCTGTACGTTTTTATCACACGCCCACGCTGCCAGCATACAAGTGGCAAATAAATTCATTAGTGGCACAAATTAGTTGCATGCAACGAGCAGCAGCAGCAGCAACGAGCAGCAGCAGCATCCAACACGATCCGAGACCGGCCCAGGCCAGGCCAAGGCGAGGGACACTAAAGTGCTTTCAATTTCAATTAAATTTGCTACTCGCTGCAGTTGCAGTTGCCCTTTGCCCTTTGTTCCCCCCCGAGTGCGTGCTGACTCAGGGGCACACTTAAAGCTCGTTTAAGCGCTCGTTTCGCTTCATCTGCTGCCGGCAGCCAATAGCCAACCCGTTTAGCCCTGTGTGTGTGCTGATTATGTAATCAAAGTATTTGCCAGCTAATTTATAGCCGCCGGCCTTTGACCGGCAAACGCTGCGTATGCGCAACATTAAACATCTTAAAGCCAAGACGGAGCTGCAGGCACGAAAAAATGTTGGCTTGCATTTGAAGAAGTTTTGGCATTTAAAGCTAAACAATTACCAACTAACTTAGCCTTAAACTGAATTGCTTAAACGTCTTATTTTACAAAATCCGGCCCTCGAGCCAGACAATAAAATAACTATATCGATCACTTTTAGATCACAAAGTTAAAGATGTTGTGCTAAAGAGAATTTGAACATTCCAAGAAATCTTTTTCTGTCCGTATGACATACTGCAATATTTAGCTTAACCCATTGCAGCCGTTAATCATTTGACGCCATATGAAAATATATGTTAAGCTTCAGGCAGGTCCAGGCACAAAAAATGTTGGATTGCATTTGGAGAAGTTTTGGCATTTAAAGCTAAACAATTCCAAGCTAACTTAGCTTTAAGACTTGGCGATTAATTTAACATTGAGTTAAAGAGAAAGAAACCCTTTGCTGTCCGTATGACATACTGCAATATTTAGCTCAACCCATTGCAGCCGTTAATCATTTGACGCCAGACGAGCTTGAAGAAAATATATATATGTTTGAGCCGAGCGCAAATTGCAGCACATTTGTCGCGCCAAAGCCACATTTCTGGGCAACTCGTTCAGAGTTTATCCCCCGGAGTCATCTATCAACAGCCGAAGGCTGGCACCTAGAGACAAACAGCCCAAAAGCAGACAACAATCGGCAGGCAAATAACAAACATGTGTACGCATTCATATATACGTATATATATATGTATCTGTGCATATACTTATGTGTGCCAGTGTGGCGCCCTTTGCCAGCTCATTTGTCAATACACACGTGGTCGCCGCTTCCTTTTCCGCTTTGTGTTATCCCTGCGTCAGGCATTTCACGCTGTGATCCCTCTGGCAAAGGCACGCAAATGCCTCGCAAGCGGGCAAAAATATGCCACAACAAAGCCAAAGACATTTTGGGGGCGTGGGCGTGGCAGGCTGAGCAGGTTGGCGCTGTTAAATGTACTTTAAATATCACTTAACGCGTTTAGCCTTGATTTCGGAGGCCAAGTCATTTTTATCTCCCGCCGCCAAAATACATTGGTATACGCTTTGCATATTTATTGGGACCTTAGCCTATTCCCAGCCGACTTTTGTGTGCCATTAGGCAACTAATATTAAATTCAATTCAATTTCGTAGCTTACAATTTTTATGGCCATGTGTGTAAGTACGTAGAAATTAAATTTCACATTTTAATGAGCCATCAAAAGGGCGAACAAAAACGAAAAATAAATAAATAAACGAAAAATGGCAGCACACATGCACAACAGGAAATAAGTAAAAAATAAACACACAACAACAGCGTGCGCCCGCTCGACTATAATATACCCTGTGCGGCAGCTAAACAAGGCCGCAATAATTAAATATTTAACCTAACCCATTGTGTGACTGTTTCGTCCAGGGTATACAGAGAGATTGAAAAGCAAAGCTAACAAAGCCCAAATGCTTAAAGTTAATTTAAATTTAATTAGGACTCGTTTTTTTTGTCTTTTGGGTATTGTTTTTTTTTCCTTGTTGCGGGGGTATGTTTGTGTGTGAAGGAGGGGAGAGTGGAAGGGTGGGGGGTGGGGGGAGGGGCATTTCCCAACGGGCCAACTGTAAATGAAAATTGACGCAACGCAAGTTTATTAAAATGCGATTTGCATAAGCTCACACACACACCCACACACAAGTCAAATGTAAGGCTGAAGCAGAGCCAATGAATTTTAAATATTTTCACAGCTCACAGACACAATCGCAATCACAAAACCCAGCCAAAGTCACACTCACACACTCACACACACACACACACTCGACACGGACAAGGGCGCCGGAAAAGTTAGGGGGAGGGGGGAAGCCAACCGAGCGCACTAATTTTCGCTTTTTCGCCTTTCACACGCATTTTATTTGCGTTCAAAACTCAATTAAAAGTAGCCAGGTCCAGATCCCGCCCAGCCGACCTTTGCCACGGGCCAGGCTTTACCTATTCCGTTCCGGCCCTTGACTTTCTTTCTTTCTTTCGTGCTTTATTTTTCACAATTGACAATAGCTGAATGCCAAACTGTTTACCATGTTATTAAGTTGCTAATGGAGCTGTTGAACAAAAGTGTGAGCAATTGGATATTGTTTTTTTTTTTTTTTAGAAATACTCGGACAGCTTAGCTGGGTTATAGAATGCAGGCAGAAAGAATAGCTATATGTGAGTACTCTTAGTCCAGCCATTTAAAGTGTAGCCCTTGTGTTTATTAAAATCTCAGCAAACGGAGGATTAGTGTGTCCGAGGAGGATTCACTCTGCTGACCTTCCCTCCAGATAAATATGAAATTCCATTATTATAAAACGCATTCATTTATTACTCGAGGCATTTCGACTTGAATATAACATAAATATTCAAATTGTGATTTAGTTTTAAGCTTCCTTGCAATGGCAAAACCTTTCCCAAAAAAAATTTTAACAAAAATTTCGCTTTGAAATATATACAAAGAAAAAGAAGAAGTCTCAACAATTCTCAATCTAAGAAAGCTTGTACTTTTATTAAGATTTCTTCTTCTACGCTTCATTTATGCTTTAAACAAACAAAAAATTCCCTTTGAAATATTCACAAAACAATTAAAAGCACGCATAAATTTTGTAGTCAAATCAAGCACAATCGTTGTCAAGCTGCAAATAACTTAAACGAAGCACAAAGTTCTTACTTCTTCTACTTTTTCTTAACACCAAGAAACTCAAAAAGAAGAATAAGCAATTCTGAATCTGAGAAAGCTTTTACTTTTATTAAGATTTCTTCTGCTACGCTTCATTTGTGCTTCAAGCTTTAAAGTTCTTCCCCTCATAAGCCAAGAATTTGAGTTTTGACAGATTTTCTTTAATTCAAACCTGCTCCAAATTTGGAATAGTCATTTTTCTCTTAGATACCCTGTAAAGGGATTTTAGCTGACAATGAGCTGAAAAACAAAGCCTGTTATCTTCATCGCTTTTGACTGCAGCGTCATTTTAATTGAAATTCAACGGATTTTTGCAGCCAGCCACAAAATGCACGACAAACAGGTAGAACGAATTTAACAACTTGCCCATTACCGAACTTTGGATACCCTTAAGAGCTGTTTGTTAACTAAAGAAAGCCCAACTAAAGCTAGATTTCTGCCTGGAAAAGTATTTGATACATATGTAGTTGATTTAATATTCTTGTGTGGATGCTGGTTCGAATCCCAAGCTAGTGCGTGAATGTAGTTAAGTTGTGATATATAATAATATGCTAGTCGCCTGCCGGATAGCCCAGCTAATGTTGCCGACTCGCAGCAGAGTATTTGCACAAAAATCAAATAAAATAAATAAAAGGCAAAAAAAAGTGCAGCCAAAATGAAAGGGCGTTCAAAATGGCGGGCCACACGTCAGCGTCAGCTTCATCGTCGGCAATCAATGCGAATCCATGTGGCAGTTTTAATTGCTATGCATAGCTATATATATATATATGTATATATATATAGATATATAGATGGGATAGTTTGATAGTTCGAGCTGACTTTTGTGCTTTGGCATTATTCGCAGTGGCATTCGTTGCAATTGATGTGCCACTCGCTCGCACAGCTTCCTGCCACAACAATGATGCGGCTTCTCGTACTCGACTCTCGACTATGGCTCCCAGTTATGCTTGCCTCGAGCTTGACAATAGTCCACAATGGAAACTGTGTGCTGCAATCAAAATCAATGCGCCAGGAAGCAAGCTCAAAGTGAAGTTGACCGAACGCCCGATATTAGAGCTCACACACACACACACACACACACACACACACACATGACAAGTGTCACATTAAAAAGCAAAAGCAAAAAAAAAAATAATAAATAAAATAAAACTTAAATTGAAAATGGTTGTCATCGTAAATTGATAATAATTATTTTTAATTGCATGCAATGAGATGTTGTTGTTGCTGTTCTTTTTGTTGTTCTTATTGTTGTTGTTGCTGCTGTCCATGCAAATTGCATGTGAAATGGCCGTCGAGCATCGGATATGGCTAAAAAGACGTCGCCTGCGCCGCATCACACATACGCCGCATTTGCCGCGCGCACATAAAAATGCCATTAAGCAAACAACATTAAAATTAACTTAAATATTGTATGGACAGTAAATAGCTGAAATGCTTTTGACATATTTGCTTAAATCGCATTTTCCAAATGCAAATGCAAATGTTAAAATCCAACATAACAATATTTATTTTGATTTTCGATTGCATTTTTTTTGCCTATTGTAATTGCCAAAAAATGTTGAAATGAATACGGCGACTGCGACTGCGAACAAATTAATTACAATTTGAATTAATTTTTGATTTCGTATATTTTTTTTTGGATTTTTTCGCATATTACATATTTATCTAGGCTCTTGTTTAGATAAATATATGTGTGCATGTAAATACGTGAAATTAATTGAAATTGTTTGTTGTCGCTTTTGTTGTTGTTGTTTTTCTCAGGGCTCTGCATTTAAAATTAAATTTATTTCGCATTCGTTGTTATTTAATACCAATATAATTGACATTCGATGTTTGCCGCCTCGTAATTAAAATTAAAATTTCAATTACAATTTTGCCTAATAAGATCCAACAGCTGCCAGATCGCATTGTTTGCACATGTAATTATGCACAGTCTGTGTGCATCTTGCAGATACTTTTGTATCTGTCCGTCTGTCTGTCTGTAAACTAATCATTTGCATTAATAATTCCATTTCAAGTGCTGTGCTATTTACCTGTGACCAGTAATTAACGATAAGTCTGGTCTAACATTCGGAATTTCAATAATTACGAATGCATTTTTGTGTGGCACATCAAAAGACAAATTTGTTTCCAGCTCAATTGAAATTTGCAAATATTTGCTGTACAAGCCTGCGGCATAAATCGATTGACAGTAAACGTTGGACTTAAATTATATATATACATATATGTATATATATATATACATATGTACATATAACATTTGCCAGCGTCTCTTGTATGCAGGCTTATGAGCATTTTTGAATATTTGATATACTAGAACGTCAAATTAAAAATAATAATTGCTTCGCAGCACACAAACAACTGGATATTATGCGGTGTAAATTTCAATATAAATATTACATTTATCAATAATTAAATGCGCCCAATTAACTAACTCCTCAATGGCATAGAATGGGATGAAATTCGTTCCAAGTTGTACTTCAGATGCTTTCCTCACATTATGCAGAGTAAATTTCAATATATATAATATATATATCATTTATAAATTGCGCCTAATTAACTAACTCCTCAATGACATAGAATGGGATGGATTCCTTAACATTATGTACTTCAACTTTTGTGCACATTTTGAGCTTAAATATTCTTCTAAGTTATGCCAACAAAAAATTCAATATAAATAATACATTTATCAATAATTAAATACGCCTTATTAACTAGCTACTGAAAAGCATAGAATGTGATGAAATTCTTGACATTTTGTACTTCAGATTTTGTACACATTTTGTGCTTGAAAATACATAAAAATGTTCAAAGTTTTGGTTTACCTATTGCCCTAATTTGGCCCGGCTTTAAATGTTTGCTCTGAAAATAGAAAAATCTCTCAACTTGAGCACCAAATTTGTGTCTTGTATTTAAGAACTTTGGGCTCATAAAAAATGTGCTTGAAACAAAGACTTTCGCTCTTATTTTAAGAAATTACGCCCGTGGCTTGTGCTTGACTTGAGTGCAAAATACCCAAATTTTTGTCTTATCTAAATTTCGCTTAAGTACACTCAACTCTGCTCTATTTTGGCAGCCACAACACATTTTTTCTTTTCTCGGTCACTTACCAGAACTGTTTTCTTTTTTTTTTTTTGTGGTGGTCGCTTTTTTGCCTTTGGGTGAAGTTCACTTTGAATTAGTTTTTGTCACTTTTTGGCCACGTTCGAAAGTCTTTTGCTGTGGCTCAATAAATTAGCAGCGACGTCAGGCACAAATCCAGTGACAATGACTTTTAGTTCCTCGGTCCTTTTTTTCACACACACACGCAGCTACACACACACACACACACACACACTCAGCCACACACGGCTACACACACACGAAAACGTGAAAGCGTATTAAAAACTCATTAAGCAGACTCCGAGTGTTTTTTCTATGTGGTTTTTTTTATACGCTCTCTTTTATATATTTTTTTTTAAATTTTAATTTATGCAAATATCGACCGAAGCGAAACACACACACACACACGCACACTCGCTTGAGCTGTGTGTGGATCTGCCAAAAAGAATGCTGCGCTTTTGCAAGCAAATCGAATGTCAACACACGCACACACACACACACCGGCACACACACACACAGATCAAAGAACCGTGTCGTGAGCAGCGTGAGGAGCGTGAGGAGCGTGAGTCTTGGCGTGAGGGTCCAGCACGTGCGATACGTGACCTATGCCAAGCGTTAAACTCACGCGAAATTTTTGGCTCTCGCCAGGCTGCCAGAGGATGCCAGAGGACTCCGATTACGTTCAGCAGGTAGAAGAAGAAGTAGCTCACACACACACACACACGTGTCGACCAAATCCGCTTAAGACAAACTGACGACTGATTCTGTGTGCCACGCAGCGCAATGCCGCAAGTTGGGGCAACTTGGCCCCAAAATTTTTGTGTCGGCATCGGCATCGGCCTCGCTGTCGCAGTCGCAGTCGGAGTCGGAGTCGCCAGCTGCTGCTGCTCGGCTGGCGTGGGTGGCAAACGGGCGGGCGGGGCGGGGGGTCACCCGGACCTGGGACACGGCCAAAGAGCATGCCGCAGCTCTTAAGAGCGTTCGTGTTCCATTCCCGTTCGTTTCGCAAAGGGCGCAACTGGTTCTGTCCATGGAAGGCGCCAAATGTGTGACATTGGAAAACGCCTCGCACTCTCTCTCTCTCTCTCTCTCTCTTACTCTCCTTCTCTGTGGCCCCTACTGCGTGGTAAATGCCGGCAGGGGCCACTGTTTTGTTTGCCCAATTAAATGCCACATATGTCATGGACTACCCAGCACAGCTCCCGCTCGCAGCATGCAGTTTTTTAATTAATCATTAATAAGAGCCACGCTCGGCTGGCAACCAAAGCAGCCACAGCTACAGAGATAAAGGCAGCCCCCCATTCCCAACTGAATGCCAAATTGCAGCCTTTGATATGCCCGCTGGAACCTGCTCCGACTCCAGCTCCAACTCCGACTACGACTACGGCTCCAGCCGCAATTAGCGAGCGGCCGGCAAATATGCAACTGTTGCGCCGCTTCGAATCCCCAAGCACGTCCCAGACCGGAGCCGCCAAATGCCAAATGCAACTGAGTCTAATTCGGTGCGTCAAGTGAAACCGCACAAAACTAAAAAAATGAAGCAAATAGAATATGCCAGGCGAGAGTGTCCGATTGAACGATGCCCTACCAACTGGCGGAACACGCACAGCCGGACAGACTGGCAGACAGACAGACGGCACGTGCTTCTTTGCAGGCACACAAAAGCATCCTTGAGGAAAGTTACATTCCTTTCTTTCCCTATTGAGTGAACTATTTTATTCTGAAACAACTCTGGACTTTATAGACCGATCATTCTGCAATTTGTAGGCTTAACCCTTATAGACTGAACTATTTTATTCCCACATAACTTTGAAGCTTATTTCCGATCGTTCTGCATATTGGAGGCCTAAAGGTTGTCATTAAGTTCTGTGTGTACATCAAAATAGAAGGCTGTTTTATTGGGGTATAGAAGAACCCCTAGGAATAAATATCAATATCCGAAATAATCTATTGGCGTATTCCCAGTTGCCTGCAAAACCGTATAAAGTAAATTTGGGAATTCTTTCCAGAAATTGTTCTCCACACTCGAATCTACTTCTAAGCAGCCCAGACTCTGGTCGAGTTGTTAACTTACTAGGCTTGGAAAGTGCTGGAAAATTCCTAAATGATTTCCAATACAAAGCATTTTAATATTCTTAAGGCATTTTGTAAAAAAATAGTAAAATGACTTGATTTCTTACAAACTTCAATAAATTAGAAAATTAGAAACCTTCGAAAACCATCACAAAAATGTTCCAAGCTCTACTCCTATTACGAAGGGTTGTTCAGACTGGAACCTGTAGATAGTTCGATTTTTATGGTGGTCTACTTTATGAAGGTCTTCTGAATATAGAATATATGAATACCCAACAAAAGTGCCGCCTTTTGCCTCCTTTAGACTAACATTAACCCCACTCTAACAATTTTCAATGGTTACAGGGTATACTAGTTTACTCGCTTAAGCTATACGAATTTTGGAATATATTTGTATAATTCTATTCTACTTCATAGGCACAGAGTGCAGTCAGGGATCAGTCGTCTCAATGGGCTCTAGATAATGTTTATATATTCGTGCGACATTCTCTATGGTGCTCAAAAGCGTCCTGTAAGCCAATGTACCCCAATTCATAGAGACGCAAAAAGTGCCAGAGCGAAACAACAACAACAAGAGCACGTACAGCCACATTGCATTTGTTGGCCGCCTCGTCGATTGGGGCAGAGGGGGGGGGGGGGGGGCAAACCTAATGTAACAATTGACCTGTGGGTCATGTCGCCAAGCTCCCCATCCGACTCCTACTCCTCCTCGCCTCCTCGCAGCGATGTGCCGTTGCGTGTGCCTCAGCTGCAAATACAATTTGCTGCACTCGGTCGAACACATTCCGATTTCGCATAATTTTATTGGCTCCGACAGCAAACAGAATCAACAGTTTTCGCGAGACGTCCCCCTACGTGCTCCCCAATGCATTTTTGTAGGCGCTGCGAGAGGGCATATGCCAGGGCCCAGAGCCAGAGTCTACTCCAGGGAGAGAGGCCGCAGCCCGAGCGTCCCCTTTGCCGTGCTTTGCATATGCAATCGCCCACATAATCACGCTGGCAGCGGCGACTCCAGCGCCGGAGCCCGGGGCCAAAGCGTTGGCATTGCAAAAATGCTAATTAGGCGTAATTCGCATAAAATTCGCAAACATTTGCTGTCACTGGCACGGGTCCCATCGAGTGCCCGGCCAGCAGCTGCCGCTGGAGGATTCGGTTCGGATTCAGCGCGGATTCCGGGCCCGGGCAATTCGCTGGCTATGGCAATGGCAATGGCTTTTGATTTATGAGCGCCGACGCCTATCAGCGGCACATCAACAGCGCCAATCGTCGGCTCATCCGTCATCGCGGGCCACACCCGGAGATGGATGCCGCTGCTGCTGCTGCTCCACGGCCTGCCGCGGGCAGCCTGATAAATTATTAACTCTGTGTGTGTGTGTGTGAGTGTGAGTGTGTTGTGTAAGCTTATGTGATTCTGATACGGATTTGTTTTGCTCGCTGTGATTCTTCTGCCATAGTTGCGGCCGAGAGCAGTTGCACGCGTAAGCTCAGCCATGGAGACATGTCTATTTGTCCTTCAAATCTTACAAATACCTCGCAAGCCCAGCTTTATATATACATACTAGCGGGCCTAGCCCGGCTTAGCCCATGGTGCGTATAAAATAAATTCTCTCAAAGATCGGAAAATCGGTTGAGATTTGATCGAGTTATGGCTGGGAAATTTTTTGAGCTATTCCTATATGGGATATTTGACCTATGTCTGTATAGGATATTTTTGAGGGTAAGATTTTCACATGAATTTCGACTAAAAATTATGTAGTCAGATTTAAATGCCAGATTAATCTAGAGTTAAGGCTATGTAGAAAGAGCCAAACCTAATGAAAATCGGTTGCGTTTTGACCGAGTTACGGGAGTGGGAAATTTTGACCTATATGATATCGCAGTTCGATGTTGTTAAGATTTGGCGCATTTACAGCTGTGAAATAAATAATAGCACCACCACTACAAGCAATTTTTAAATAGTCGCCCTACTCACATTTTTAACGTTAATGAAACGTTAAGCACATTTTTAGAAAGGGACGACTCTTACAAATCTGGGAGTAAAAAAGGAATCATCCTTATTCATAACGTTTTTAAGTTATTTAAGGAACTTTACTGAAATTGATCAAATATACGGGATTCCCCAGAAAAAGGGCAAATGGTGCTATATTTTTTTTCGGTATATTTGGGGCTTTTTTCTTAAAATCCCCAAAAAAATATATATAGACCAAAATTTGAAGAACGGTAACACTGTTTTTGTTTAAAGGGAATACTAAACAATAGAAAAAAAAATAAGGATTTAAAAAAATCGCAACAGTAATCCCATTTTTTTTTATCAAGTACAAAATGTGCTGTAGTGGTGCTTTTATTTTTTTCGCAACTGTATATAAAGCAGGTAGGATCTCTTAATTGACAAGTTTGTTAAAGGTATCTATATGAAACGTTGTCTCTACACGAACTCGACTCACCGAAGCTATGGCTGCTTTTTGATAAAGTGGCTCCATCCAGCTGGATCTGACATATGTACTGCCTGTAACAGAAAGTGGGACCTATCCAAAAAATAAATAGATAGACGGACAGACGGACTGGGCCTTATAAACTCCGCTGTTGATGCCGATCAAAAATGTATATAATTTCTGAGGTCGCAGGCATCTGCTTTTGTGCCTCTGCAGCCGCACCGACTTTAAGTCCACTTTTGGACCAACTTCAATTCACTAAAATTTCAAACAGGTAACAATTTTGAACGAATTACATTTTCAGCTATACATTTTGCCTGACAAAATGTTAAGATATCAGGAAAAGTGCGACTGATTTACTTGGAATGCGCAGCCTTGACCTTGCCAAGCGAATTTCACTGTGAAGCCAGTTCCACAGCCCGATACAATTTGCTGGAACAACCGGAGAGCCAGTTTTATTAATTAAATGGCTGTTTTGTTGATCACAATGTGAAGAAGGGAAGGAGGGGAAGGGAAAGAGGGGCAGCAGGAGAGGGGAAAGAGGGGCAGCAGGAGGAGCATTACTCAATTGGGTTTGGGGCAGCAGCTGGGCCTAACGATGCGCAGCAGAGCATGACAGGGGGAAGGGGGAAGGGGAAGGTGGGGTGGGAGTGTAAGCGGGGCTGGCAATAACATTCACTTTTGTCCAAGTGCTCAGCCTCCGTTGTCCGTTGTAGGGGGCGTGGCAGGTGGGCAGCTCGCAACTATTGTCCATCCTTGCGTACGTTGTTTGTGTACCCCGTTTCTGGGCCAGGCCGCAAAAGTGCCAGGCATTGTCGCATCCGTTGCCGCTGCTGAAAGGATTTCAATGTCACACGGCGGCGTCGGTTCGACGGAAGCGTCGCCCGTCTCCGGGCCAGGGCCCGGTTGGTCCATTACATTAAGCCACGTTCGACGGCCACAAAAACGTCGCAATAAAAATCCGGGCGGGGAAAAACTCTGTCGCTGTCTCGCTCTGTGGCCACTTTTGTGGTCAATTAACGGTCGCCTCAAGTTCGCGTGCTTTGTTTTTGTTATGAATTTAAATGACCCACTGTGCGCCTCTGCCGCTGCCTCTGCCTCTGCCGCTGCCTCTGTGCCTCAAGTGGCATTCGGGCGAAGCGAAGCCTGCCCCAACGTGGCCGGCGTGTCGCCTTAAGCTCCCAGCGGCTGGCCCGAAAAACCCAGCTCACACGTGTTGTGACAACACCTGTCGCCGTGAAATTTTACAACAATTTAGCTAATGACTTTCCTAGACGTGTGGACTAGCCCCACCAGGGGTACAAGCCCCTCTCAGCCCCCCTTGCCCCATCCTATGTAAATACCAAATTAATTATATGCCATGCAGTGAAATTAATCAAGTGTAGCGCCAAACCAGGCAAAACCAAAATCAACTACACTACAACGAACTGAACTCTATTTAACCCCCGAAACAAGCCACCGCCAGGGCCCCCCTCAGTCCCGCTGCTCCCCCTACGCTCCTTCGACACCGCCCGGGGCCCATTTCATTAATCACACTCAACACTTGGGCAGGGCTTCAAAGTGGCGGGAACGTGCGAGGCGGAGGGGGAGGAGGCGTGGGTGGAGGAGGCGTGGGCGGAGGCGACTAACGGGGACAACTTTGAGCTCACTTGTGGCCAATGTCAAATGGTTTTTGGCTGCCCAAAACGCTTCAGTTCCTGATTATTTATTATTGTTTAAGGTGCTTGTGGGCGGCGGACGAGTATGGAAGGGGGCGTGGCAAGTGGGCCAGGTAGTCGTAGGTGCATGCTGCACTTAGACGGATGCTTGGGACATTAATTGCCAAAGGCGCACATTGAATGTGGCCCAAAATATTATGTATTGGCAAGGAAAAGGGCGAATAAAGATTAGCCGAAGATGAAATACCCTTCATATTATTATAATGCTAAAAATATATATGTATTTCCATGCCCAGCCGTGCTCATGCTAAGCATCTCTTACTATAGTTGCCCGGTCTTAGTAAGATTTAAGATTTTTAAAAGCGGCAAAAATCGAACGATTTTCGATATTGTAGTTTGATATTAGTAAGAACTTGTCAGGAACATAATATGGCTCATATATTGAAAGTCAGGTTGAGTTATATGAGATATAAGCAAATATTTGCAATTTTCTGCATATAGCACAGCTAAAGGTCTGATCCGGCAAATATAATAGATATTTGCAAAGTTTCAAAAAGAGAATCAACGTCTACTTTGCACAGAAACAGTCAAAGGGGTAATTAGACATGACTTGGTAGAATCTTTTGTTAATCTTCTGATCAAGAGTATATGTATGTATATACCTTATTCCTTTGAGCGTTACACATTTCGTGAGCAAGTTAAAGTATCCAACTCTAGAGTATAATTCCTTATACTATTTACCCTGTAAACAGCACAAACATTTGTTTATTTACGGTTCTTGTATCAGCTGAGACCATTTTTACATAGCATACTTTTAGGCAGTTGCCATAAAAGCTAAATAGCTGGGACACAAACTACACCACAACTGAAACTTGGTATTCTTATAGCACGCAAGTTATAGCAGTTATTTTATAGCACCTAGCTGTTTTTAGCACACGCCTAAAAGTATAGCGAGAACTCTCCAACTTTTGTAGCAAAGTATGCTATAAAAACCGTTTCGACGCATTAGTGCGCCACGCTGCCGCTAGAGGGCGCTCTGTTTAGCACCTGCCAAAAAGGTTTTATCGTCCGCCCGTTTCAGTCGCGCGATCGGCCGCATACGAAACAGTTGAACGCAGCGCACTGCGATAAGTAACGGTAACAGCAACTATTTTTGGAGGGGTTGGCAAATAGATAAATAACTAACTAATATTGTTGGTTATTTAATATGCAGCTTAAGCGTAATTGGAACTGAAAATAAACAGCAACAAAAATAACAAACGAAAAGTGCGCAAATAAAAATAAAGGCAAATATAAGCAATGCGCCAGCGAGCGTGTGCATGTGTGTGTGTGTGCATGTGTGTGTGTGATAAGATAGCCCAGAAACGCGACGTTTGTGATAACAGTTTTATTTGTGAAGACAGTTCACAATTTGGCCAAGCGCAGCGCATTAGTCACCTGCAGCGAGATGTTCATATTCATTCACGCATTTTGCATTCGCGACAAGAAATGACAACAACAATGGGCTGGACATCATTTAGATATCATTTACACATGCTAATTAAGCCTATGCTAAAGTTAAAACTTATCCAAAGAACAGCTCACTTGGTTTGTTTTTTGTATAGAAGATATCTAAGTGAATTATTCGCCTGCTCTAGTTCTAGTACAGTGAAACCTCTGTTAAAGGACAGCAGCCTTAAGCGAGGAGCAATCTTGCCCTTTTACTCCCTTGCTCTATGAAAATCTTTTCTTTGTTTGTACTAAAAATTAATGTTTCCCTTTAGCGGGGACTCGAACCCAAGTTTCGCGCTAAACAAGCTGACGTTTAGCCCAGCTCGCTTGCCATTATCTATTTGAGATGCATTTTTAATAAGAAACTAATAACGAGACTATCTTCGAAGTGAACTATTCGCTTGCTCTTTTATCTAGCTAGATGATCTAGGCGTATCACTGTACAGTGAAATCCCATTAAAGGACAGCAGCTCCCTTGCTCCCTTTGCTCTAGACTGAATAAAAATCTATTCTTTATCTACTTTAAATGCATTTTTTACATGCAAATAATATCGAAAATATCTTCGTAGCCCACCTGCTTGGCTTGTCAGCCCAAAAAAGGAACTGTTGCTGTTCACCAAAGTGAGCTTTTACTGTTTGCACATCATATACATACTTAAATGTAATAGGAGATATGCTCATATGAGCAGCTTCCGCTCTGACAGACGTTTAAACAGAAATGTGCCAGTGGAAAATTATATAAATTAGATTATGGCTTTCAGACTCTTGTTGTTGTTGTTATTTTTGTCATGCGTATATGTTCATATATACAAATATGTGTGCATATAATGCTTAATTACATAGGTGTGTGTGTGTGTGTGTCTATAAGCGGGGCAATCAATCGGTTTAGAGTCCGATGCGGCCAGCGGCGCGAAATATAAACATAAAAGCAAACAATTCGGCTTGCGGAATCCAAGCGCAGCGCCACAACAACAACAACAACAATAACAACAACAAGAAAAATAACAACAACAAAAATAAAAGCAGCCCCATCAAATAACATAGAAATTATTACGAATACAAATCGGAAATAAATTCATTTTTGTGCGCGCCTCTCATTTAATCGAGGGAGGGGAAGGGGGAGGGGCGCAGGCACGGTGCTCGATACAGTAAAAGCTCTTGAAAGCGAACTAGATTGCTTTCAGTTTTCCTCAAAGATAATACGAGTATATAACGAGCAAAAAAACACACACACAATAATCAAGTTTTGAAAGCTTGAAATTTCTTCTCGCTTTTTGGGCAATAATTACATTTTTTCATATTCAAGCTTATTTATGTTTTTTTTTTTAATTTTCATACTCTTTCATCACAGTTCAGTCCTCGATTTGCTTCACTGTAAATACCATACGATATATACATAAGCCTATATATGTATATATAAACTTAAAATCTCAAGACTTCATTTAAATTCAACTTTGCTCAAAAAAAGTTTTAATAGAAATGTTGTTTGTCGAGAACAAAAATAGAACTAAGAGAATTTTAGTTTTTTTTTGAGCCGGCCAAAAACTCGACTTCAATTGCCAATATTCACCTTAGCCAACTGTTCGTCAATAGAGCTTTCACTGTACTCGATAAAGACTTGCTGCAAAGTAAAAAAGTTTGACTACCTAATAGACCTATTTATAGGCGGTTTACCTAGACTAGGCTAATGCGCCAGGTTCCCAGCCGGCTTACGCTGGCAATAGAAATGGTCAAAAGAAGAAGAAGAAGAAGAAACCAGAGAATAAGTCGTAAATAGCGTTACACAATCCAAAAAAAAAACCAGAACTCTTCTATGCGTATTCCCCGAGCTGCAATTAGTCGCCGCGCCGTCCGCCGTCCGCCAGGTCGTTGGCCATAAAACTGTTGATATGAGCCACACATGTATATATATATATGTGTATATATATATCTGTATATATCTGTATATATGTGTACAACAACTGCCCTTAAAGCATTTGAACATAACTACAACTGTGACGTCATGTCGGGCCCGCAATCAAATTCGTTTCGTTACAGTTTTGCTTTTATTTAAATTTGTATTTTATCTCCAAGCTCATTAACTTCCACACATGCAATTGTTGCATTGTTGTTGTTGTTGTTGTTGTTGCTGTTGTTGTTACTTTGTTGTTGTTGTTGGTTGTTGTTGTTGTTTTGGCTACCTGCCGCTATCAGGTGCGCACCTTTCACAGCTTACACTCAGCGGAAGTATTAATAATACATTTTTAATAAATAGCAACAACTACCACAACAACTAATCATCACAATAACAAGAGCAAAGACAGCAATACAGTTTGTTTGTTAAGCAGACAACAAGTAAGAGTTGTCTAGTTCACAGTGCACCGACTGGGAGATACCCTGCTTAGCTAGCGCCGAGATGCCAATCGAGTCATATTATATACAAAGAGAAACACACTCTGTGGGAAATGCGCTCTTAAATAACTTCGATAATTGAAGTCCGATGCTTTATTTTATTTTAAGGCACTAAATAATATTTTAAGGCTCTAAATAATGACCTTGACCTTGACCTCGACCATTTTTGTATTGGGAGTATGGAGAGGAACTCCAAAACAAAGAAAAATATTCCCATACGAAAAGTTTCATACCAAGTTGGGTGTAAATAGCTCTTATTACTTTCGAGTTATACTTAACAATATTAAGATAAAAATCGATATTTTCGATCAATATTTATCGATATTTATCGATATTATGGAAATAGGAAAATCTATCGAGATATTATCAAAAAACTTCAATAAAAAGAATCGCTGGGAAATTGAGATTTTTAAATGTTTAACCCGTTTTAGGGCTGAGTAAAGAAATCTTTTGCAGAGCAAGATCATTAAATTATTAATTTAGATTTAGATAATTGGCCAATCTTTAATCTTGATTTGTTGCCCAAAACCTTATCAGCTCCACATTGTCCCCATTAGTCGACCCCGTTAATAGTCAAACTTGAGGCCCATAAAACTAGTGTAGAACACATTGTTCTTGTTGTTGTCGTAATAGCGCTTAACTGAGCGCAGCTTTTCTCTTGAGAGAGAAAGGCAGGGAATTGCAAGTGAGAGAAAGAGAGGGAGAGAGACAGAGAGAGAAAGAGCGGAAGAGAGAGAGAGCAGTTAATGTGCTAGGCACCTCCACCTACATTTCTACGGGCAGCTCACCTACAGATCCGCTCAGTTGTACACACAACACACACACACACACGCAGAGCACACACGCGCAGAGCACACACAACACGTCTGACTTTGTCGCTGGCTGTTGACGTTAGTCGCATTTGAAAGCCGGCAACAGCAGCAGCAGCACAGGCACAGAACTTGAAACTCAGCCGAACGTGAAGCATGTAAAGGCCACGATTGCCATATGAAGATATGGTAAAGGCCAGGGACAAGGAGATGCTCTATTTTACGCAGGACTACAAAATGTATTCTCATTGCAGTTGAAACTTGAACAACAGCAGCAACAAAAACAACAACAACAACGACAACAACAACAACGACAACAACAGCAACATGGCCGCCGGCAATGGAGCAAGCGCCAGCGATCTGGATTGCCAAGTGACTGTGGAGGATTTGCCCATAACCTTCAAGGTTAGTGCCGTACTCGAACCGCAAACAGAGCTCATCATTTCACATTAACTTCATGGCAAAACGACCATTTAAATGCAAGTTCAGCGCCCCTTGGATTATCGTGGATTACCCGCCACCCGCAATCCACGCTCATCACCATTATACACAGTAAAAAAATGTTGATCTAAAACTAAAGCCAAAATTGGACGCGTTACTTATGCCTCAGCTATCGCTTATAGCCTGATTCCACTGTGCTTAAAATATGTTACATTTACAACATTTCACATTCTGCGATTCCATTAGCAAGTGTCAGTTATCGATCCGTCCGTTGGTCTAAAACTAAAGCCAAAATTGGACAGCTTTATGTTATAGCCTGATTCCACTGTGTTTAAAATATGTTACATTTACAACATTTCACATTCTGCGATTCCATTAGCAAGTGTCAGTTTTTGATAACATATACTTGGCAAAAGAATCACTTCTTTAAATAAACAGCTGATTGGTTTGATTTTAAATTTGTAAAATTTTCCTTCTAAAAGTCAAAAAATTCGGCCTCGAAGTTGAGGCTCCATTTAATGGACTCTCTGCGGGCTTTGGCCAGCTTTAAATGTTTAAAAGTGTGGAATTAGTAAAATTTAAAATTATAATTTAATTCAAAATCATAAATTATAATCGATATCAGCTGTTTGTGGTAATAATACATTTAGATGTTCACAATATCGATACAAAATTCAATAAGTCACGAATTACTAGGGGCTAATGCCAAAATTTGTTTGAAAATGTGAAAAATGTGCTTTCTTATGGGAAAACGTACAGGCAACATATATCACATTGGCAAAAAATGTTAGAAATGTTGACAATGAAATTAGGCTATTAATCGAAATGCAAATTTTTATGGCAAAATGTACAGGCAACATATTTCACATTAGCTTAAAATGTGACATTTGCAAAAAATTTAAGAAATGTTGACAGTGGAATTAGGCTATTAATCTAAATGGACTCTCTGCTCAGTTCACGCTCCCTTTTGAGATATTAACTGAAGCCCTGAATATTAGACCAATTTAACAAACACAGAAATAGTTTTCTATTTGAACCAACATGTTTTTTTTTGCTGTGTATCAAAATTCACCAAATTGGTTTTTAATTTAAGCCAACATGTTTGTTTTTTGCTGTGTATCAAAACAAAGCGAGACACGCACTCGTCTCGCTTGGCTGGACGCAGCCAGAGTCACATGAGCATTTTGGCTGTGTCGTGGACAGCGCCTGACATCCGGTTCGGGTCGGATGCAAATGAAGCGACAGTCCGTCCCGTCCCGTCCCGTTGGCTAACGGCATGCGGCTCTGGGCCCGGAAGTAGCTGCTGAAAGCATTTGTAACGCATTTTCATTTGCCGCTTGCAGGTCAAATACATTGGCTCGGAGGTGGCGCGCGGCCTGTGGGGCATTAAGTACACACGCCGGCCGGTTGATTTAATGGTGGGCGTGGCCAAGAATCTGCCGCCCAACAAGGTGCTGCCCAACTGCGAGCTGAAGGTGTCGACGGCGGGCGTCCAGCTGGAAATCATCTCGCCCAAGGCGAGCATCAACAACTGGAGCTATCCGATCGATACGATATCGTATGGCGTACAGGATCTGGTTTATACGCGCGTCTTTGCCATGATTGTCGTCAAGGATGAGTCCAGTCCGCATCCGTTCGAGGTGCACGCCTTTGTCTGCGACAGTCGTGCTATGGCGCGCAAGCTGACCTTTGCCCTGTCCGCCGCCTTCCAAGACTACTCGCGGGTGGTCAAGGAAGCTACTGGCGATGACCAGGACAATGGCAATGCCACGCCCAGCGACGCCATAACGCCCACGCGGCAAAAGTTCGCCATCGATCTGCGCACGCCCGAGGAGATCCAAGCCGGCGAACTGGAGCAGGAAACGGAGGCATAGCACAAACCTCCTGTGTGTGTGTGTGTCCATGTGTGTCCATGTGTGTCTATGTGTGTGTGTGTCTGTGTCTTACATATATTTGTATTATTCCTTGGGGTTCGGGAGTCGTGTCAATTGTGATTGTCCTAGTTACTTATCGTCCAGCTGATGCAGATGCTGTTGTTATTGTACTTCTCTCACCTGGTAGTTGCCTCATACAGCTAATTACCCAAAGCCTAAGCATAAAGCAACTTTAACGATTTTCTACGTAAAATAAAATTAAATACTATATAAACTAATTGTATTACACTTGTATAAATAAAAGTTACTGTTTAAATAAGTTATGAATAAGAGTTATCTAATCGAACATGATCGACCAAAAAGAGAAACTCTGTGCGCATCACCTCAGCATACATTCATAATCTCGATATATAACTGATTGATTGATTGATTCATTAATTGATTGACTGATTACCTATAACTACTTTACTGTAGTTACCATGTGTTATGTAAGTAAAAATCGGATGAGATTTGACCGAGATATGGGGGTGGGAATTTTTTCCTATGTCTAAATACGAATCTTGGGGTAAGATTTAGACATGAATTTCGGCTAAAAATTATGTATTAAGATTTGAATGCCGGATTAATCTACAGGGAAACCCATGAAGAAAAAGCCAAACCTCGTGAAAATCGGATGAGATTTGACCGAGATATGGGCGTGGGAAATTTTGACCTATGCCTATAAACGAATCTTGGGGTAAGATTTAGACATGAATTTCGGCTAAAAATTATGTATTCAGATTTGAATGCCGGATCAATCTAGAGGGAAACCCATGAAGAAAAAGCCAAACCTCGTAAAAATCGGATGAGATTTGACCGAGATATAGGGGTGGGAAATTTTGACCTATGCCTATAAACGAATCTTGGGGTAAGATTTAGACATGAATTTCGACTAAAAATTATGTTTTCAAATTTGAATGCCGGATTAATCTAGAGGGAAACCCATGAAGAAAAGGCCAAACCTCGTGAAAATCGGATGAGATTTGACCGAGATATGGGGTGGGAATTTTTTCCTATATCTAAATACGAATCTTGGGGTAAGATTTAGACATGAATTTCGGCTAAAAATTATGTATTCAGGTTTGAATGCCGGATTAATCTAGAGGGAAACCCATGAAGAAAAAGCCAAACCTCGTGAAAATCGAATGAGATTTGACCGAGGTATGGGGGTGGGAAATTTTGACCTATGCCTATAAACGAATCTTGGGGTAAGATTTAGACATGAATTTCGGCTAAAAATTATGTATTCAGATTTGAATGCCTGATTAATCTAGAGGGAAACCCATGAAGAAAAAGCCAAACCTCGTGAAAATCGGATGAGATTTGACCGAGATATGGGGGTGGGAATTTTTTCCTATGTCTAAATACGAATCTTGGGGTAAGATTTAGACATGAATTTCGGCTAAAAATTATGTATTCAGATTTGAATGCCGGATTAATCTAGAGGGAACCCCATGAAGAAAAAGCCAAACCTCGTGAAAATCGGATGAGATTTGACCGAGATATGGGGGTGGGAATTTTTTCCTATATCTAAATACGAATCTTGGGGTAAGATTTAGACATGAATTTCGGCTAAAAATTATTTATTCAGGTTTGAATGCCGGATTAATCTAGAGGGAAACCCATGAAGAAAAAGCCAAACCTCGTGAAAATCGGATGAGATTTGACCGAGATATGGGGGTGGGAAATTTATACCTATGCCTATAAACGAATCTTGGGGTAAGATTTAGACATGAATTTCGGCTAAAAATTATGTATTCAGATTTGAATGCCGGATTAATCTAGAGGGAAACCCATGAAGAAAAAGCCAAACCTCGTGAAAATCGGATGAGATTTGACCGAGATATGGGGGTGGGAATTTTTTCCTATGTCTAAATACGAATCTTGGGGTAAGATTTAGACATGAATTTCGGCTAAAAATTATGTATTCAGATTTGAATGCCGGATTAATCTAGAGGGAAACCCATGAAGAAAAAGCCAAACCTCGTGAAAATCGGATGAGATTTGACCGAGATATGGGGGTGGGAAATTTTGACCTATGCCTATAAACGAATCTTGGGGTAAGATTTAGACATGAATTTCGGCTAAAAATTATGTATTCAGATTTGAATGCCGGATTAATCTAGAGGGAAACCCATGAAGAAAAAGCCAAACCTCGTGAAAATCGGATGAGATTTGACCGAGATATGGGGGTGGGAAATTTTGACCTATGCCTATAAACGAATCTTGGGGTAAGGGAATCTTGGGGCAAGGTTTAGACATGAATTTCGACTAAAAATTATGTTTTCAGATTTGAATGCCGGATTAATCTAGAGGGAAACCCATGAAGAAAAGGCCAAACCTCGTGAAAATCGGATGAGATTTGACCGAGATATGGGGGTGGGAATTTTTTCCTATGTCTAAATACGAATCTTGGGGTAAGATTTAGACATGAATTTCGGCTAAAAATTATGTATTCAGGTTTGAATGCCGGATTAATCTAGAGGGAAACCCATGAAGAAAAAGCCAAACCTCGTGAAAATCGGATGAGATTTGACCGAGATATGGGGGTGGGAAATTTTGACCTATGTATATAAACGAATCTTGGGGTAAGGGAATCTTGGGGTAAGGTTTAGACATGAATTTCGACTAAAAATTATGTTTTCAGATTTGAATGCCGGATTAATCTAGAGGGAAACCCATGAAGAAAAGGCCAAACCTCGTGAAAATCGGATGAGATTTGACCGAGATATGGGGGTGGGAATTTTTTCCTATGTCTAAATACGAATCTTGGGGTAAGATTTAGACATGAATTTCGGCTAAAAATTATTTATTCAGGTTTGAATGCCGGATTAATCTAGAGGGAAACCCATGAAGAAAAAGCCAAACCTCGTGATAATCGGATGAGATTTGACCGAGATATGGGGGTGGGAAATTTTGACCTATGCCTATAAACGAATCTTGGGGTAAGGGAATCTTGGGGCAAGGTTTAGACATGAATTTCGACTAAAAATTATGTTTTCAGATTTGAATGCCGGATTAATCTAGAGGGAAACCCATGAAGAAAAAGCCAAACCTCGTGAAAATCGGATGAGATTTGACCGAGATATGGGGGTGGGAATTTTTTCCTATGTCTAAATACGAATCTTGGGGTAAGATTTAGACATGAATTTCGGCTAAAAATTATGTATTCAGGTTTGAATGCCGGATTAATCTAGAGGGAAACCCATGAAGAAAAAGCCAAACCTCGTGAAAATCGGATGAGATTTGACCGAGATATGGGGGTGGGAAATTTTGACCTATGTATATAAACGAATCTTGGGGTAAGGGAATCTTGGGGTAAGGTTTAGACATGAATTTCGACTAAAAATTATGTTTTCAGATTTGAATGCCGGATTAATCTAGAGGGAAACCCATGAAGAAAAGGCCAAACCTCGTGAAAATCGGATGAGATTTGACCGAGATATGGGGGTGGGAATTTTTTCCTATGTCTAAATACGAATCTTGGGGTAAGATTTAGACATGAATTTCGGCTAAAAATTATGTATTCAGGTTTGAATGCCGGATTAATCTAGAGGGAAACCCATGAAGAAAAAGCCAAACCTCGTGAAAATCGGATGAGATTTGACCGAGATATGGGGTGGGAAATTTTGACCTATCCCTATAAACGAATCTTGGGGTAAGATTTAGACATGAATTTCGGCTAAAAATTATGTATTCAGATTTGAATGCCGGATTAATCTAGAGGGAAACCCATGAAGAAAAAGCCAAACCTCGTGAAAATCGGATGAGATTTGACCGAGATATGGGGGTGGGAAATTTTGACCTATGCCTATAAACGAATCTTGGGGTAAGATTTAGACATGAATTTCGACTAAAAATTATGTTTTCAGATGTGAATGCCGGATTAATCTAGAGGCAAATCCATGAAGAAAAAGCCAAACCTCGTGAAAATCGGATGAGATTTGACTGAGATATCGGGGAGGGAAATTCGGACCTATGTATATAAGCGAAGCTCGGGGTAAGATTTAGACATGAATTTCGGCTAAAAATTATGTATTCAGATTTGAATGCCGGATTAATCTAGAGGGTAACCCATGAAGAAAAAGCCAAACCTCGTGAAAATCGGATGAGATTTAACCGAGATATGGGGGTGGGAATTTTTTCCTATGTCTAAATACGAATCTTGGGGTAAGATGTAGACATGAATTTCGGCTAAAAATAATGTATTCAGATTTGAATGCCGGATTAATCTAGAGGGAAACCCATGAAGAAAAAGCCAAACCTCGTGAAAATCGGATGAGATTTGACCGAGATATAGGGGTGGGAAATTTTGACCTATGCCTATAAACGAATCTTGGGGTAAGGGAATCTTGGGGTAAGGTTAAGACATGAATTTCGACTAAAAATTATGTTTTCAGATTTGAATGCCGGATTAATCTAGAGGGAAACCCATGAAGAAAAGGCCAAACCTCGTGAAAATCGGATGAGATTTGACCGAGATATGGGGTGGGAATTTTTTCCTATATCTAAATACGAATCTTGGGGTAAGATTTAGACATGAATTTCGGCTAAAAATTATGTATTCAGGTTTGAATGCCGGATTAATCTAGAGGGAAACCCATGAAGAAAAAGCCAAACCTCGTGAAAATCGAATGAGATTTGACCGAGGTATGGGGGTGGGAAATTTTGACCTATGCCTATAAACGAATCTTGGGGTAAGATTTAGACATGAATTTCGGCTAAAAATTATGTATTCAGATTTGAATGCCTGATTAATCTAGAGGGAAACCCATGAAGAAAAAGCCAAACCTCGTGAAAATCGGATGAGATTTGACCGAGATATGGGAGTGGGAATTTTTTCCTATGTCTAAATACGAATCTTGGGGTAAGATTTAGACATGAATTTCGGCTAAAAATTATGTATTCAGATTTGAATGCCGGATTAATCTAGAGGGAACCCCATGAAGAAAAAGCCAAACCTCGTGAAAATCGGATGAGATTTGACCGAGATATGGGGGTGGGAATTTTTTCCTATATCTAAATACGAATCTTGGGGTAAGATTTAGACATGAATTTCGGCTAAAAATTATGTATTCAGGTTTGAATGCCGGATTAATCTAGAGGGAAACCCATGAAGAAAAAGCCAAACCTCGTGAAAATCGGATGAGATTTGACCGAGATATGGGGGTGGGAAATTTATACCTATGCCTATAAACGAATCTTGGGGTAAGATTTAGACATGAATTTCGGCTAAAAATTATGTATTCAGATTTGAATGCCGGATTAATCTAGAGGGAAACCCATGAAGAAAAAGCCAAACCTCGTGAAAATCGGATGAGATTTGACCGAGATATGGGGGTGGGAATTTTTTCCTATGTCTAAATACGAATCTTGGGGTAAGATTTAGACATGAATTTCGGCTAAAAATTATGTATTCAGATTTGAATGCCGGATTAATCTAGAGGGAAACCCATGAAGAAAAAGCCAAACCTCGTGAAAATCGGATGAGATTTGACCGAGATATGGGGGTGGGAAATTTTGACCTATGCCTATAAACGAATCTTGGGGTAAGATTTAGACATGAATTTCGGCTAAAAATTATGTATTCAGATTTGAATGCCGGATTAATCTAGAGGGAAACCCATGAAGAAAAAGCCAAACCTCGTGAAAATCGGATGAGATTTGACCGAGATATGGGGGTGGGAAATTTTGACCTATGCCTATAAACGAATCTTGGGGTAAGGGAATCTTGGGGCAAGGTTTAGACATGAATTTCGACTAAAAATTATGTTTTCAGATTTGAATGCCGGATTAATCTAGAGGGAAACCCATGAAGAAAAGGCCAAACCTCGTGAAAATCGGATGAGATTTGACCGAGATATGGGGGTGGGAATTTTTTCCTATGTCTAAATACGAATCTTGGGGTAAGATTTAGACATGAATTTCGGCTAAAAATTATGTATTCAGGTTTGAATGCCGGATTAATCTAGAGGGAAACCCATGAAGAAAAAGCCAAACCTCGTGAAAATCGGATGAGATTTGACCGAGATATGGGGGTGGGAAATTTTGACCTATGTATATAAACGAATCTTGGGGTAAGGGAATCTTGGGGTAAGGTTTAGACATGAATTTCGACTAAAAATTATGTTTTCAGATTTGAATGCCGGATTAATCTAGAGGGAAACCCATGAAGAAAAGGCCAAACCTCGTGAAAATCGGATGAGATTTGACCGAGATATGGGGGTGGGAATTTTTTCCTATGTCTAAATACGAATCTTGGGGTAAGATTTAGACATGAATTTCGGCTAAAAATTATTTATTCAGGTTTGAATGCCGGATTAATCTAGAGGGAAACCCATGAAGAAAAAGCCAAACCTCGTGATAATCGGATGAGATTTGACCGAGATATGGGGGTGGGAAATTTTGACCTATGCCTATAAACGAATCTTGGGGTAAGGGAATCTTGGGGCAAGGTTTAGACATGAATTTCGACTAAAAATTATGTTTTCAGATTTGAATGCCGGATTAATCTAGAGGGAAACCCATGAAGAAAAGGCCAAACCTCGTGAAAATCGGATGAGATTTGACCGAGATATGGGGGTGGGAATTTTTTCCTATGTCTAAATACGAATCTTGGGGTAAGATTTAGACATGAATTTCGGCTAAAAATTATGTATTCAGGTTTGAATGCCGGATTAATCTAGAGGGAAACCCATGAAGAAAAAGCCAAACCTCGTGAAAATCGGATGAGATTTGACCGAGATATGGGGGTGGGAAATTTTGACCTATGTATATAAACGAATCTTGGGGTAAGGGAATCTTGGGGTAAGGTTTAGACATGAATTTCGACTAAAAATTATGTTTTCAGATTTGAATGCCGGATTAATCTAGAGGGAAACCCATGAAGAAAAGGCCAAACCTCGTGAAAATCGGATGAGATTTGACCGAGATATGGGGGTGGGAATTTTTTCCTATGTCTAAATACGAATCTTGGGGTAAGATTTAGACATGAATTTCGGCTAAAAATTATGTATTCAGGTTTGAATGCCGGATTAATCTAGAGGGAAACCCATGAAGAAAAAGCCAAACCTCGTGAAAATCGGATGAGATTTGACCGAGATATGGGGTGGGAAATTTTGACCTATCCCTATAAACGAATCTTGGGGTAAGATTTAGACATGAATTTCGGCTAAAAATTATGTATTCAGATTTGAATGCCGGATTAATCTAGAGGGAAACCCATGAAGAAAAAGCCAAACCTCGTGAAAATCGGATGAGATTTGACCGAGATATGGGGGTGGGAAATTTTGACCTATGCCTATAAACGAATCTTGGGGTAAGATTTAGACATGAATTTCGACTAAAAATTATGTTTTCAGATGTGAATGCCGGATTAATCTAGAGGCAAATCCATGAAGAAAAAGCCAAACCTCGTGAAAATCGGATGAGATTTGACTGAGATATCGGGGAGGGAAATTCGGACCTATGTATATAAGCGAAGCTCGGGGTAAGATTTAGACATGAATTTCGGCTAAAAATTATGTATTCAGATTTGAATGCCGGATTAATCTAGAGGGTAACCCATGAAGAAAAAGCCAAACCTCGTGAAAATCGGATGAGATTTAACCGAGATATGGGGGTGGGAATTTTTTCCTATGTCTAAATACGAATCTTGGGGTAAGATGTAGACATGAATTTCGGCTAAAAATAATGTATTCAGATTTGAATGCCGGATTAATCTAGAGGGAAACCCATGAAGAAAAAGCCAAACCTCGTGAAAATCGGATGAGATTTGACCGAGATATAGGGGTGGGAAATTTTGACCTATGCCTATAAACGAATCTTGGGGTAAGGGAATCTTGGGGTAAGGTTAAGACATGAATTTCGACTAAAAATTATGTTTTCAGATTTGAATGCCGGATTAATCTAGAGGGAAACCCATGAAGAAAAGGCCAAACCTCGTGAAAATCGGATGAGATTTAACCGAGATATGGGGGTGGGAATTTTTTCCTATGTCTAAATACGAATCTTGGGGTAAGATGTAGACATGAATTTCGGCTAAAAATAATGTATTCAGATTTGAATGCCGGATTAATCTAGAGGGAAACCCATGAAGAAAAAGCCAAACCTCGTGAAAATCGGATGAGATTTGACCGAGATATGGGGTGGGAAATTTTTTCCTATGTCTAAATACGAATCTTGGGGTAAGATTTAGACATGAATTTCGGCTAAAAATTATGTATTCAGATTTGAATGCCGGATTAATCTAGAGGGAAACCCACGAAGAAAAATCCTAACCTCGTGAAAATCGGATGAGATTTGACCGAGATATGGGGGTGGGAAATTTTTCCTATGTCTAAATACGAATCTTGGGGTAAGATTTAGACATGAATTTCGGCTAAAAATTATGTATTCAGATTTGAATGCCGGATTAATCTAGAGGGAAACCCACGAAGAAAAATCCTAACCTCGTGAAAATCGGATGAGATTTGACCGAGATATGGGGGTGGGAAATTTTTAGCTATATATACATACATATATGGGAGTCTATTAGGAGAAATGTATGTGTTTGTATATTATGGATGTGTATATGTATTTATTTAGCTGCGCTGAGATTAAGTTAATATCGTAGTTTTAAATATTGTTCCACTATGCGATGGTCATGAAGTCAAATAAGACCTGCCAGCTTCAGACGTTGAATATGAATGCTTTTTTCTCAAGTTAGTTAGTTAGATTAATAAACTTTCTCTCTGCTGCTACTCTCCCTTTACTTTATACTCTTGCAGTCCACTCTCTCGCTCTCTTTCTTTCTCTTTCTCCCTATTAGAAAAAAACAATAATAATAAAGTCTGTCTCCTTTCTTCTAATAGGTGGCAACAAAATAGTCGTGCGTGTTTGTAATTTTGGGGTAAGTACATTTTTTAATATTTGAATAAATACTAAGACAACTTAGACCTGGGCACGGGCTATAGCTTGTGAAACATTCTGTCCTATTTGCGATACTTGATACATAATACTTAAATATGGTAGGGAATGCCTTCATCTAACTCAAAATACCCTTGTTTGACAGCGTGTACAGGGTAAAGAATCAGCCAGCAACTGTTATACAGCACGTTGAATTTCTGAATAGGATGCAATTTTAATTAAATATGTTTAAGATTTATTTATAAGCTGATGCTCAAACAACGTTGCCTTGGCTTGCCCTCACCTGTATTAGTTTAGGTCGCTTTTCAGTTGGCCATCTCTACCGTTCAAAGGTTGAATGCCATTAGGCAAACACTCAAACACTCAAACCTGTGCACGATGGAGCTAGCCAACTGATGAGAGATCCGCACACCTGTGCAGTTAAAATTATTGCATACATCATACATACATACCTGTCTATGATTTTATAATATTTTTATTTAAAGTTTTTTTTAAATTTTTTTATCTTGTTTGGTTTTTAACAATGCTAAGCTTAAATTTCAACTCTCGTACGAAAGAAATGGCCATAAAACTAGAAAATTCAAAAAATAGTCTGTAAAGCTGCAAATGAGTGGGAACAGCGTCGGGAGCCTTGGACGTGGGTTTTTTTTTTGTTTTTGAAATGGGCTCCGCTCGGCTACGGCTTTAGGTTGCTTATTGCGGGCGGGTGTTGCTTAGAGGAAGGGTTTTCCTCCTAACTGGCATCGGCGCGAAAGAGAAAGCGACGCTTGCGTGCATCCATTCTTGTCTGGGACTTGGGCTCACGCACCTCAGTCTCCGCCTGCTGTGGTGTCGCCTCGGTCTCTGCTTTGCTGACGGTCACCGGCTGGGTTTGCGCCGCGGACATTGCAGGATCCGCGACAGAAACGCGCTTGTAAATGGGCAGAATAGGTTGTTCCTCCGCCTCCTCCACGGCAGCAGCTGGCGCCGGGTCCACAATGAGCGCTGCCGTTTGTGGCTCTCCCTCCGGCTTCTGGACCACGGTGCTCTCTATCAGTGTCATGGGAGCAGCAGCACCTGGTGTGAGCACCAGTTCCATGGGCGTCAGCTGCTCATTCTTGGGATTCTGATCCAGACGCTCCTTGACCAGCTCCACAATGTCGTCAATACTGATGGCGGGCATATAGGCAGCTGAGGCCAGACTCTCCTGGGCATCGTCTTGGATTGCTGCTCCCTGGACTTCTGTCTCTTTAGCGGACTCCTCAGCTGCTGCAGGTGCTGGCTGCACCTGCACGGGTATTTGGTAGTCTGCGGGCAAATGATTTAGCTGCATAATGTTGATGATGGGCGAGTCCTGTTTCTGTTTCAGCTTCAGTTTCAGTTGTGGCTCCGTTTCCAGCAGCTGCTCCTCGACCGATGCAATCGGATCGACTGTCTCGGGCTCCGGCAGCTTGGCCTCCTCAATGGAAACGGCCGCCGCTTCGGTCTCCTCAATTGCTGGCTTCGAGTCGTTCTCTTGAATTTGTGTGTGCTCTTGCTGCTGCTGCTCAACGGTTTCGGCCATATCCATGGCAGCATTGGCCAGCTCAGTCTCGGTTTTTGTCTCGTGCTTGCGAAGCGTGTTCAGAAAGTCGGTGATCAGCTGTTCCGCCTCAGCAGCCATGACTGGATCGACGGGCTTGAAGCCGCCAATAGATTCCTGTACCTCGCTATTGTTGTCCAGCATTTGCTCCACCAGGGGACTGGGATTCGCCATTTCTGACGTGGCTGGCAGGCTGACGGGCGCATCCGCTGGCTTGGCCGCCTCCAGCGCTTCAATATTGTTCAAACTTTCCTCACCGGAGCCGCTGGGCTCCATAATCGCGGGCTCCATGGGACTTTCGACGGCTACGACTTCCATTTGAGGCACTTGCTCATCGGCTGACTCAATCTCCTGTGGCTTTTCTGCCAAGCTCTCGACGATCACAGCTGGAATCTCTGGAATGGCTTCAATAGGCTTCATTTCAAGCTTTTCATCGGGCATCGGGCTAACTTCCTCCACCGGCTCCTTTAGCTTGGTTTGTTCTGGCTCCGGCTCTGCCTCCGGCTCTGGCTCCGGCTCTGCCTCTGCCTCCGGCTCTGCCGCTGACTCGGCTTCGGGCTGTGCAATGGCCACAACTGGCTCGGAGGCCTGGGCAACTGGCTCCACAAACATTGTCTGCAGCTTCAGCGTGGGCTGCGGCTCACTGAGCTCCGCCTGGACAACTGCTTCGGTGACCGCTGGCTCTGCGCTCTCCTGCACAGGCTTTGCGGTGCTGGACGCGCTGTTCTTGTTGTAGATTGCCGGACGCTTGCGTATGGAATTGAAGAGCTCATTGCGAATGGGCGCCGCAGTTGCAGGCACAGCCGGCTTGATGGGTTGCGGCTTTTCCTTGTTGTTGGGCCGAACACCGAAACGCTGCGGCTTCAGAGGCTTGGACGCCTGCTGGACAACAGGCACAGAGACGACTTCGGGTTCGGGTTCCTCGACGGCTTCAACAGCCGGAGCTGCGGTGGCGACAACGGGCGCCTTTCTCTGTGGCTTGTTGTATACGACGGCGGGCTTGTTGTAGGTTACGGCGGGCTTGCGGCGATTGGGCTTTGGCTTGGGCTTTTGCACCTTGACGGGCTTCGCTAGCTCAGGCGTGGCGACGACGGCTGCAGCGGGTTCAGCCGGAGCAGTAGCCAGCTCGCTTTCCTCGGGCTGGGGCTTCAGCTGGTCGAGCTGTTCGCTCTCGGCAGCTGCCGCTGCTGGCTGCTTATTATTGGCGCTCTCCTTCTCCTCCTCCGCGGGCAGGCCAAAGTTGCCGTTCAGCTCGTAGTACCTGTAGCTGTCCTCGCACTCAATGGCCATGTCCTCGCGTCGCATGCAAGTGAAGGATTCCTGCGAAAGGACTTTAGCAACATATACATGCATTGGGCTAGCGACTCGCTTACCTGACTGAAGATCGTCTCCTCGGGGCAAATGAAGCTCCAGCGGAAGGTGTTCTCCTTGCCGTCCGCGTAGGTCACCGGCAGGCACACGTGGAAGATCTGGCAGTCGTTCTCCACATCCGCATAGTAGCCATACGATTTGTTCGCACACGAAAAATTGTCCGTTATATCCGCCCGTATCGAGGTGGCATTGCTCGGCAGCGTCAATGTGCCCACCAAAGGAGCTGCTTCCGCTGCGCTGCCGCTGGCTGGCATTTCCGGCTCCGCCTCCGCCGCCATGTCAGATTCCTGCATAGCCGGTGCACTGTCCTCGCGTGCCACAATAGGCATATTCTTTCGCTGCAGAAGAGTTGGGGTTAAGACATTAAGACCTTATGATTAGCCCAGCGCACGGACTACGTGCTGCGCATGCGCAAATCCCAAATGAACGAAGCACGTGACATGATTGCGGGACAGCAGCTAAAACTATGGCTATGACTGTGGCTATGGCTATGACTGTGGCTATGGCTATGACTGTGGCTAGGCAACGACGAAAATTTCACTTGTGTTCTAGTTTTTGGCGTTAAGTGAAAACTGAACTGAGCCCTTGCTGGTTCGCACCTGCGCGGAAAACCTTTTGTGGTCAACGCTGCAATTGAAGTCACTTTCGAATAGCTCGCCCGAATGTTATCACATCATATTTTTAACCATATATCGATATGTTATTTGTTTCATTGAGACACGCATTTCAATGAGCTGACGAGCTTTCGGTCAGGTATTGTCAGTTATCGTTAAGGGCGAGGGCTTACGAAATACAAAACCTGTTGCAAATACATCGGTAAGGTTTCTGGAAGATTTTAAGCCTACACAATTCTACTTTTTATACCCTGAACCCTATTTAAAATCGGTAAAAAGGGTATTATGTATTTGTGCAAATGTAGGTAACAGGCAGAAGGAAGCCTCTCCGAACACATAAAATATATATATATTCTTGATCAACAGCCGAGTCGATCCCGTATGTATGAACGCAAGGATCTCAGAACCTATAAGAGCTAGACTAGCGAAAGGCTTAGCTGTAGGTCCTCCTAGTGCCCGTGCAGATCGAGTTTGTTTCCGATATTCGATAACTTGCCCCGTTTCCAAGTATAATCGATAAAAATCGAAATAAATAATATGGCCTAGATACACCAAACTTGACATGTAGCTTCTATAATAATATATATATATATATATCAAGTATCTTTCATTTTATCGCCTATCGCCTGTTGGAAGAAGAGGGTTCAGGGTATCCCCTAGTCGGGAGCTCCCGACTAGAACCTCTTACTTGTTTTTTAATTCTTCTTCTCTCATTTATTTACCGCCAAATATTGAACCTATTACACACTTATTTTATGTCCTAATGCCCTCCGCTATATTCTTTTGGAACTTTTGGAATATCTATCCTTTTTATATTCTTCCAAATTTGCACATATTACACATTTAATTATACTTGCTATATATTTATTTGGCATTGGCTGGGCTCAAGTGTTGCCAATCATGGAACGGACTGCCATAAAAAAAGAAGGGTACCTGCAGCTGTCTATAAATACCTGGGCGACTCATCTGCTGCATTTAGCCGTTAAAAGGCTAGACGTTTGGCATACCAACTAAGCAAACAGCGAAATGTCTTATGCAAATGCGTCTGCAGACACCTCGGTCTATCGAATGACTAACCCAGCTGCGAGGTTCGGGACGCTCGAGTGTGTTGCCAAGTGCGCCATTTAAAATTTCAGACTACGCCCGGGCAAGGCGAACATTTCATTAACAGTTTTCCGTTGCCCGTTTCGATATCCGTTAAGAACGGAAGTCGTCGGCGGCGGCCCGAATCCAACCCACCTGTTGCTGGGCAAGCGGCCCCGCGCTGCAGCTGGCGGCCAGGAGCAGCATTAGACAGACGAACTTCCACATGATGCTCACACGAATAACTCGCACAAACTGTTCAGTTATATCTCTCTATATATATATTTATATATATATCTGTATCTGTATCTATATCACTTTTATCACTTAATTGAAACTGAGTCGCGACTCTTTCATAGTATTCCTTGTTGGTTGCGCGGGTGTGTGTTCGTGTGTGTCTAATCCAATTGATATATCCAAGCGTAATGCAGATCTCTTTCTCAGATCGATTTGCTATAACCAAAGCTTGCACTCGCACACCTGTGAGGCACCGTTGGCTTCCAAATACTAACTGCGACCGACGTACGAATGCGACGCCCAATTTATATATTCTTCACTTTGATTTATTAAGAATGCAAAAGGTAGAGAAAACCCAACAAACACCACACACACGCACACCTTGAAGGTGCGTGCGGCAAAGAAATGTAGGCGACAACAACTACAACCAAAAAAAAACAAACACAACTACAATTACAATGGCAAATGCTCACATTGTTGTCGCTTCTGCTTCGCAAACGTGACATGGAACTCGGTGGAACGCAAGTTGTGGAACCCAATTCAAAAGCCGAGAGTCGCATAGAATGAGAGACCCAGCAATAAGATGGTCTTCAGTTCCTCTAGGGAATTAACTCAGCTATGGCAGCAAGAGGAAGAGATTAGTTTAGATATAAGCCAGGCTGCAAAGTGGAATGACATTTTTCGTTTTTTCCTTAAGACGGACCTTAAAACGAACGAATTAAATAGAATAGCTGAATATATATATATATTTAAGCCTGATCCCCCAGCATTACACCTCTCGGATTTTCGTTCATCTCCTCTCAAAGGCGCGAACCATAGCAATAAGTTGGTCTATTGTCTCTTTTGTTGTTCTCTAGGGAATTAACTCAGCTTTGGGTGCAGGGAGATAATCGTTTAGACACAAGCCAGGCTGCAATATGGAAATACAATCTAAATGTAGGCATAAATGTATGTATGTATGCATGTATGCATGTATGCATGTATGTATGTATGCATGTATGCATGTATGTACGTATGTATGAATGCATGTATATCTGTATGTATGTATGCATGAATGTATGCATGTATACATGTATGCATGTATGTATGTATGTATGTATGCACATATGTATACGTATATGTATGTATGTATGTATGTATGTATGTATGTGTGTATGTATGTATGTATGATCATATGTATATGTATGTTTGTATGTATGTGTGTATGTATGTATGTATGTATGTATGTATGTGTGTATGTATGTATGTATGTATGCATGTGTGTATACATATCTGTATGCAAGTATGCATATACATATATCTGTATGTATGCATCTGTGCATGTATTGATGTGTGTTCGTATGTATGTGTGTATTATGTAGTATGTATGTGAGTATGCACATGCATGTATAAAAGAATGTTGCTATATATGTATTATGTATGTATGTGTATATATTTCCATGTTTAAATGTATGTTCATATGATTGTATGTATGTATATAGGAAATGCATGTATGCATGCATGCATTGGTATATGCATGTGTATATGTAAATGAATGTATGCATACATATATTTTGTATGTTTATATGCAAGTCCAAGTTTACCTCGAGCTGCGCTGCAAATTGAGAAAAAAGTTCAGTTTACAAATGCCCTACTATGCGATTCTCATGAATTCAAGTAAGTCTTCACTTAATGTGGCGGAGGCGGCGGCTTCAACTATCGAATATATATATACATATATTGTAAGATGACCAAAGTTGTTGCTCTTGTCATTTATAGCTGTGTATTTTGAAAAAAATTCTAGAACAAATGTAACTAGAAATAAGCAGGTCCTGCAGGCTGTGATAGTATATCATGACGAACTAAGGATTATGCCGGCACTTTAAAGGCAATCTTTTTAGTGCCTCAGATGCTAGCCTATTGTTATGCCAGGCGCCTTTTGGGACTCACGTTAACAAGATGAACGATATCAGAAAGATGTAATAAAAAACGCGCCGCCAGCTGCATTTGGAGAAGGTGTTGGCTAGCGCCAGGCAGATTCATAAAAAGTCAATTGGCTCGTTGGTAATTAAAATGAAATATAAAATGATTACTAACTCGATAATTGTTTATGGCAACGCGCTGCCATTGGCCTCAGCCGCTTTCGCTTTTTGCTGAGTGCGTGCACTGTACGTGATGTTCATAGAACAGACGAAAGGGCAAGGGGCGCTAAAAAAAAAAAACTCGTTAAATTAGAAATTCATAATTGACGCGTAATACTCGTACGTGTAGCCAAAGGCATAACTCAAACTATGCGAAATGGTAGCAAACCATTCTAAATTATTAATGCGCCTTAATAAGCGTCGCTTGTTTTGGGCTCTGTGAAAGCACAACAAGCACAACAAGCACCAACACGATGATGATATTTCGTTTGTTGCATAATCCTTTGCCTCTCTTCCCACTGGGGTGCCATTGAACCCCAACGAATTTTTTCGATAACCGACTGTAGTTCCCGCAGCTCGTCTAAAGCCGCACTTGGTACACATAAAACTGCAATCTCACGTCGTCTTTTCGCTCTCTCAGCAATCTTTCGACTTTAATCTCCGACAAGGGGCACCCAGTACCCAGGCATGATTACTTTTGTATAAACATTTCTCAGTAATCAGGCTATCCACCTTGCACATTAAGTTCCAGTACTCCAGGCAATAGCAGAAATTTAGATTCTTTTTAAGTTCGGCTAGAAGTTGAAACTTTAATTCCAGGCTAGAGCCTGAGCTTTTTCTCTATATAAGTTAAGTAGAGTTGTGTCTACACTGTAAGAAATCATTTAGTCCGTTCTCAAATTGTAGTCCAGCGCAAACCGAAATGGCATTCATCAGTTAAATTTACCTGAGCTATGTCTAAAGTGACCGACTAGGAGATACCCTGAACCCAGCGTCAAGCTATCATTACAAAAATTCAATTTTCTCTATATATAGACATGCACAAAATTAGACATGTACTTTAGCCAGCGGATGTGCTTCTTCTTTCCTTGTCAGCATTGTATGGGAAATGTGTCCTTGATTATCTTCGGTGTCTTTAGGCCGATCTTTTTGAAATTTTCAGGGCTAAAATATGATATACTCAAGTGTATCTATACCTAAGCGCAAGGCTCTAGCTTTCAACATGTTAAACTCATGCTGGGTATAGTATATATATATAGACGGACATGACTATATGAACTCAGCTCGTCTTCCTGATCAAGAATAAATAAACCCTCGTCCTCTCACACACATTAGCACCAGCACATTATATATTATATTATACCCTTTTATCAATTTGCAATTTATTCAATGTATAAAATAATAATAATAATCAATTTTAATTTCCCATATTTTAAATCTAATCGAAGAGCTTCTGACTATGCTTGAGCTAGGCAGCAACGTGTTGAACATAGTTATTTCTCTTAATAGCTATTAACTATTCAATATGTTTATGTGCCTGCCAAAGATGGTCTATGGGCAGCTAAATGGCTGGTAAATAGTTGTAAGCCCTTCGCGCATGTGCACTTGGCAACAAAATATGTTGAAATGCATTTTGGCCGGCGCAAAAGGAAGCAGAACCAGCAGAAAAGTCAGTCGGATAGTCGGACCGAGAGTGGGACGGACATTTAAACGTGCAGAGATAAAACCGTTGACAACGGGGCGACGTGTCGGGCAAAAATTCTGGCTGGGGCTGGGGCTGGCAGAAAAAGCATGACTGGAATTATGATAAATTATAAATTATGAATAGTTGGGATGCGGCGGCAGGCAAGGCAAGGGGAATGTTTCGGGCCAGGGCCAGGCATGGTCATTATTGAAATCCATAGAAATTGGCAGCTTAATTTCAGACTTTGACTTTTCCTTTTGGTATTTTTTTTGTTTTGTTTTTTTTTTTAATGTACTTAATGCAGCGAGAAACACGTGTAACTTTCTAAAATGCAAATCAAAGTGCAATGGAAATGTCATCGAGCACTTTTCAAATTTTTAAAAGTCAATTGGACGACACGTGGGCGTTGCTCTGACCCCTCCCCCCACACCCCCTGCCCCAAGCCAGCCCTTGGGGAATGCGTATACGTGATGCAGTCGCACTTTCTAGTACGGCACTTAAATTTAATTAAATGACCAACCGACAAACTGACAGGCGGCACGTCGCACCGCCTGTCGTTTAGTAGAGCAAAGCTCGAAATGCGCTTAGAAATTTTGCACACCTGAACCGCTGAGAGGCGTGGCCGTGGGCGTGACCGTGGGCGGTTGCTGCCTAAAAGTTCTGGCTTCTGTGTCTTGTTTCGGTTTCTGCAAGCCGCGCACGTTGGCCCAGGATTAACCGTTATTTCACCGACATCCACAGCAGCGAAGATTCGCCAAACATTCTGCCCGAAGAATTTCAATTCGAGTTTTTTGTATTTTTTTTGGCAAACCAAACGAACGAACAGATTGCCGATGCTATCTGCATGATGTATGCCGGCCCAATGGCCACACCCACCGCCAACTGTCGGCCGCCCACTTGCGAGTTTAGAAAGTGCTGAAAACTAAACTATTTCTAGCTGCGTCTGTCTTTTTGTTTGTGTGTATGGGTTGCCCCCCGATCAACATCAATTATGTGGCACACGTTTGCAGAAGACACCTTCGATGCGAGGCTCCCACGCGGGGCAATCGAATTTTTATGGCCAATTTCATTGATTTTAATTTTGCTAATGATAAGCATTTCTTTGCACGAACGCAGCGAGCAGCTCGGATGGCTGCCTCTAGATAAGGCGCATGTTGCCGCATGTCAATGTGTGCCGCCTTTCTGGCCCGCTGCCCCCGCGTTGCATGTTAATATGCCCGGCCGAGCTTTTCTTTCAATTAGTGCACTCGCCCAGTCCGAATTCGAAGTCTGCGCGCTTTAAAGAAGGTCAATATCAATAGCTGGCAGCAGACGTGTCAGAATGCGTGAACCCAACGACAAAAACTGGACCTTTGTTCACTTTCTTTTTGAGCAGAGACTCCTCCTCCATTTCCACCGGGGGTCGCCGTCAATCGCTGTCAATCAGTTGTTGCCTGGATGGATTGGCCGGCCATCCATCAATTAGTGTCGACAATTTATTAGCCATAAATTGGCTACCCTCGCACTTGTTTGACGTTTGTCAAACACAAAATTTAATTGGCAAACACTTTGCCTGTCCCCAAACTTGGTGTACTCAACATTTGAGGCACGCAACGCACATGCGCAAATTTGCCGAGACTCCGGGGACACCCAATCGATCGATGTCGTCTTCTCTAGTTACTGGAGCACGTCGCACCTATTTGGTATTACGGAGCAGTGCTCCGTACCTAAATTGGGCCACAAATTAGAATCTGGCGCACGGCCGCATAGGTGAAATTTCCAAAAAATTCCACATAGAATTGACCGCATTCTAGCCTTATATATTCGGCGTGCTCGTGTGCAAATTATCTATGCATCGATTATAACCAGGCAGCTACCGCAGGAAGTGAACACCCATTTCTTTTTTTTTATGCCACTTTAAAATGATGTTCATAAAGATATATTTTGGAAAAACATTCGTTTTCAGCGTAATTGAACCGAGAATTCAACTAAGTCGAGTCTATAAAAATAATTTATCTCCTTTGGAATATTTTATTACTAAGTTTGTAATACAAAATCGCTTGAATTGTCGATCCATGCATAGATTATAACAATTTGGAAAAACATCCCATTAAGCGTACTTGACCCCGAGACATATTAAGACCAACAATTTACCTTCTTTGGAATCTCTTCTTAGTTAGTCATCCACAATCGCTTGAAGATAAACTTCTAAGATTCCAAGTAAAAAATTAAGATTCCATGAATGAATGTTCATAAATATATATTTTGCAGAAACATCTTCTAAGTCTATCGAAATAATTTACCCCCTTTGACATCTCTTTTTACCAAGTTTGTCATGCACAATCGCTCTAAGATAAACTTCTAAGATTCCAAGTAACAAATTTAGATTCCAAGTAAATTAATTGTGAACATAAATATAAATTATGGAAAAACAACCCTTTCACCTTACTTGACCAAGACATCACTTAAGTCTATCGAAATAATTTATCCCCTTTGATATCTCTTTTTACCAAGTTTGTCATGCACAATCGCTTGAAGGTAAACTTCTAAGATTCCAAGTTAAAAATTAGGTTTGTTTTTTAATTGAGTGGGAGGTACACGAAATTACTTCTAAAAAAAATTATATTTGCATTGATATTATATTAAATTCTATATTATATTGCATAGATTTGCATAAATTTCAATATAGAAGACAAACCTTGACAAAACTGTCTTCATTCATCAAAATCGATTACAAATTTGGTAAAGTAAAGTTAATTTTAAGTTTAGTAGAGGCCTTAAATAGAAATTCGAGATTTTTCAAGTTAAATTTCGAATTTTTTTAATATTTTTATTTTTTGACCGACAAATTGAACCGCTCAGAAACTTATTTAAGATAACATTTTATACCTATTCTTTTACTCACAAGAAACGAACTTGTCAATATGCTTAGATCTGAGATGCACAACCAATCTAGAGAACAGACCCTGAAAAAAATGCCCCCATTTACCATTTTTAACCACATTCGTCTCAAAAATCTATAAATTTCGAATTCAGAACTAACCTAGAGAGAAGAATCGGCGTAGTTCTTCATAGGTTCATTGGACATTCAATCAATGACAAATACACACTATTCCTTTAACTCTTTCTTTCTTTCACCCCTCAACTCATTCCATGCCAATAAACTTTCCATTTTGATTTAAATATAATACGTTTTCAAAACAGTTTACAATTATCAAAGATTTTATTATGGATCATAACATAAAACATACGAATAAAATAAATAATTCGAATAAATTACTTAAGGCTAATTGCATCAGCTTAATATTCAACAAATATTAATATTAAAGCAGCGATATTTGCTGCAATTGTTTTTTTTATGTAAGACTAAAATTAAATTTACATATAGGGCATTGCACTAAAGTCAAATAAATTTCTACTAAGGCGGGAGTACAGCTACACAATTGGTTTACTGGCATTTGGGCTAAAATTAATTTCGAACTAGGACTCTAGGGATTATTTAATAATCAGCGTCGATAATACGATCTATGTCAAATAAATAGTTTATATAAATAATGCTCCATGGTCACATTCACTGCCACTGATATTGATTGCGATAGGCCAGATAATGGGGATCTTGGGTCTGCTGCTGCTGCGACTGCGACTGGGGCCTGACCTGGTAGCTGTCCGTGGAGGAGTCGACCTCCTCGATGGATGGATCCGTTTGCAGGGAACGCTTCCAGTAGCTGCCGCCCTGCTCGCTGCCCCAATCCTCGCCATGGTCTTCGTAATGGTGCTGATGATGAGCATGTTCGACATAGACAACCTAGTTAGAAATGATGCAAATAGGGCGTGAAGTGAGAAACACCACAGGAAATACCAAAGAGCCCAGAGTGTAAGAGCTGTGTGGATAAACGGACATTGTGGACTGTTTTTTTTTTATTGGGCGGAGGGGGAGATTCACTTTACTGGGGGGGAGAGTATATGTGTGTGTGTGTGTGTGGGGGCATCGATTGGCTGTCTTTCAGCTGCTTTTCAAGGCATGTTACTTTGAGGGAAGGGCGAGAGCCACGCCCATACTTACACATTGTGGGAAACATTTTGGATACGCTACGTAAATATATATATTGTATATTTTGACTGGTTTTTGTTTAGTTATGGGAATCTTTTGAATTTATGTACTGATTATTGTGGTAGCTGTCCAAAAATTTTACCATATCTGAAACCAAAGAGGTCTGAATATGTTAGCATACGGAACATTTTTGTGGTAATTGTCTGTAATTGGTTGGAACTGTTTAGGAGAAATTGTAAAACGGAAACCGCAGCTGGAGTGAAACATAATAAAACGCCTTCGATCTGTGTACGCACTATTCCATATCTATATACAATATGTTTTTTTAGAGTATACACGGAAAGGGATAGAAAGATTGAGAGAGACAGAGACAGAGAGAGAGTGAGTGAGTGAGTCGACAAATGTGGGAGGCGCCGTTTGCCAAAAACATTTGCTCATACTTAAGATTAAGATTAACAATTTCACAAACGAAAACAAACCAAACAAAAAAACAAGGGGGTGCAGAAGATCCGTTTTGGAACAAGTAACATTTTGGTCTCATAAACCGGAACGAGATGTTCGTGTGAGATACAGAGAACAATATATAACGAAACACATTTGTAATTAACCCATCGGGTGCCTCTCAACTGACCTTGGACGGCGTTCCGCCGCGCTTGACATCGATCCAGAACCGGGCGATATTTATCAGCAGTCCGATCAGGGCTATGGCAAAGAACTTCACTTGCAGATGGGCGCCCAGTATTTTTAGCAGCAATTCGATTTTGGCCTTTAGCAGGGAGCCAATCAGCACCAGCTTAGCGTATGCCTTCCTCTTCTTCTTCTTCTTGCCGCGTGTCACTGTGAATCAAGATGATGTTCGATTAATATCGATCAACATTTGCACAAACACACTTATGACCAAGAAAAAAGAACGCATCGAAACACATAAAAACGATTTAACGATATTTATCGCTTGGGAGGGTGGTGTTTGTTAGTATGAACTGCAGTGCGCGTAAGTGCGTTAACGGTAACGGTAACGATAACGATAACAGAACGATAACGATAACGAGAACACAAAAAGCATTCGAAGCAAGCAGGCAATATATACAAGAACTTACTCTATGCACGGTCAAATAATTTATGCAAATGAAAGCGAAAATATTGAAAGATAAGCTTAAATACTTTTTTAAATACCTTTAAATTTAAACATAAATTATTTGTCCGTTAAATGACAGCTTTAAAGTAGCTTAAAGTTTACGCGCTCTGTGCACAGCTGAATGCTATGACACTTGGACGCACCAACACCAACGTTCACTGCTTGCCAAGCAGTGCACATGCAGTGCGCATGTCTGTCTGCTATGACACGCATATGCACGATATTTTATACGCTTGCAGAAATTATTATTGTTTTCTTTTTTAATTTTCAACTATTTTTGTTACTATTTATCTTTTGTGAAGAAATATTTTCTCTTTTTCCCACACTTCTCAGATTTTTTTTTTGAATTTCTCTGCAAGTGTACTTATCTTCGGCATGCCAAAGCTTTAAGTTTTAGCAGCTTATACTATTGATAGATAGGCACTAAAGCGTGCTTAGGAAATGGTGCGCTAAATTCATTGAAAACCACACGCAGCAAACAACACACACCTCCGTTACTTCTACCATATTTAATCGGGTTCTTATGCTTGCGCTTTCCACCGCCGCCGCCGACGTTGACGCCGGCATCGACCAGATCGTCCAGCAGACCGATGCCCAGCGGGTCGCTAGTCTCCTCCTGAACGGCCACTTGGGACTGTTGACCCTTCCGCTTGCGCTTGCCGCGCTTGGTCTTGCGCTTGAAGGGCCTGCCGCCGCCGCCGTGTCCGCCGCCGCCGCCGCCGTGGCTGACAACTGTCGACTCGCCGTCGTGTCCGTCATCCACTTCGTGCTGCTCCGGCGCCGCCTGCACCACAACCAATGTGGCTGGCTGCTGTTGGCCCTTCTTCTTGCGCTTGGTCTTGTTCTTCTTGCGTTTCTTGCCGCCGCCGCCAGGTTTCTTTACTGCACCCGCCGCATCTTCGGCGCCATCCTCCAGTTCTATGAACTCCACGGTGCTCGATGTGCCATCGTCGCTGAACGCCGAGGTTTTCACATCGTTCGCCGGCTGCGCATTGCTCTCGGCCAGACTCTGAGCACTTTCATTTTCCGGCTCGTCCTCCGCCTCGGCCTCCGCCTCCGCGTCGGCTTCCGCTTCATCCTCCTCGGCGTCGCTCGTTTCCTGATCGCCGCTGTTGGAGGCATCATCGTCCGTCTCATCCTCGCCGCTGTTTTCGACAGCCGATTCCGCCTCCTCTGCATCCGTCTCATCGTCGTAATCCGCATTTTCACTATCATCCGGAGCCGCTTTCGGTGACTGCAGATACTCGTATTCGCGGCCAAGGAAACTGCGCCCAAAAAAAGAAAATAAAATGAAAAGAGAGCAAACGAAAGAGAAGAAAAAGAAGAGTTAGGAAACCGGAAAAATGTTGCCCAGTTACCCACCCGTCCATCGTCTCGGCGAGATACTCCTTCATGTATTTGGTGCCGATCTCGATTTTCTTGAGCAAAGTCGACGGCTTCTCTTTGATGGGCAGCTCCGAGGCGCTGTAGCCGCGCCTCTCGATCGTCGCGTTCAGCTGCCGATCCGCTTCGACTGTGGCGAAAATGGAAAATCATTTTTTTTTTTTTGAGAATTGCCACACATTTGGGCGCTTTTCTTATTCAAATGTTGTCCAGAGTAAAGAGCAAAGATCGAAAGCTTGGCATTATTTGCCTTTTATATGAATTGTCGCACTTGAGTCTGGCTAATCTTTGGCATCAATTGGCAAGTTTTCACTGGCTTTGATTTTCACCTGAGCGCATAAATCACACGCTTGCACCTAATTAACATCTCTCTTTCGCTTGGTCAATTAGCGGCGTCGCTCACCTTTCAGTTTCTGCCACTGCAAATGCAGTTCATCGTCCCAGACATCCAGAATCCTGGCCGACTTCTGCCTGGCACAGCCCCAGGGCTCAGCGCGTATGGGACAAAGCGCCAGCTCCAGATACGGCGAGATCTCTGCAAGATAGAGGCAACAAAAAAAACCAAAATGACATTCAAGACTCTCTGCTAAAATTATTACAAAAGGCCAAAACATATTTGGAATTTTGGTCTAGTTTGCTTGGCGTTTGGTTAACGATGGCCGCAGCTTTTCCAACTGTAAATATTTGAGTGAAAGTACTGACCACAGCAGCAACAACAATTGAAGCACTGATAACACCTTGTGTGGCAATTGTTGGCTCTGCCGCGCTCATCCATGCCACCTGCAGCTGCAACATTGTCTGCGGCGCATGCCGCATGTTTAAAACATGGTTATTGCTGATTTCTAACCAGCAGCAACAATCAAGTGAAAATGTGCAAAGCGTCACAATTAATCACAACTTAATTGCGGCACTCGATTTTAAATTCAATTGACAATCAATTAAGTTGATTGTTTAAAAAATATAATTAAAGCAAGTCTGACCCTGCCGGGCATCATTTGCCACACTTGCAACGCGCTATGGCAGGCTGCTTGTAAATTGAGCAATTATTCGTATACCCTGCAGCCATTGGCGGTGAGTGGAAAGGGTATAATGCTTTTTGGGCAAAGGCAGAGGGAATTATCTATAAAATATAGTATATATATATGTATATATATATTCTTGCTAGGCCTTAACAGCCGAGTCGACATAAACATGTTCGCGTGTTTGTCAATCTGAGCTCTTCCTGTCTTTATAAACTTAAGAACTAGATATATCATATTTAGAAAGACGGAACGGTTCATCTATGATATATGTATATACATATATATATAGTCATGCTAGGCATTAACAGTCGAGTCGATATAAACATGTCCGCATGTCTTTCTGTCCGTCGAACGGAGCTCCTCCTGTCTTGATAAACTTATCTGAGAGCTTTTAAGAACTACACACAAAAAAAAAATCATTGTAAATTATATTATTTACACTTAGATTTAAATATTGTTTGGCCTAAGGCTAAAACTAAGGAATAGTGCCATAGTAAAATTTCTTTTTAATATGAACATATTTAAATTAATGATTTTCCTATTTAATTCTGACTTTTCACATATTAATATTCAAGTGGAAAAATATTCAATATGAATACAGTTCATATTCAATTCAAATAATTTTTACTTTTTTTTTTTAATTTACAATATATTAGAGCTTGAATTTCTTTAAGTTTAGTCTTGGGCTATATTTCAAGCAGGAGCTGCGCTGGGCTCACAGTCTGTCCCTAGTCGGTCATACCCGATTAATGCACTCTTATTTATTTTTATCTCTTATTATGATTGTGCTTGGGGTGCAATGCAACAAGCTGTCACCTGGCTGCCTTTTAATTGGCCCACATCAGGCGATGCTGCTGCTTCTGCATTTTGCGTCCAGTTGCAGGTTGCAGCTGCCACAGCTCGCAAGTCGTGATTAGTGAAAATGGCAGCACATGAAGCCTAGCATATTTCACTTTCAATTGCCTTTGACCCAAACGGCAGCCAATAATGTCATTCTGTGCCGCATCCAATACCCAAGTGAAAGCTGAAATCAATGGGAACTGCCGCGGCTCGTGTGCTGCCTAGGATCTGGCATTGTGAGAAATTGTTTGTTTTGTTGCCTTGTTGTCGTGGTGACATCCAACAGATAAAATCCTTGTATTGTCGCCAGCCCACGCGGCAGCATCCACAGCGATTCCCTGGCGAGCGTCGTCTGCATGTTTTTGACATTTGCCAGCGCTTTGTTTGGCTGCCTGCAAATGTGCCACATTAAGCCAGACCCTGCCGCGGCTCTTGGCCACTTTTCTGGCTACCCCCACTCCCCGCCGCCGAGCCACGACCATGACCAAGAGCCCAAGGCAATGCCCATGCGCTGGGCTCGAGCTAATTTCAGCTACACTTTTTTTTTCTACTTTCACTGCAATTGAAATTTATGCGTGGCCCATGGTTATTATACTTTGGCTGGCCATCGCATGCATTCGGGGGCGTGCCCAATGGGCCCGAACTTGTCGATGGGTGACGCGTTTATTTGCATGTCCACAATCGCCTGGGCCCATTGACTGGCCACTGGCCACTTGGCCAACTGTAAACGCTGCCCGGCTGCTGGGCATTTGGGCCAACTATCAACTGGCTAACTACATAACTGTGCTGTAAATCTCATTTATCTATGGCCATTGGCTGTCCATAACAGTAGCTCATAAAATATTAGCATAATCACGAGAAATTCTATAGATATCGTAGATATAGTTGTAAAGCCCGCCTTGGGTGGCATTTGAAAGTGAAATATATATAATATATAATATTTAATGCGGCTCAGCTAGTTAGTCTGGCCAGATTAAGTCCTTATATTTATGTACAATTTATGCCTGTACATTTCGTTTAAATATTGAGAAAAAGCAGTAGTAGTCAATTTAATTTAAAAAAAAAAAAAAACTATCTATCCAGGCCAACACAATTTTATAAATTATTTATTTTTATTTATTATCACATTCTATTTATTATTATTTATTATCACACACAGAGGCCTACAATTTCTGTGTAATTCAAATAATTTAAGTCCATCTATTAAAGTAAATTTAATGCCTGCGTTTAAATACTGAGAACAAGTAGAAGTAGTTAACTTTATTTAAGCACAATTTATTGCGTTTTTTCTCATATCACACGGCAAAGCCCTTTAATTTCAATTCAATTCAAATTAATTAAGTCCATCTATTGAAGTACATTTGATACCTCTTAACTACGTTTAAATATTGAGAAAAAGTTGAAGTTAACTAATTTAAGCCCAATTTGCTGAATTATTCAGTTAGTTAGTCTGCTTTAAGTACATATGTTTATGTACATTTTATACTTAAAAATTGTGTTTAAATATTGAGAACAAGTTGAAGTTAACTTAATTTAAGCACACTTTACTGAATTATTTATCACAGCACACACAAAGCCCTCCAATTTCGATTCAAATCAAATGAATTCTTTTAGTTTTCTGCGGCTCTTTCAATTTCTAGTTCGGACTTTTTAGAACACAACTTGTGTGTGGAATAAAAGAAAGAATTCTTCACCATGGAAACTCGTGCCCCTCCGAGCCAAACAACAGCAACAACAACAACAACACACTTTGCATTACCGTTAGCCAAGAAATGTGTGAGTTGTGCTGAGGCTACCCGGCTACCACGGCCAAAACGGCGCTCAATAAACTTTCACTGGTTTTCGATCTGCGGCGTTTGCATGAATTGAAGACGCGTAAAACGACGTCAACAGCTAACGAGAAATGTGTACGCAAATCTGAGACATTTCCAGGTCCACACAATCCATGTCACTTAATACGCACATCACAGAGATCAGATCCTAACGAGGCGGGGATCGGGGAGCTGGCATCTGGTTATGTGGTCTGTGGCCAAACTGGGCAGATGCCAGGCGAGCAGCAATTAAAAAATGAAATTTGATTTCATTCCGTGGACAGCACTTTTAATTTTTGCTCTTGCCATTTATTATTTTTATTTTGCGGAAAAATGCCGTCAATGCCGCAGTTTTGTTTTCAGTTTTCCAGTGGCTTTTGTTTGCAACAGCAACAAGCCAAACCAAACAAGACAAGGTGTAACCACACTTATACACACACACACACACACACACACACACACGTATCTCAATTGACGGTTATAACCCAAATCTGAGCAGTTTTCTGGTTGTTTTTGGTGTCAGCTCCCCACAACAACGCCTCAATTCTCAGCCGGCCACAGTTTATTGTCTTTTGTAGTGGACAACCGAATCTGGCAACATATCATGACTTGGCTAAGATATCAGCCTGTTTTCTGTTTACTGTCTTCTGTTTACATTGCCATGGTTGCTCTCTCGTTGTGGGGCATAACAACTTGCACATCGATGTTCAGTTTATGTTCGACAAATACTTGTTTTAAGGCTAACAATTTGTGCAAAATTGGTAGCATTTAAAGCTTATCTAGTCGATTATTGGCTTGCTTATTAGTCAAAAAAACGAGCTATTTTAATATTAAATTAAATTAAAATTAAATTGTTGGTACGTTTTTAAATAGAAAGAAACCTAACAAAACGCAAAAAATTATTTCAGATTTATTCGATTGAGTTACTAAAAACATTCGAAATAAATATAAATTGGACAAAAGTTTATTTCAGTGGGAATTTGTGAGCAATAACTGTTGCAATAAATCGACAGTTTTCATTATAATAAATAATAATAGTTCTATTAAAAAAAACTCTCAAGCTTAACATACTCAAAAACCAACTAATTTATTTATTTACTTTCACAGAGCTTCGTTTCAGTGAGAATTACTGTTGCAATAAATCGACAGCTCTCATTTAAATGAATAATACTTTGTCCGATTTACTAAACTCTCAAAGTTAACCTACTCAAAACCAACAAAATGTTCGTTTTTGCAAGAGTATTGCAAGTTCGTTCCATAAAAAAAAAGAGCTCGTTCATAGTTTTGTCATGTGTTTAACTGCGCGCACTTTTAATGGCTTTACATTAAGGTGCACCCTTTGGACAGCTCAAGCGTCGGAGCGTGTAAATAATGTTGTGTTTAAAGCGCTCAACTAGTTCTAGTTTAGTTATATGTCTGACCCATATTACATGGCCAAGGCGCTTGCAATGAGCTTCTTCTTTTCATTTGGTTTTTCACAAGTGCAGGCCCCCACAGGCCCGGCTAATTGCTCGCTTTGCGCACCTGAAGAACAGAGCCGAGACGAATTGCGAGCAGCGAGCAGCGAGCATGTCACCTGCTCCAAAAACGCAAACCCTTTCCTAACAATATTCCTGTTCTGCTGCACTGGCCATGAGAGTCAGCGTTAATTAGGCATAAAGTTGACAACTGACAACTCGAATTGATGTCGTCTGCCGACTCCTCGACTCTCGCCTGTCAATTGCCACATCAGGCCTCTATCTGAG